>CM076569.1:952980098-953386550 GCA_034641835.2 Pinus albicaulis | reverse complement strand
GATCCTCTTGGATCATTCCTCTCCATTATAAGCTTTTGGACCACCAAAATTTTGGTTTTAAACAGACATGAGGTGAGGGTACAACTCCCTCACCCTTCTAATCTCCATCCACCTCCCTTTTATTGGATTCATGCTTTGAGTCCCACTCGAAGATACTCAACATCTCTACGCCTAGAAGTGTGAACCTTCCTGTCTAAGATGGTATCTGACTGTAACTCAGTCATACATTCAATGCAAAGCCATCTATACTTGAAATTTGAACATTTTCCTCTAGATCCATGATCATAGGAGGTTCATACAACTTCAAATTTTCAACATTTACAACTGAATATATGCACATGTATGGAGGAAAATTCAACTGGAATTCAAAAAGGACCATACCTGATAGGTTTCAACTTTTTACCTTCACCTTTCATCTTTTCTTCTTTTCTTTGTTGATGTATAGCCATACTTGATCACCAACTTGAAAGTGATGATCCACCTTATGATTATCATGGCACATTTTGTACTTGGCTTAACTCTTCTCCAATTGATCCTACACTACATGAATATTTTGGATTCTTTGAATGAACTTTATTTCTTTGTCGGCATCTCCATGTCCATTCTCCAAAGCTTCTTCACCAAACATGAAGTCCATTGGTGATTATCAAAGGTACCCAAAACATGTTTCAAAATAAGATCTACCAATAAAAGAATGTAAGGCCCGATTGTAAGCATGTTGGGCATAGTGTAAGGATTCATCCCACAACTTAGAATGTTTGCTGCAATAGCCTCTGAGAAGATGTACCACTATTCTTTTCACCACCTTTTTTTGCGTGTAGGTTTGTGGATGAAAAGTTGTGCTCTTTTTCAACTTAGTATCCACGAGTCCCCACAAAGTGGACCAAAACTCCCCCATGAAATGAGAGCCCCGATCTGAAATGATATAAGTAGGAAACCGAAAATGAACTCGTATATTTTGAAAGAACAACTGTGTATTTTGTTCAGCAGTTACTTGTTTTTTACATGGAACAAGAATACACATTTTTCTAAATCTATCAACCAAAACATACAAATAATCATGCCCTTTTCTAGACATTGGAAGTCCTCCTAATAAATACATAGATAAATTGTCCCATGCCTGAGAAGGAACTGGAGGTGGCATATACAAACCTAACTTTATATTGTTTGGTTTTCTTATTGAACACATGACACAATATTTGATGTACTTAGTAATTGTTTCATTCATTCGAGACCAATAACAATACCTTTGTAATTGTGCCAATGTCTTACCTACACCAAATTTCTCTGAAACACGAGAAGAATGTACTTCCTTGATAACATGCACTCTTTATCCCTGCGATATGCACAACTTGCCAAGATGGTACAATAACTTGTCATGAAAATGATAATTCACTTCTTCCACCTGAGCACCATGAGTTAGTGATTCATAAACATCTTTGAAATCAAAATCTTCAGCATATTGTTCAATGTGACTTTCATGTGCTAAAGAACTATTTTGTATAATAACTGAAGCATTCAAAGGAGGTCTTGATAACATATCAACTACTTTATTGGTGGTACCTTTCTTATATTTTATTACTAAGTGGAATTGTTGCAAGAAACCCATCTATCTATAATGTCTAGACTGTTGCAACTTAGTTTGAGATTGAAGGTATTGAAGTGGTTGATAATATGTATGAATCATTGTTTCTTTGCCCATTAAATAATGTTTCCATTTTGTAACACTTTCCACTAATGCATGTAATTCTTTATCATATATTGGATAGTTAGCAACTGCTTTAGAAAATGTTTCTGAATGAAAACAAACAGGCTTTCCTTTCTATAACAAAACTGCACCCATTGCATACCCACTAGCATTTGTTTCTATTTAAAATGGTTGTTGAAGGTCTGGTAAAGCTAAGATTGGAGCTGAAACAATTTTATGCTTTAAAGTGTCAAATGCTTTTTGTTGTTTTCCTCCCCACTAGAAGGAGACTTTAGAACTTGTTAAAGCATGAAGTGGTGATGCAATAAAAGAGAAATGAGAAATAAAATTCCTCCAATACTGAACTACACCCAAGAAACTTCTAACTTCTGTCACATTCTGTGATGTTGGCCACTTAAAAATCACATCAATTTTAGTTGGATCTATTTTTAGCTGACCATCTCCAACTATGTAACCAAGATAAACTAAGGAAGTTTTTCCAAATTCACACTTAGAAAGTTTGAGATACAATTTCTCTCTTTGAAACACATCAAAAAATTGTTTAACATGCTTTACACGTTCTTCCAAACTTGAACTGAAAATAAGAATATCATCTAGATAGACTATAACAAACTTATCAATAAAAGGATGAAAAAAAGCATTCATCGCTCTCATAAAAGTTTCTGGAGCATTGCATAAACCAAATGGCATAACCAACCATTAATAAAGCCCCTATCTAGTCTTAAATGCAGTTTTCGATATATCATTCTCTGCAATACGAATCTAATGATAACAACATCTTAAATCCGGTTTTGTAAAGTAAACAACATTCTTTAACTGATCGAGAAAATTATCAATTCTAGGAAGAGGATACCTGTTCTCAATGGTGATTTTATTTAAGGCTCTAAAATCGACACACATTCTCCAAGTTATTTCTTTCTTTGGGAATAATATGATTGGTGATCCACATGGAGAAGAACTAGGTCGAGTAAAGCCTTTATAAACCAATTCCTGAATTTGTTTCTTAATCTCTTCATTTTCTATGACCGAAATACAATACATGCCAATGTTCGGAAGAGGGGCATTAGACTGTAATTGAATCTCATGTTGTATTTCTCGTTTTGGAGGTAAAAATTTTGGTTCTTTAAACAATTCTTTATAATAATATACCATTTCAACCAATTTGTCCTTAAACTGAGAATCACACCCTTGAAAAGAATCATACTTATCTTTAGGTTGTTCCTTAACAAACATGATAACATACTTTTTACTTGAAATTATGAGTCTTTTCATTTGACAAACATTGATTAAATCCAAGTTTGTCTTAATTATGTGTGCCCTGATAACATATTTAATTCCATCTTTAAAGAGATGATACTTATGCTCCTTTCTATAAAATATGGCATCTCGATCATAAAGATATGGACTACCCAAAACAACTCCACTTATATCCAAAGGAATCATCTCTAAATCAACTTCATCAACAAAATTAGTTGTAATTGAAAACCTTAATCAATCGTGACATGTATCTGAGTATTTTATTTCAACCATCCTAAAGGGTATGGTTTTGGATCATTTTTAGTTTCCAATCCCAATTTCCTTACTACTTCCTCAGATATTAAGTTTTCTTGTGATCCACTATCGAATAATGTGTCTATCTTAGTGTGCTTGGATATAATCCTTATGTGAAAAAATTCAAATCTCTTCTTTTCCTCAACCACATTATTATATTTTTAAAAAGATGCTAAAGAAGTAGAACTATAACTAGCTTCAGAAGGTTTACCTGTCAGACCCATAGCAATTATCGTCTTCTCGTCATCGAAGTTAGATCTCAAATCTTGTTCGACTGCAGCATTAGCTTTCGTTTCACCCTTCTTCTTAAGGAACTTCATTGGTTTAAGTTCGGGATGAAGCTTCCAAAATTTGGAGTCACCATGTCCAGCCTTCTGACGATGAGTACACATAGGCCTTTCTCCTTCCTTCTTAGTTGTTTTCGATCTCTTCCCCTTTGATTTGCTCTTCCCTTTGCCTTCTTTGGAATCCTTGTTAACTGAATTCTTGAATGGCTTCTTTGAAAAGTTTGACTAAAACGGTCTGCCACCTAATTCAATATGAATGGCTTGTACACACACTTCATCAAAGTCAGTTGGATTAAACATAAGAAATGTATGTCGCAAATAAGAATGGGAACTTCCAATAAAATTTAACAAATTTTCCCGTGTATTTAATGGAATATCAAATGCTAATACATTTTTCCTAAATTCCTGTGTAAAATCTTGTACACTCTGTCCTTTACCTTGCCTCAAATGCTGCCAATCTATTACAACCTGTTTCATATATCCTAAAGGATAGAATTGCTTTCTAAGAGCCTTAACAAACTTAGACCATGAAGAGATTATTTTTCCTTTATGCTTCAAATATGATTGAGTTTTACTTTCCCACCAAATCAAAGTTGTTCCCGCCATTCTAAGTGTAGCTAAATGAATTTTTCCAAATTCATCAACAACATTTTGAATTCTACAATACACCTCAAGTTGGTTTATCCATTTATCTAACTTTTCAAGATTCATTTCACCATCATATATGGGCAACTCAAACTTAACATCAAGCTTCAATAAAGGATATTTCTTTCGCTTCTTTTGCGAGTCTAAATCTAAACTAGTCTGATAAGAGAATAGAGAAGAAGAAGAAGATGAAGATGGAGGAGAAGGAGGTTCATTACCATCAGCGTTTTCCTTGTCGTGCCTTAAGAAGATGAAGCTGCATCTCTAGTCTTCATGTCTTCTTAAAGTTCTGCAATCATTTGTTGCATATTAAGGAACATTTGTTGAAATTGCTCCTCACTTTTTGTCTTAGGATCTTATCCTTCATTTGACTCTCCCATATTTCGAGAGACTTTCCTTTTTCTAATCTCTGGATTTATCTCCTCAAGTTTCTCTTCTCCATGTCGCAACCTGGATCTAGTCAACATTCACATTGGAAAATATCTTGCTTATACATGATCAACCTGCTCTGATACCAAAATATGATTTGAAAACGGTAGAATTGACTACTTCCATAATTTCACCGAATATTAACTAGGTTTCTTTTAAGTGGGAAAATGAGAAATTTTGATTCTTTAAGTGCCTTGAACATAAAATTGAGAACCTAAAATAAGCATGAACAATAGAAAGAAAAGGAAAAAACAAAAATCGATGATGGGGTACGTCCCTCCATTACTCACATATTTAGGTCTCTGTCTGCGCGGTTGTATTAAAAATTCTCATAAACCTCTTTACATCAAATTTCTCCATTCTAGACTATGCATGCATACATCAATGACTACTGTCAAAAGATAAGCCTCGACCTCAACTCTCCAACGCAACTTACCGTTCTAAAAAAGGCCCAATATTGGCCAAGTAATGCCTCAAAATACATTTACAGGAACAAATAATACATAGCTCTGAGCCTCACATTCCAACTCCTTGATTTCTGGGATAGTGGCAATATTTTTATGAGGTTCATGGGCAGGTCCCGGGGTCAAACTTGCGGACCTCCCAGACTTGAATGGCATAAATAATAGTTTGTTTTAACAATAATGACTTTTGGCGCTATATGGTTGAAACCATGCAGTATTATGGTTTAAAATATTAATGTGGCACATATACTTGGCGAATAGGTATAAGCCATGGTTCAATGGTCTAAACCATATGTGACTAGTCACATATATATTATAACCATTGTTTTAAAACCTTAACAAAACATACTGGCGGTGTTAACGTATTGCAACTCGTGTCATTCAAACCGGCAGTGACATGGAATTTGCTTCAAACATTAAATATTATAGATCACCTTCGCACTCCGCCAACTGTGGTGCCGTATCACAAGGATTGTAACGATCCAATGGTTCTATGGCATATGATCGTAACGATATCGTTGGCATACCATTTGAAAAAAGTGGCATATCATATGTGTTTTTCACACCACCGGGATAAGGTTAGACCTCCGCCGTTTAGATTGTTGTTAGTGTCAATATATCAACCATCAAATTTGGTGGCCGCGATGTAAGGGGCTCCACCAACCCTTCCCGCACTTGCCATGTATCTAAAACATAAATACAATAATGCGCCAGCATTTCAATAATGTAGTTTTGTGGCGTATTGGTATTATTTTGTGATGTTGTGTGGGAGGTCGCGGGTTCGACCCCTGACCCTGCCAATTTGACTTCTGACCTGTTGAATTTTACTGCCACCTGTATTAAATTTGACTACCACGTGTCCCACTGTGGAGCTTCCACTTGGCCTGTAAGACCCATGTTTTTTACTTGTTTTCCATAAACTTCAGAGTGTGTTTTCTCCTTCATACAAAGGCCATTTTCAAAACCAAATATATTGTCAGAATTAGCGTGATGATCTCTTCAACTTAGCGTTGGTTTCATGAGCATCTGAGACTGTAAATTTTTTATCATTTCAAGGATCCTCCTGGATCACAAGGAGTGATTATTTATTTTTATGTTATGACCTCAATTTTCGTGCAGATGTAATTAGCTACTTCAACATGGACACAAGTTTAGAATAATTTCTAAAGCACTTGTTCTTTCATTTTTCGTTTTGAATATTTTCTTACTAAAGGTTCATAACTTGTTCTTATTAAAGGAAAAATAACTAATATGAAAACAACTGAGGTCACACTCATTGGATAAGGTTTTATTTCCATAAATTAGGCCACTAGAAGAAGGTATTTCCATATAATTGATGATTCTTTGATATTTCAATATCCCTGGCTCTAGCTACCACCTTCTAGTTTTTACAATTTGAAAAAGGGTCGTGCTCATAGTAGTAGCTAGTATCAACAACCATAGTAAGAATCCCACTAGCACTAACGTGACCAAGTACTGCTAGAACTAAGGATATATGTGTCAAAAAATTTGGAACTAAAAGTGGAACTGAAACTAGAAAAAATTTAGCTAAAGCTACAAATGATTCAAGCAACTCACCTTCAAATCATGCCTCTCCACTACAAAGTTAGATCTATACTTTTATTATAAATTTGCATTTCTAATATTACATACATTGTCTTGATCATTATAAATACTAATATGTAATTAATATATTTCAAGGGAAATAACCATAGAATGTTTCAAACAACCAAATAATTATTGGTATTTATCATCTTAAACATTGTCATATGCATTATAATAATCTATTTTCAAAGGTTTAGTGTAATGCCCTACTTGATCCTATTATGCTAATTTTGACTAGTGTTTAATAAACCTGAAAATTTTGGCTTATAATTATTAAGTAATATTGGTATATACCTACACTTATGAATTTGTAACCAGATTGGATTGCACAGGATTTCATCAATGCAGGTATGGATACAAAAACATTTCAGATGTTGAATCAGTTGTAGCTGGATATGCAACAACAAAAATTCCTCTAGATGTGATTTGGAGAGACATTGATCACATGGATGAGCACACGGATTTTACTCTAGATCCTGTGAATTTCCTTGAGAAGGAAGTACAAAATTTTATGGAATGAATCCATGCTAATGGGAAGAAATATGTTCTTATTGTTGATCCAGGTAGGGATCAATTCCACATTCAAGGGTCTTTCTAGTGAAATTACCCTCTCTATAATCTTCTTCGATTCTATGACATAATCAAGATTCAGAACTGAACTAAGCCATATCAGTGCATCCTCAATATACAAATCACTCTCTTAATTGTGCATGAATAAGCGTAAATGAATCATACAAGACTTTTCAGAACGGGTAGCGAGATGATATTTTCATTAAGCAAGGAGTTGTGCCATATTTGGGACAAGTGTGGCCAGGCCCAATATATTTTCCAGATTTTCTGCATCCCAAGGCTCAGTCATTTTGGACAAATGAAATCTCTTAGTTTCATGATACAGTCATATCTTGACTCGTAAAATTAAACCTATTTTAGAAGTTCAACCTTGTAAGTTGTAGCATTACTAAAAATATTTGATTAATTTACAGGCATGTAAAGAGCCAGGTTCTGGTCAGGAGTATATATGGATAGGAATGTGATCCCATGTTCAAAGCAGTTGTAGCAACTTATCTTTTCCATTGTATTATTCAAAAGAGATCAAAACCTATTGATGCCCTCTCATGAGGAGAAGCTTGAAGGGTGAATATGATCGTGATAGCAAAAAGACAGTGATACAACAAGAAAATTTCATGGTGGAGTTGAATGTTGATAGTCTAGCACAATGGTGTATGTTATATCTATGAACAAAGCCATGCATTCTGGAAAATATATCAATCATGTTGAAGTCTTATCCTAAAAGTCTGATTTTGAAATTTATGTCCAACTGTGACTTAAGTGAATACTATAAAATTTTAAAGGAACCCCACTCATTCTGAGCATTTGCATTGCTAGGTTCATGTTTGTTGTAGCCTGTAGGAAATGGTCGGTGGTTCACAAACCTGCATGTTCTGTTTATAAATCTCCATTCTCATGACTATTCTTACTGCCTGTGCTTAAAATTGTTAAAACGTGTATGCCTGGGCTAATGAAAACTTGAGTACAGATTAAAACCAGTAGAAATTCAATGGATAGATGTGAAAGAAGTCCTTTTTGAAACTCCAAATTTTAGAAAGTTGTGTACTCTTTGATACTTATATCTTTTCAGTCATGCAAAACATTATTGGGGGAGAGAACCTATTCGTTGGAATATCATATGCTATGTACAACACAATTTAAATTACATGAGCTACACTGATGCAAGGGAAAGACAAATTATTGGTCAATTCCAAACTAAATTGATGTCTTGGAAGGAAGGTATATACTATAAAGGTGGACTATTCGTGTAATGAGAAACTCTTTCCCAAAATGTGTCAATGTTCAGTATTTAAAAACATCACTATGTAACCTCTTCTTGGTCATGGTGGCAATGACTCTTTTCAAGCAACCAATAGCTCTAATACTCAATATGATTGGTGTATTTTCATGTGATTCCTCTTCTAGGCATTTTCGGAAGATTCTTAACCCTCTTTTCTCCTTAAATTTGTCCAAGGATTCCAAGAATCTTTGTTCATTTGTAATGCATTTTGGCTGACTATTTGCACATTGGTAATGTAGCTTGAGATTTTTAGTAGAAGAGCTTTTAATTTATTTTTCAAAGTCAAATTTGTTGTTGCTTCAATTTGTTTGTAAGCTGCTTATGGACAATGTATGTTTCCTCTATATTATTGAATTGGGTTTGGGCACAAATTAGAAAATAATATACATATTTGTCATTGTAATTAAATTCCTGATGGTATACTGATTGTATATGAATACTTATGTGTCAGGCTACTGAATCATGTCTTTTATGTCCAAGGTGCTTCTCATTTTCTAATTTGAACTTGTGGAGGCAAAGTGCTCCCTGACATCGGTAAAGCAACAAGATAGTAATAGAATTTTGTACTGATAAATTGCACACAATATAGATGCACCCAGTTCCATTCCACTTTTCCAGAGTGAAATTTCTAGTGGATCATTGGGCATCTGCACCAGATTTCATAGATTTGCAAAATTAATTAACATTACTATAATATTTTTCCATACTGTTAAAAGTCATTATATATGAGAATGCCAGTGTTCTATTTTTTTGTTTGTTTGTGCCAAACACAGACCCATTCTGATATCAACTACAAGATTTTCTAATCATCTATATATGTGAATGGAGACTTTCCTAACATTCCCTGTTTTCTTTTATATAGATCAGACGAGATGTTAAAAAGCCATATTTCAACCGAACAAGTTTTTCTGGGGTAGTAAATGAAAATGAGAGAACTCGCAAGACTAGTCTGGGGCAATAAATGAAAAAAATTAGAAAGCTCCTTGATTTTTTTGTAGGGGCTTGTGAAATTTATTATTATTGTTTGGTTCATCACCTAAAAGCCAAAGGCTTTAGGTTAATAAAGAACATAGGAATATTGAATCAACAGGCATCAGGAATTACAATAAATCCATCGTAAGTCATATTGCAAGATATATGATTAAAAGCATCGAGCCTGATAACTAATTCCCATTGTAAAGTGCTTTTATGCAACTAGCTTAAAGAGAGACTTGGATTATGTCACCAGAGGACTTCAGTGCACCACCATTCTTCAACCTTCTGGATGAACCCTAAAGGATATAAAACTAATAACCTCAACCAAAGGCATATTGATCTAAACCCAGGTAGACATGCAGAAGTAAAAGTTTTAAGATTGAACAAGCATAGAGAGTCATGGCATGGCCTGATGCCAGTCAGATGACATGAGTGTACAACTATAGTGCTTTTGACCGATGTAGAAATAAACCCCCTAGGTCGAAACTCTAGTACTCATTATTTCTTTGGATGTTATTGTCACTGACAAATATATTAGCCAAGAACTAGACAAGTTGAAAATGTATAACTATTTCTCCCATCACAATTGAAGAGAATTACTACAAAAAAAATTATACTAGTTTTTCTTTTGCACAGGGTAAATTTTATCCAAATTGTAACATTTTCTGGCGTGTTTTCAACTGAAATCTGGAAGCCCTTTAACATTCCACCCTGGAAATGCTAACTGTAATTTGCCTCTTTGGGAAATACAAACATAACTTATTAGATTAGATGGGGAAGGGAGCTCGTCCAATCTAAGGGGTCTAGCTGTATAGACTCAATCCAATAGGGAAATTTCCACAGACGCATAACTTAGTTGTCCAACAAAAAGTGTTTCTGTAGTCAAAGGTAAATACCAATGTTATAAGTCCTGACTGACTCCATTTCTGAAATCTCTGAAGTTAAGGCAGTAGTTCCAAAGGCAGTTTTGACAATCCAACCCAAACACATTGGACAAATGAAATCTCTCGGTTTCATGAAACAATCGCATTCGATGGCCTTTGGCTTGATATGAATGAAGTTTCCAACTTCTGTAGTGGGATCACATGTTCCTTACCAAATGACGGGAGTTTCCCGCAAAAAGATTCACAGACAAATTGCTGCTTTGTTTGTAGCGATTCCAACACCACCAGATGGGATGACCCCCCTTATCAAATCAATTCTGCTAGAGGACACAGAGCATTGGGTATCAAAACCATTGCTACTAGTGCAGCTCACTATAATGGTGTCTTGGAGTACAATGCTCATAATATTTATGGGCTATCAGAGGCTATTGTGATGAATAAGGCATTGAAATCAGTACTATAGAAGAGACCATTCATACTTACTCGTTCTACATTTGTTGGGTCAGGTGCCCATGTCGCACATTGGACAGGAGACAATGCTGCAACCTGGAATGATCTCTCCTACTACATTGGGATTGCAATTAGTTATTTTAAATGGATGTCTATATTTAGAAATTTGATAGATTTTACATAGTTGACTTCATTCAGGTTTATCACATTTAAGACTACAGGGTCGCCAGCATCCATGCTTCTCACGGCACCCTCCAAAATACAAAGAAGGGGTGGAAATATTCCTGCAAATAACTATATGAAACAATTTATTTTTTTTCTTATGGTTTCTCATTTTGCTTCAATGTGTAACACATTTATTCTTCTTCGCAAGAATTCACTTCCATACCAAAACCCATTACATAAGGTAACTCCTGTCCTTTTTTTTTTACTGTGATCAAAATACCATACAGGGTCGCCAACGTCCATGCTTCTCACGACACCCTCCATAATACAAAGAAGGGGTGGAAATATTCCTGCAAATAACTATATGAAACAATTTATTTTTTTTCTTCTGGTTTCTCGTTTTGCTTCAATGTGTAACACATTTATTCTTCTTCACATGAATTCACTGCCATACCAAAACCCATTACATAAGGTAACTCCTGTCCTTTTTGTTTTACTGTGATCAAAATACCATTTCTTTACATAGGTATTCATCCCCAACGTTTTGTATTTATCTCAGGTAACCATGCTCCTTGGCACACATTTTTTTTTTTTTTCAAACCTCACCACGAGTTGTATTCTTATTTCCCTTGGTTGTGCATATTGTGTAACACTTTAGTGGCTGTGATTCTTAGGGCATTTTTGATATTTTCACTGGCAGCATTGGTATTTGAAGTCTTTGCCTACTTGAAAGGTTGGCATTTCTCCACACCCTACTTCTACATGCCAACTTCATTTGGGATTCAAGATTTTTTGCAATGGATATATCTCTCTTGGGTTTTATTCAGATCCAATTACATTGCTCCCCCAATTCAAAATCTGCAATTACATTTCTCCCCCAATTCAAACTCTACAAACATTTGCATCGTTCTCCTTTTTATTCAGTCTGTGGATCAGATCGTCCTCTGCATTTGTTTTTTTTGGATCAAGTATAAGAGGATCAAGCCGGAGCCAAAGGATGAATCCTTTGAACTAAAGGATGTTGAACAGCAAGGCTCTGCTTATCCTATGGTCCTAGTACAAATTCCCATGTGCAATGAGAGAGAGGTACGAAGCTCATTACCATGTGAATTGTTTTAGAATCTGTTTTCTTAATGTTAGCATTTTTGCGTAGACATATTAAAGTTTCTTCTCTTGAGTTTGCTTGAAGTCTCTGAATTGGATTTTCATCTTATTTTGACAAATTTTGTGAAACTGAGCTTTGATATTCCTTATTCAGTGTTTATCAGAGCTCCATTTGTGTGGATTTTAAGATGCACTCCATGAAATTTCAGATCTGATCAAATGTACTCCTACATTTTGAACCGAGACTGTTATATTGGACAAAATCTGTGTGTTTGTTTCTAGGAATAGTGGTCTCTGACCATGTCAATATAATTTAAGCTATGGAAAGTCATTTCAAAAGTTTTCTGGGTGTGGCTATTTAGGAGAATTGATCTTGGCTTGTGCTGTTAAACTCAACACTATCTTGAAATACTGGGAGATCATTTGTCACATGTTATAAGTTGGGTTGGAAGGAATTGAATTCATTTGCATCAAAATTTTCAGAAAACTACATGGTATTTTATATAATTATGCTTGAAAATTTGCCTCTGGGGTTGTCTTTTGTATTGTTCTCACTTCTCACATTCTTGAGATTGCTCTGGTATTCATGATAACCGATACCATTCTTCCATTGTGTCCAAATTTAGGTGTATGCACAATCCATTTCTGTTGTTTGTCAGCTTGATTGGCCAAAGGATCGGTTGTTAATTCAAGTATTAGATGATTCATGCGATGACAATGTTCAAGAACTTATCAGAGCAGAAGTTATTAAGTGGAACCATAAAGGCACCAACATTATTTACCGGCATCAGTTAATTAGGAATAATTATAAAGCTGGCAATCTGAAGGCTGCAATGAGTTGTGATTATGTCAAAGACTATGAGTTTATTATGGTGATTTCCGGTACCAAACCGATTTCGAAACAGACTTTTCCACATTTCAAGGCAAGACACAAGTCACTTCTCCTTTAAGCAGTTGCATCATATTACTGCATGTTTCCATTGATTAAACATGCTAATAATAATGCATTACATTGGTGAATGATGATGCTGCAGATAATCCTAAACTCGGCTTGGTCTAGGCTCGGTGGTCTTTTGTAAATATAGATGAAAATTTGTTAACATGGCTGTAGAACATCAATCTTTCTTTCCACTTTGAGGTAGAGCAGCAGGTGAAATAAGTTGAAAATACGAGTTGAAAAGTATTTTTTTCCTTTTTCCCTCTAAAATTTGATGATGTAATCTAATAGTATTTAATTATTTCCACTATTATTTTATAATTTCCTTAGGAGACTCATTTTAGACCTCGAAATTCCCCTAATGAACGATCCTGTTGGCATACCATTTGACAACTAGTGGCATATCATATGTGTTGTCTACGCCACTGGATATGGTCAGACCTCCACTGTTTGAACTACTGTTAGCGCCAATATGTTTGGCGGGGCCGCTAGATGTCCTAAAGTATGATGAAAGTTCATAAATACAATAATGTGCCATTGGTTTAATAATGTAGTGTTGTGGTGTATTGGTAGTATTTTGTGATGTTGTGTGGGAGGTCGCAGGTTTGACCCCCAGCCCTGCCAATTTGACTTCTGACCTATTGACTTTGACTGCCACATGCATTTACTTTGACCGTCACATGTCCCACTGTGGAGCTGCCACTTGGCCTATAAGGCCCATTTTTTCCCTGTTTGCCATAAACTTCATAGTGTGTTTTCTCCTTCATACGGTGCCCATTTTCAAAACCGAATATACTACTGGAATCAGCGCGACGAGCTCTTCGAATTTCCATTGGTTTCATAAGAATCTAAGACTGTAAAATTTTGAGCATTTCAAGGATCCTCTTGGATCATTCCTCTCCATTATAAGCTTTTGGACCACCAAAATTTTGGTTTTAAACAGACATGAGGTGAGGGTACAACTCCCTCACCCTTCTAATCTCCATCCACCTCCCTTTTATTGGATTCATGCTTTGAGTCCCACTCGAAGATACTCAACATCTCTACGCCTAGAAGTGTGAACCTTCCTGTCTAAGATGGTATCTGACTGTAACTCAGTCATACATTCAGTGCAAAGCCATCTATACTTGAAATTTGAACATTTTCCTCTAGATCCATGATCATAGGAGGTTCATACAACTTCAAATTTTCAACATTTACAACTGAATATATGCACATGTATGGAGGAAAATTCAACTGGAATTCAAAAAGGACCATACCTGATAGGTTTCAACTTTTTACCTTCACCTTTCATCTTTTCTTCTTTTCTTTGTTGATGTATAGCCATACTTGATCACCAACTTGAAAGTGATGATCCACCTTATGATTATCATGGCACATTTTGTACTTGGCTTAACTCTTCTCCAATTGATCCTACACTACTTCATGAATATTTTGGATTCTTTGAATGAACTTTATTTCTTTGTCGGCATCTCCATGTCCATTCTCCAAAGCTTCTTCACCAAACATGAAGTCCATTGGTGATTATCAAAGGTACCCAAAACATGTTTCAAAATAAGATCTACCAATAAAAGAATGTAAGGCCCGATTGTAATCATGTTGGGCATAGTGTAAGGATTCATCCCACAACTTAGAATGTTTGCTGCAATAGCCTCTGAGAAGATGTACCACTATTCTTTTCACCACCTTTTTTTGCGTGTAGGTTTGTGGATGAAAATTTGTGCTCTTTTTCAACTTAGTATCCACGAGTCCCCACAAAGTGGACCAAAACTCCCCCATGAAATGAGAGCCCCGATCTGAAATGATATAAGTAGGAAACCGAAAATGAACTCGTATATTTTAAAAGAACAACTGTGTATTTTGTTCAGCAGTTACTTGTTTTTTACATGGAAAAAGAATACACATTTTTCTAAATCTATCAACCAAAACATACAAATAATCATGCCCTTTTCTAGACATTGGAAGTCCTCCTAATAAATACATAGATAAATTTTCCCATGCCTGAGAAGGAACTGGAGGTGGCATATACAAACCTAACTTTATATTGTTTGGTTTTCTTATTGAACACATGACACAATCTTTGATGTACTTAGTAATTGTTTCATTCATTCGAGACCAATAACAATACCTTTGTAATTGTGCCAATGTCTTACCTACACCAAATTTCTCTGAAACACGAGAAGAATGTACTTCCTTGATAACATGCACTCTTTATCCTTGCGATATGCACAACTTGCCAAGATGGTACAATAACTTGTCATGAAAATGATAATTCACTTCTTCCACCTGAGCACCATGAGTTAGTGATTCATAAACATCTTTGAAATCAAAATCTTCAGCATATTGTTCAATGTGACTTTCATGTGCTAAAGAACTATTTTGTATAATAACTGAAGCATTCAAAGGAGGTCTTGATAACATATCAACTACTTTATTGGTGGTACCTTTCTTATATTTTATTACTAAGTGGAATTGTTGCAAGAAACCCATCTATCTATAATGTCTAGACTGTTGCAACTTAGTTTGAGATTGAAGGTATTGAAGTGGCTGATAATATGTATGAATCATTGTTTCTTTGCCCATTAAATAATGTTTCCATTTTGTAACACTTTCCACTAATGCATGTAATTCTTTATCATATATTGGATAGTTAGCAACTGCTTTAGAAAATGTTTCTGAATGAAAACAAACAGGCTTTCCTTTCTATAACAAAACTGCACCCATTGCATACCCACTAGCATTTGTTTCTATTTAAAATGGTTGTTGAAGGTCTGGTAAAGCTAAGATTGGAGCTGAAACAATTTTATGCTTTAAAGTGTCAAATGCTTTTTGTTGTTTTCCTCCCCACTAGAAGGAGACTTTAGAACTTGTTAAAGCATGAAGTGGTGATGCAATAAAAGAGAAATGAGAAATAAAATTCCTCCAAAACTGAACTACACCCAAGAAAATTCTAACTTCTGTCACATTCTGTGGTGTTGGCCACTTAAAAATCACATCAATTTTAGTTGGATCTATTTTTAGTTGACCATCTCCAACTATGTAACCAAGATAAACTAAGGAAGTTTTTCCAAATTCACACTTAGAAAGTTTGAGATACAATTTCTCTCTTTGAAACACATCAAAAAATTGTTTAACATGCTTTACACGTTCTTCCAAACTTGAACTGAAAATAAGAATATCATCTAGATAGACTATGACAAACTTATCAATAAAAGGATGAAAAAAAGCATTCATTGCTCTCATAAAAGTTTCTGGAGCATTGCATAAACCAAATGGCATAACCAACCATTAATAAAGCCCTTATCTAGTCTTAAATGCAGTTTTCGATATATCATTCTCTGCAATACGAATCTAATGATAACAACATCTTAAATCCGGTTTTGTAAAGTAAACAACATTCTTTAACTGATCGAGAAAATTATCGATTCTAGGAAGAGGATACCTGTTCTTAATGGTGATTTTATTTAAGGCTCTAAAATCGACACACATTCTCCAAGTTATTTCTTTCTTTGGGAATAATATGATCGGTGATCCACATGGAGAAGAACTAGGTTGAGTAAAGCCTTTATAAACCAATTCCTGAATTTGTTTCTTAATCTCTTCATTTTCTATGACCGAAATACAATACATGCCAATGTTCGGAAGAGGGGCATTAGACTGTAATTGAATCTCATGTTGTATTTCTCGTTTTGGAGGTAAAAATTTTGGTTCTTTAAACAATTCTTTATAATAATATACCATTTCAACCAATTTGTCCTTAAACTGAGAATCACACCCTTGAAAAGAATCATACTTATCTTTAGGTTGTTCCTTAACAAACATGATAACATACTTTTTGCTTGAAATTATGAGTCTTTTCATTTGACCAACATTGATTAAATCCAAGTTTGTCTTAATTATGTGTGCCTTGATAACATATTTAATTCCATCTTTAAAGAGATGATACTTATGCTCCTTTCTATAAAATATGGCATCTCGATCATAAAGATATGGACTACCCAAAACAACTCCACTTATATCCAAAGGAATCATATCTAAATCAACTTCATCAAAAAAATTAGTTGTAATTGAAAACCTTAATCAATCGTGACATGCATCTGAGTATTTTATTTCAACCATCCTAAAGGGTATGGTTTTGGATCATTTTTAGTTTCCAATCCCAATTTCCTTACTACTTCCTCAGATATTAAGTTTTCTTGTGATCCACTATCGAATAATGTGTCTATCTTAGTGTGCTTGGATATAATCCTTATGTGAAAAAATTCAAATCTCTTCTTTTCCTCAACCACATTATTATATTTTTAAAAAGATGCTAAAGAAGTAGAACTATAACTAGCTTCAGAAGGTTTACCTGTCAGACCCATAGCAATTATCGTCTTCTCGTCATCGAAGTTAGATCCAAAATCTTGTTCGACTGCAGCATTAGCTTTCGTTTCACCCTTCTTCTTAAGTAACTTCATTGGTTTAAGTTCGGGATGAAGCTTCCAAAATTTGGAGTCACCATGTCCAGCCTTCTGACGATGAGTACACATAGGCCTTTCTCCTTCCTTCTTAGTTGTTTTCGATCTCTTCCCCTTTGATTTGCTCTTCCCTTTGCCTTCTTTGGAATCCTTGTTAACTGAATTCTTGAATGGCTTCTTTGAAAAGTTTGACTAAAACGGTCTGCCACCTAATTCAATATGAATGGCTTGTACACACACTTCATCAAAGTCAGTTGGATTAAACATAAGAAATGTATGTCGCAAATAAGAATGGGAACTTCCAATAAAATTTAACAAATTTTCCCGTGTATTTAATGGAATATCAAATGCTAATACATTTTTCCTAAATTCCTGTGTAATATCTTGTACACTCTGTCCTTTACCTTGCCTCAAATGCTGCCAATCTATTACAACCTGTTTCATATATCCTAAAGGATAGAATTGATTTCTAAGAGCCTTAACAAACTTAGACCATGAAGAGATTATTTTTCCTTTATGCTTCAAATATGATTGAGTTTTACTTTCCCACCAAATCAAAGTTGTTCCCCCCATTCTATGTGTAGCTAAATGAATTTTTCCAGATTCATCAACAACATTTTGAATTCTACAATAAACCTCAAGTTGGTTTATCCATTTATCTAACTTTTCAGGATTCATTTCACCATCATATATGGGCAACTCAAACTTAACAGCAAGCTTCAATAAAGGATATTTCTTTCACTTCTTTTGCGAGTCTAAATCTAAACTTGTCTGATAAGAGAATAGAGAAGAAGAAGAAGATGAAGATGGAGGAGAAGGGGGTTCATTACCATCAGCTTTTTCCTTGTCGTGCCTTTAGAAGATGAAGCTACATCTCTAGTCTTCATGTCTTCTTAAAGTTCTGCAATCATCTGTTGCATATTAAGGAACATTTGTTGAAATTGCTCCTCGCTTTTTGTCTTAGGAGCTTATCCTTCATTTGACTCTCCCATATTTCGAGAGACTTTCCTTTTTCTAATCTCTGGATTTATCTCCTCAAGTTTCTCTTCTCCATGTCGCAACCTGGATCTAGTCAACATTCACATTGGAAAATATCTTGCTTATACATGATCAACCTGCTCTGATACCAAAATATGATTTGAAAACGGTAGAATTGACTACTTCCATAATTTCACCGAATATTAACTAGGGTTTCTTTTAAGTGGGAAAATGAGGAAATTGATTCTTTAAGTGCCTTGAACATAAAATTGAGAACTGAAAATAAGCATGAACAATAGAAAGAAAAGGAGAAAACACAAAAAATTGATGATGGGGTTCGTCCCTCCCAGACTACATATTTAGGTCTGCTTCCAAGTGGGCGTTGGTTGTATTAAAAATGCTCATAAACCTCTTTACATCAAATTTCTCCATTCTAGACTATGCATGCATACATCAATGACTACTTTTAAAAGATAAGCCTCGACCTCAACTCTCCAACGCAACTTACCGTTCTAAAAAAGGCCCAATATTGGCCAAGTAATGCCTCAAAATACATTTACAGGAACAAATAATACATAGCTCTAAGACTCACATTCCAACTCCTTGATTTCTGGGATAGTGGCAATCTTTTTATGAGGTTCATGGGCAGGTCCCGGGGTCAAACTTGCGGACCTCCCAGACTTGAATGGCATAAATAATAGTTTGTTTTAACAATAATGACTTTTGGCGCTATATGGTTGAAACCATGCAGTATTATGGTTTAAAATATTAATGTGGCACATATACTTGGCGAATAGGTATAAGCCATGGTTCAATGGTCTAAACCATATGTGACTAGTCACATATATATTATAACCATTGTTTTAAAACCTTAACAAAACATACTGGCGGTGTTAACGTATTGCAACTCGTGTCATTCAAACCGGCAGTGACATGGAATTTGCTTCAAACATTAAATATTATAGATCACCTTCGCACTCCGCCAACTGTGGTGCCAGATCACAAAGGATTGTAACGATCCAATGGTTCTATGGCATATGACGTAACGATATTGTTGGCATACCATTTGAAAAAAAGTGGCATATCATATGTGTTTTTCACACCACTGGATAAGGTTAGACCTCCGCCGTTTAGATTGTTGTTAGTGTCAATATATCAACCATTGGGTTTGGTGGGGCTGCCAGATGTGGCAGGCTCCACCAACCCTACCCGCACTTGCCATGTATCTAAAACATAAATACAATAATGCGCCAGCATTTCAATAATGTAGTTTTGTGGCGTATTGGTATTATTTTGTGATGTTGTGTGGGAGGTCGCGGGTTCGACCCCTGACCCTACCAATTTGACTTCTGACCTGTTGAATTTTACTGCCACCTGTATTAAATTTGACTACCACGTGTCCCACTGTGGAGCTTGCACTTGGCCTGTAAGACCCATGTTTTTTACTTGTTTTCCATAAACTTCATAGTGTGTTTTCTCCTTCATACAAAGGCCATTTTCAAAACCAAATATATTGTCAGAATTAGCGTGATGATCTCTTCAACTTAGCGTTGGTTTCATGAGCATCTGAGACTGTAAATTTTTTATCATTTCAAGGATCCTCCTGGATCACAAGGAGTGATTATTTATTTTTATGTTATGACCTCAATTTTCGTGCAGATGTAATTAGCTACTTCAGCATGGACACAAGTTTAGAATAATTTCTAAAGCACTTGTTCTTTCATTTTTCGTTTTGAATATTTTCTTACTAAAGGTTCATAACTTGTTCTTATTAAAGGAAAATTAACTAATATGAAAACAACTGAGGTCACACTCGTTGGATAAGGTTTTATTTCCATAAATTAGGCCACTAGAAGAAGGTATTTCCATATAATTGATGATTCTTTGATATTTCAATATCCTCGGGCCTCCAGCTACCACCTTCTAGTTTTTACAATTTGAAAAAGGGTCGGCTCATAGTAGTAGCTAGTATCAACAACCATAGTAAGAATCCCAATTAGCACCAACGTGACCAAGTAATCGCTAGAACTAAGGATATATGTGTCAAATAATTCGGAACTAAAAGTAGTCCGAAACTAGAAAAAATTTAGCTAAAGCTACAAATGATTCAAGCAACTCACCTTCAAATCATGCCTCTCCACTACAAAGTTAGATCTCGCTTGTGCTGTTAAACTCAACACTATCTTGAAATACTGGGAGATCATTTGTCACATGTTATAAGTTGGGTTGGAAGGAATTGAATTCATTTGCATCAAAATTTTCAGAAAACTACATGGTATTTTATATAATTATGCTTGAAAATTTTCCTCTGGGGTTGTCTTTTGTATTGTTCTCACTTCTCACATTCTTGAGATTGCTCTGGTATTCATGATAACCGATACCATTCTTCCATTGTGTCCAAATTTAGGTGTAGCACAATCCATTTCTGTTGTTTGTCAGCTTGATTGGCCAAAGGATCGGTTGTTAATTCAAGTATTAGATGATTCATGCGATGACGATGTTCAAGAACTTATCAGAGCAGAAGTTATTAAGTGGAACCATAAAGGCACCAACATTATTTACCGGCATCAGTTAATTAGGAATAATTATAAAGCTGGCAATCTGAAGGCTGCAATGAGTTGTGATTATGTCAAAGACTATGAGTTTGTTGCAGACTTCCAGCCAAACCCTGATTTCCTGAAACAGACTTTTCCACATTTCAAGGTAGCACACAAGTCACTTCTCCTTAAGATGTTGCATCATATTACTGCATGTTTCCATTGATTAAACATGCTAATAATAATGCATTACATTGGTGAATGATGATGCTGCAGATAATCCTAAACTCGGCTTGGTCTAGGCTCGGTGGTCTTTTGTAAATATAGATGAAAATTTGTTAACATGGCTATAGAACATCAATCTTTCTTTCCACTTTGAGGTAGAGCAGCAGGTGAATGGAGTCTTTCTCAATTTCTTTGTATTCAACGGGACAGCTGGTGTCTGGAGAATAAAATATCTTGAGGAATCTGGAGGTTGGCTTGAAAGAACAACTATTGAAGATATGGACATTGCTGTGCGTGTCCATCTGAATGGGTGGAAATTTATTTTTCTCAATGATGTCATGGTAGTGCTCTAGATTGATTAATCATGCTCTGATTATCATGATGTTTTTATCTTTGTACTCTGAAATTTATGTTCAATGTAGCACTTCAAACTTCAAGTTGAATGTGGTTTTGGTAGTGTCTTGAACTTTTTCACTACTTTTAGGCCCATTTGAAGCAAGTGGAGGCAATTTTCTAATGGTGTTATGATCTTTTTAGTGTTTTTCTATCTGAATTTTTGTTAATTTTATTTTGGCTTAATCTTGGGGACGTTCAATATGACTTCCAGTTATGATTCTAATTTGAAACCATCATGACGGTCATAAAATGAGGGCAACATTCTGCGAACAATTGTAAAAGGCACCATTAAAGTGTATATTTTCAATAAACGATGGAGGTAAACAAAACAAATGTTTATCAAACTACAATGAAATAGAAATGTGTGTGAATATTATCAAAATTAATGTATGGATACAACTTTTAGGTTAATAAATCATTAATATCAATGAACCATGGTTAAATTAAAATAAAAAATTACTTATTCGAAAAGGACTTATTAGCAAACCACTCCATTCATCACAGAGGAGAAATAGTCGTTAACCATTTACAAATAATAAACACAATTGAAATCATGAATGAACATCTACATTCATATTTATTCAGGAAATATAACTACACTCTACCTACAGAAAATATGTGCGTGGCTGAAAGATGGTTCTTTTGTTCAGAAGGCAATTAATTTCCCGACAAGCTTAATCGATTGGTTGTGAAGAGCTACTGGATCATCAAAACGCCCTCGCCCAGCCTCCATGTTGATATGATCTGCTGATGCCTGCTCTGCATTGCCATTAACCATCGGTTGTTCTTCCTCCTTTGATTTTTGATTGTGGCACAACCTTTTCCTGCCTTTACTAAAATTGACCAAAATCACTACAGATATCTTGCTTAGCAACTATTCGATCTCTTTAGGAACTTTACGACGTTTCCTTTGCAACATCAAGTGATGGTGCAATTGCTAGTTATTTTTATATTATAACTCTCTCTCATATCTATATGTGGTGCATGTGTGCGCTTTGAAGACTGTACTGCAAACGTCGAAGAGTATTTGGTGAATGTAATCTATTTAAATATGATTTTTCCATGAGTGCCACACTTGAGTGGTTAGGTACACGTTATTTAACTATAAAATAAACAACCTGCCTACCCCAAAACCAACTACAATATATTTACCAAAGTTGTTAATGGGGAGTGATGCTCCTCCATCACAACCTTCTTGATTTATTTGAAGATTCTCTACTTAATTAATAAACTGAATTGAGGTATCTATTAATAAGGGACTGCAATCCATTAACAAATTCAGTTTTGGTTAATGTGCTTTTAGTGCAAAGCAATAATGAGTTAAATCTGGCCTCTTTGTCTCGATGTAGCATTTGTATTTTTTTATATGGTTATTAGATTGAAATAAAAAATAGTGATTTAAAAAAGAATTTATTTTTAATATATAAATTAAATTATTATTTTTTGTAATTTTTGTTTTTAATATATAAATTAAATTATTTTATTTTGTATTGTTTTGTTTAAAATATGGTGAAAAGTAATTTTGGTTATCTTAACAGATTTTGAAATAATCAAAGTCATTTAAATATAAATTTTGAATAGATGAACTTTTAAATTTTGACATTATTATTATTATTATTATTATTTTAAAATTATATGATTCAGGTAAAAATCTGATGTCAAATTATCACTAAAATGATGAAGAAATTGACCTTGTGTCAATATTGATATCAAATATCAATATCATCAATTTAAATAATTCAATAATCCATAATCAATGGACCCTGTTCACTCATACTCAATTCAATAGTACAATCGACTACATAGATAGAATTTTTGGGTAGAATGTTGCAATTTTGTACACAATAGCCAACTGCTTTGTTCCATTATGTCTTTATTGTTTTTTACTTTTATTTAGCTATGTCATTTTGGAAATGATGCATTGATGCATTTGTAATTTATACTATATACATTACAAGCAATCATATTAATGCCATACTCACAATAAAGAGTGAGTTTTGAGGAACATTTTTATCCTTAAAAAATCCATAATTCAAGGAATGTACATATTATTTAAAATCATAATATTTATTTTCATTAAAATCTGGCAAACTTAATAAAAAAAAATATGAATTATAAACTTAATAAAAGTTGAATTATAAGCCATTCTTCATTTACATATCAATTTAACATTATAATAGTAACAATTTTAATAAAATTTTTAAATTATATATACAACTTTTACTTACCATATAATATTTAATTATATTTAAATAAACAATTAAAAAAATTATATCTATATATATAAGAGTTAAACAAAAATTTATATAATTCATTTTGCAATTTTAACATTGTTTTGAACATTTTTTACAACATATAATAACATCAAAATATTTTCTTCTAGCAACAAATCATAACATTAACATATTTTATTTAACCTAAAATTTCAATTATACAATTTTGTTTAATTTATCCCATTTAACAATTATAACAAATAACAAATATTAGTTCAAATAATACTTATATATACCATAAATTTCTTATTCTTAAAAATATATATATGACTTTTAATTTAAATTCTAAAATATTTTTTTTTTAATTTACATTCTAAAATATTTTATTTAGTGTAATTAAATTAAATTGAGTGTTAAAAAATCAACTCAGCAAGCATGAGACACGTTGCAATGCTGTTATTGGGTATATATATATATATATAAAGGTAACCCCGCAACATTCATAGCATGATGGTATCATCATTAGCAGACGACACTCAAATATATATTTGTTGGGCAGAACTCAACCATTAATGAAATAATTGGGTTGTAATTTAATGAGTGAATAAGGCTACATTGAGATCGTGACATTGGTTTGGCCCATCACACCGAATTCAAACAGCTGTTATAAATAAATAAGTGTTAGCGTTATAAATTTAATGATATAAGTGATGTATTTATGTTATTAATCTAATTTATTTATGTTATTAATTTAATATAGGTTATTGTTATGAATTTTTTTAGGAATTATTATTATTATTTTAAATTGAGAGTTTATTGAAATAATTTATAGTTTTTTTATCAGAAAAATATACGTGTTTAGAAAGATAGATGATATGTGGAGATTCCCACCATAGTTCATTATGTATTAGTTTTTTTGGACACTCATATTTTCATTGAAAGACACTTGATGATTATGATGGTGAGTAAAACTAGAAAAAAATAAGTGTTTAGAAAGATAGATGATATGTGGAGATTCACACCATATTATGTATTAGTTTTTTTTGGACACTCATATTTTCATTGAAAAGACACTTGATGATTATGATGGTGAGTAAAACTAGAAAAATACAAGTGTTTAGAAAGATAGATGATATGTGGAGATTCACACCATAGTTCATTATGTATTAGTATTTTTTGGACACTCATATTTTCATTGAAAGACACTTGATGATTATGATGGTGAGTAAAACTAGAAAAATATAAGTGTTTAAGTGTTTAGAAAGATAGATGATATGTGGAGATTCACACCATAGTTCATTATGTATTAGTTTTTTTTGGACACTCATATTTTCATTGAAAGACACTTGATGATTATGATGGTGAGTAAAACTAGAAAAATATAAGTGTTAAAGTGTTTAGAAAGATAGATGATATGTGGAGATTCACACCATAGTTCATTATGTATTAGTTTTTTTTGGACACTCATATTTTCATTGAAAGACACTTATGATTATGATGGTGAGTAAAACTAGAAAAATTAAGTGTTTAGAAAGATAGATGATATGTGGAGATTCACACCATAGTTCATTATGTATTAGTTTTTTTTGGACACTCATATTTTTCATTGAAAGACACTCGATGATTATGATGGTGAGTAAAACTATTGACTTCTTGAGACCCTTTTTCTAATAAAATTACATGGTGCTACAAAGTGGGGTGGCTATATGAGTAAACCTAGTACCACTCCTCATTCTCATTATTTTTTTTATCTATTATACATTTCAATACAGTGGCATTTAATTATTTGTTTCTAAGAACTTGTGGAATTGTATACAAATAAAGTATTTAATGTCAATTCACTAGATCGTGCCTTCATAAGTCATTTAATTAAATAACTATGGCTGACATGTTGCACTTCTATTCACACAACTTTATCTACGAACCTCTTGCCCGATTGTAAGCATGTTGGGCATAGTGTAAGGATTCATCCCACAACTTAGAATGTTTGTTGCAATAGCCTCTGAGAAGATGTACCACTGTTCTTTTCACCACCCTTTTTTGCGTGTAGGTTTGTGGATGAAAAGTTGTGCTCTTTTTCAACTTAGTATCCATGAGTCCCCACGAAGTGGACCAAAACTCCCCCATGAAATGAGAGCCCCGATCTGAAATGATATAAGTAGGAAACCGAAAATGAACTCGTATATTTTGAAAGAACAACTGTTTATTTTGTTCAGCAGTTACTTTCTTTTTACATGGAACAAGAATACACATTTTTCTAAATCTATCAACCAAAACATACAAATAATCATGCCCTTTACTAGACATTGGAAGTCCTCCTAATAAATACATAGATAAATTGTCCCATGCGTGAGAAGGAACTGGAGGTGGCATATACAAACCTAACTTTCTATTGTTTGGTTTTCTTATTGAACACATGACACAACCTTTGATGTACTTAGTAATTGTTTCATTCATTCGAGACCAATAACAATACCTTTGTAACTGTGCCAATGTCTTACCTACACCAAATTTTCCTGAAACACGAGAAGAATGTACTTCCTTGATAACATGCACTCTTTATCCCTGCAATATGCACAACTTGCCAAGATGGTACAATAACTTGTCATGAACATGATAATTCACTTCTTCCACTTGAGCACCATGAGTTAGTGATTCATAAACATCTTTGAAATCAGAATCTTCAGCATATTGTTCAATGTGACTTTCATGTGCTAAAGAGCTATATTGTATAATAACTGAAGCATTTAAAGGAGGTCTTGATAACATATCAACTACTTTATTGGTGGTACCTTTCTTATATTTTATTACTAAGTGGAATTGTTGCAAGAAACCCATCTATCTATAATGTCTAGACTGTTGCAACTTAGTTTGAGATTGAAGGTATTGAAGTGGCTGATAATCTGTATGAATCATTGTTTCTTTGCCCATTAAATAATGTTTCCATTTTGTAACACTTTCCACTAATGCATATAATTATTTATCATATATTGGATAGTTAGCAACTTCTTTAGAAAATGTTTCTGAATGAAAACAAACAGGCTTTCCTTTCTGTAACAAAACTGCACCCATTGCATACCCACTAGCATTTGTTTCAATTTCAAATGGTTGTTGAAGGTCTGGTAAAGCTAAGATTGGAGCTGAAACAATTTTATGCTTTAAAGTGTCAAATGCTTTTTGTTGTTTTCCTCCCCACTAGAAGGAGACTTTAGAACTTGTTAAAGCATGAAGTGGTGATGCAATAAAAGAGAAATGAGAAATAAACTTCCTCCAATACTGAACTACACACAAGAAACTTCTAACTTCTGTCACATTCTGTGGTGTTGGCCACTTAACAATCACATCAATTTTAGTTGGATCTATTTTTAGCTGACCTTCTCCAACTACGTAACCAAGATAAACTAAGGAAGTTTTTCCAAATTCACAGTTAGAAAGTTTGAGATACAATTTCTCTCTTTGAAACACATCAAATTTTTTTTTAACATGCTTTACACGTTCTTCCAAACTTGAACTGAAAATAAGAATATCATCTAGATAGACTATGACAAACTTATCAATAAAAGGATGAAAAAAATCATTCATCGCTCTCATAAAAGTTTCTGGAGCATTGCATAAACCAAATGGCATAACCAACCATTAATAAAGCCCCTATCTAGTCTTAAATGCAGTTTTCGATATATCATTCTCTGCAATACGAATCTAATGATAACCACATCTTAAATCTGGTTTTGTAAAGTAAACAACATTCTTTAACTGATCAAGAAAATTATCGATTCTCGGAAGAGGATACCTGTTCTTAATGGTGATTTTATTTAAGGCTCTAAAATCGACACACATTCTCCAAGTTCTGTCTTTCTTTGGGACTAATATGATCGGTGATCCACATGGAGAAGAACTAGGCCGAATAAAGCCTTTATAAACCAATTCCTGAATTTGTTTCTTAATCTCTTCATTTTCTATGACCGAAATATAATACATGCCAATGTTCGGAAGAGGGGCATTAGACTGTAATTGAATCTCATGTTGTATTTCTCGTTTTGGAGGTAAAATTTTTGGTTCTTTAAACAATTCTTTATAATAATATACCATTTCAACCAATTTTTCCTTAAACTGAGAATCACACCCTTGAAAAGAATCATACTTATCTTTAGGTTGTTCCTTAACAGACATGATAACATACTTTTTACTTGAAATTATGAGTCTTTTCATTTGACCAACATTGATTAAATCCAAGTTTGTCTTAATTATGTGTGCCCTGATAACATATTTAATTCCATCTTTAAAGAGATGATTCTTATGCTCCTTTCTATAAAATATGGCATCTCGATCATAATGATATGGACTACCCAAAACAACTCCACTTATATCCAAAGGAATTAGATCTAAATCAACTTCATCAACAAAATTAGTTGTAATTGAAAACCTTAATCAATCGTGACATGCATCTGAGTATTTTCTTTCAACCATCCTAAAGGGTGTGGTTTTGGATCATTTTTAGTTTCCAATCCCAATTTCCTTACTACTTCCTCAGATATTAAGTTTTCTTGTGATCCACTATCGAATAATGTGTCTATCTTAGTGTGCTTGGATATAATCCTTTTGTGAAAAAATTCAAATCTCTTCTTTTCCTCAACCACATTATTATATTTTTAAGAAGATGCTAAAGAAGTAGAACTATAACTAGCTTCAGAAGGTTTACCTGTCAGACCCATAGCAATTATCGTCTTCTCGTCACCGAAGTTAGATCTTAACTCTTGTTCGACTGCAGCATTAACTTTCGTTTCACCCTTATTCTTAAGGAACTTCATTGGTTTAAGTTTGCGATGAAGCTTCCAAAATTTGGAGTCACCATGTCCAACCTTCTGACAATGAGTACACATAGGCCTTTCTCCTTCCTTCTTAGTTGTTTTCGATCTCTTCCCCTTTTATTTGCTCTTCCCTTTGCCTTCTTTGGAATCCTTGTTAATTGAATTCTTGAATGGCTTCTTTGAAAAGTTTTACTGAAACAGTCTGCCACCTAATTCAATATGAATGGCTTGTACACACAGTTCATCAAAGTCAGTTGGATTAAACATAAGAAATGTATGTCGCAAATAAGAATGGGAACTTCCAATAAAATTTAACAAATTTTCCCATGTATTTAATGGAATATCAAATGCTAATACATTTTTCCTAAATTCCTGTGTAAAATCTTGTACACTCTGTCCTTTACCTTGCCTCAAATGCTGCCAATCTATTACAACCTGTTGCATATATCCTAAAGGATATAATTGCTTTCTAAGAGCCTTAACAAACTTAGACCATGAAGATATTATTTTTCCTTTATGCTTCAAATATGATTGAGTTTTACTTTCCCACCAAATCAAAGTTGTTCCCCCCATTCTAAGTGTAGCTAAATGAATTTTTCCAGATTCATCAACAACATTTTGAATTCTACAATACACCTCAAGTTGGTTTATCCATTTATCTAACTTTTCAGGATTCATTTCACCATCATATATGGGCAACTCAAACTTAACAACAAGCTTCAATAAAGGATATTTCCTTCGCTTCTTTTGCGAGTCTAAATCTAAACTAGTCTGATAAGAGAATAGAGAAGAAGAAGAAGATGAAGATGGAGGAGAAGGAGGTTCATTACCATCAGCTTTTTCCTTGTCGTGCCTTTAGAAGATGAAGCTACATCTCTAGTCTTCATGTCTTCATAAAGTTCTGCAATCATCTGTTGCATATTAAGGAACATTTTCTTAAATTGCTCCTCGCTTTTTGTCTTAGGAGCTTATCCTTCATTTGACTCTCCCATATTTCGAGAGACTTTCCTTTTTCTAATCTCTGGATTTATCTCCTCAGGTTTCTCTTCTCCATGTTGCAACTTGGATCTAGTCAACATTCACATTGGAAAATATCTTGCTTATACATGATCAACCTGCTCTGATACCAAAATATGATTTGAAAACGGTAGAATTGACTACTTCCATAATTTCACCGAATATTAACTAGCGTTTATTTTAAGTGGGAAAATGAGGAAATTGATTCTTTAAGTGCCTTGAACATAAAATTGAGAACTGAAAATAAGCATGAACAATAGAAAAAAAACAGGCAAACACAAAAAATTGATGATGGGGTTCGTCCCTCCAAGACTACATCTTTAGGTCCGCTTCCAAGTGGGCGTTCGTTGTATTAAAAATGCTCATAAACCTCTTTACATCAAATTTCTCCATTCTAGAATATGCATGCATGCATCAATGACTACTATCAAAAGATAAGCCTCGGCCTCCACTCTCCAACGCAACTGACCGTTCTAAAAAAGGCCCAATATTGGCCAAGTAATGCCTCAAAATACATTTACAGGCACAAATAATACATAGCTCTAAGACTCACATTCCAACTCCTTGGTTTCCGGGACAGTGGCAATCTTTTTATAAGGTTCACGGACAAGTCCCGGGGTCAAACTTGCGGACCTCCCAGACTTGAATGGCATAAATAATAGTTTGTTTTAACAATAATGACTTTTGGCGCTATATGGTTGAAACCATGCAGTATTATGGTTTAAAATATTAATGTGGCACATATACTTGGTGTATAGGTATAAGCCATGGTTCAATGGTCTAAACCATATGTGACTAGTCACATATATATTATAACCATTGTTTTAAAACCTTAACAAAACATACTGGCGGTGTTAACGTATTGCAACTCGTGTCATTTAAACCGGTAGTGACATGGAATTTGCTTCAAACATTAAATATTATAGATCACCTTCGCGCTCCGCCAATGGTGGTGCCACATCACAAAGGATTGTAACAATCCAATGGTTCTGTGGCATATGACGTAACGATCTTGTTGGCATACCATTTGAAAAAAAGTGGCATATCATATGTGTTGTTCGCACCACTAGATAAGGTAAGACCTCCGCCGTTTAGACTGTTGTTAGTGTCAATATATCAACCATTGGGTTTGGTGGGGCTGCCAGATGTGGCAGCCCCACCAAACCCACCCCCACTTGCCATGTATCTAAAACATAAATACAATAATGCGCCAGCGTTTCAATAACGTAGTTTTGTGGCGTATTGGTATTATTTTGTGATGTTGTGTGGGAGGTCGCGGGTTCGACCCCTGACCCTGCCAATTCGACTTCTGACCTGTTGAATTTTACTGCCACCTGCATTAAATTTGACTGCCACGTGTCCCACTGTGGAGCTTCCACTTGGACTGTAAGACCCATGTTTTTTACCTGTTTTCCATAAACTTCAGAGTGTGTTTTCTCCTTCATACAAAGGTCATTTTCAAAACTGAATATATTGTCGGAATTAGCGTGATGATCTCTTCAACTTGGCGTTGGTTTCATGAGCATTTGAGACTGTAAAATTTTTATCATTTCAAGGATCCTCCTGGATCACAAGGAGTGATTATTTATCTTTATGTTATGACCTCAATTTTCGTGCGGATGTAATTAGATACTTCAACATGGACAAAAGTTTAGAATAATTTCTAAAGCACTTGTTCTTTCATTTTTCGTTTTGAATATTTTCTTACTAAAGGTTCATAACTTGTTCTTATTAAAGGAAAAATAACTAATATGAAAACAACTGAGGTCACACTCCTTGGATAAGGTTTTATTTCCACAAATTAGGCCACTAGAAGAAGGTATTTCCATATAAATGATGATTCTTTGATATTTCAATATCCCTGGCTCTAGCTACCACCTTCTAGTTTTTACAATTTGAAAAAGGGTCATGCTCATAGTAGTAGCTAGTATCAACAACCATAGTAAGAATCCCACTAGCACTAACACCAAGTACTGCTAGAACTAAGGATATATGTGTCAAATAATTTGGAACTTAAACTAGAAAAAAATTAGCTAAAGCTACAAATGCTTCAAGCAACTCACCTTCAAATCATGCCTCTCCACTACAAAGTTTGATCTATACTTTTATTATAAATTTGCATTTATAATATTACATACATTGTCTTGATCATTATAAATACTAATATGTAATTAATATATTTCAAGGGAAATAACCATAGAATGTTTCAAACAACCAAGTAATTATTGGTATTTATCATCTTAAACATTGTCATATGCATTATAATAATCTATTTTCAAAGGTTTAGTGTAATGCCCTACTTGATCCTATTATGCTAATTTTGACTAGTGTTTAATAAACCTGAAAATTTTGGCTTATAATTATTAAGTAATATTGGTATATACCTACACTTATGAATTTGTAATTTTATTTTACTCATATGACTTTTTATTATTTTTTATTATTTAATCATTAGTCAATTCCCAAGGTTTTCGAAGTTGCCTTCTCCAATTTATTTATGAATTAAATATTCATATTTCAATTCCCAAGGTGTCTTCTCAAATTTATTTTTGGATAAGATATGGTCTTTTCCAATTTATTTATTTTCTGAATTGAATATCAATAATTGAATTCCCAAAGTTTTCCAAGTTGTATTCTCCAATTTAATTCTGAATTAAATATTAACATTTCCATTTTGAAGGTGTCTACTCAAATTTATTTTGGGATAAGATATGGAAATGAAAGACAAAGTCATTAAATTAAAAGGATAGGGGGATATTCATGACATTAATGGTAGGTGGTTGAGGTGGATGAAAGGATAAGGGGATATCCTTAGTCTTTAATTTGGTATTTGAGGAAATAATTTGGGGGAGGGGTAGGAAATTGTGGAGCTTTCATGGGCTTGAGAGTAGAGAATTGAGGAGATTGATTTTAGTTGCAAGCTTGATTTTAATTTTGGACACACTACGGTAGTTGTTGTTGGACTTAGGCTTGGAGGAAGAGGGAACCTGTGGAGGTTTCTTGGGCTAGGAAGTCAAATATATATTCCTAGTTGGCAGGGTGGTAAATTCAATTGTTTATTCTAAATTAAATATTAATATTTCCATTGGCAAGTTGTCTTCTCAAATTTATTTAGAGATAAGATATGGAAAGTAAATTCAAATTCATTAAATTAAAAGGATGGGGTATTCATGGCATTAATGGTAGGTGGTTGAGTGGGATGAAAGGAGAAGAGGAAATCCCTAGTCTTTATTCTGGTATTTGAGGAAATAATTAGGGGGGGCTAGATAACCTCTAGAGGTTCCATGGGCTTGGAAGTAGAATTGGGGAGATTGATTTTAGTTTCAAGCTTGATTTTAATTTTTGACACACTACGGTAATTGTTGTTGTACTTGGGCTTGGAGGGCTAGGGAATTTGTGGATATTTCCTGGGCTAGGAAGTTAGATATAAATTCCTAGTTGGCAGGGTTTTAAATTCAATCGATTAGTCCCAACAGGAGCACCCCAACCTAGCCACTAGTTCAGGTTTTTTTTTTTTCTGTTTGTTATTTTATTTATGTAAATCACTACAACTCAAATTCCTTACATGTTTAATATACTCAAAATCAAATTTATGCTATTGTCAAATAATTGTTGTGTTATAAATATGATCATTTTCTTCTTGTGATTAAAATAGAGGTTAAATTTAGTTTTAATTAGAGAACCCTAAGTTGGATCCTCATGTATGGTATCAGAGCCCAATCAAATATGGGCCCTAAAAACCCACCTTCATGTGTTGTGGGTGTGTTAGATTCTTATATAACCTTGTATGCTTGTAAGAATTCTTCCCCCAAATTAAATGAATTAGCTCTACTATATAGTATATGGCTCCCTTATCTGCATTACACACAAGTTTCATACATCCATAGTAATAACACTGTCAGTAACCCAAGAAAATTTTAAAGCTTATTTATTGCACGACTACTTACTGGAAATTCTTAGCATCACCTGAAAGATTCAGATTCTCAGGAAGAAACCCAATGTACTTTGCAGGTACACACCTTAACCACTCTACAACCATAGCAAGGAGAGGTGGATAACCTATATAATTTAGTCAGGATACTAATATAAACTTTCATAGGTGTTTTATTATAGTTATATAAGCCATATGTAACACCTTTGTAAACCTTAGGCGAGTAGAGTTTGGATGATATATTTAAATTGAATTGGATATATGGCAGAAGGTAGTTACAAATAATATTATCGGTTGGCTTTTGTGTCATGATAAAAGTGCTCATCATTTCATGGGATTCCATGGAAACATTCATTCAAGTATCAAGTTTGGCCTTATAATCCCTTCCATTGGATCTGACCCTTGAAAGTTCCGCTTCATATAGGTTATCCTCCTGCAAAATGATATAACCTTGGAATCAATCCTAAAATAAATTTGAAATGGAATATTATAGCATAAACATCTTTTTTTATATACATCACAACAACCCTCATAACACATGGCACACTTGGAATAATGGAGAAACATAGGGTGGTGTAGATTAGTTTTTGGTTGAGATTATGGGTCATATTTAGTTCTTGGATCCTATTTATGAGGAAGTTGTTAACTCCTAAACAGATCTGTAATACTATATATGTATGAACATTCTAATCGATTGAAAGAAGTTTCATGTGAAGGCACTCTTAGGTTTGAGCTAGGCTCACCTGAGAGTTGCTCATTTCTTCCATATTTGATCTCTCTTAATTTTAGTTGGTATCAGAGCAAAGCTCATGTTGGTTTTGGGTTTATGAGAGCGTGGAGATATCATCCACTATGAAGCATATAGCGTGCAGGAGCGTTTTTTGAATGGAGATATGTTGGCAGATCAGGATTGATGCCAAACTTCTTTGGTGAGTTTCGACGACAAAGACTATTTTGGTGAACTCGATAGCTTTGTCGAAGATTGGCAAGAGGAGGATTGTAACCTGCACCAAAGGATCCAAAGATTTTGTTTTCCAGGGCAATTTTGACGCAGAAGGAAGCTCTGAGAAGGTTGATTCTTGCTTAGAGGCCGTGAGAAGGTTGAAAATTTGTCGTTGTTGTGTTGACCCAAGCTGCATGAGACTTTTTTTTAGATATGCGTGGAAGCCTGCATCAAATCGGAACCTAAGATTGGAACATGTATGCATATAATCTCCATCGCATTTGAAACTGCCCTCTATGTGTTTCTGGTGAGTATGAATAGATCAAGTGTGGGAGAGATCTGAGTTTGTGGTGGGGCTGCCTTGAGATAGGATTGGAGTTCAGGCTGATTATTAGATTTGGATCAATCGGTGTGTGAGATACAAGCCACAGACTGGTGGGGTGAGAGAGGAACATTATTAGAGAGTTTGTTGTGCATGGAGAACACTATTATGAAAGTAATTATGTGTGAGCCTGATCCTTGAATTCAATTATGTGATTGTGTGTGTGGGTCAAGTAGTCAACATGTATGATGTAGTGAACAATTTTTAAGTTCCATGCAAAAATTACACAAGAAAATATGGAATACAAGTTGCGGACAACACCCAAGTGCAAAGTTTGGCTGGTGAAAGCTTGAATTATTACCTGGAAGTGATCTGACACAACAAACAACTTGGAGAAGGTTGAGTTGTTGGTGTGAAATTGAGATCTGAGAGATCTGAATTCTACATAGAGTGCATTGTTGATTCTTGTAGCTTGGGAGGTACTCCAAGCCCTAGGGTTCAGGGTTTGCAGGGACAATCACCACAAGGGTCACTTGTGGGCTTGGAACCCAAGTATGGGGTCTTTCCCCAAAATTTTTTTTGGGCATTTCCATGAGAAAAATTTCTACAGGTGATGGGATGAGATGATAGAGGGTTGAAAGGAGAATCCAACGCTTTGAGAATCGTCGAATTTTGAGTTGTAGAAGTGGAGATATGAATTTTTTAAGGTTAATGATGCGTTTGCACGTGTATGTAGGTCGGCCTAAGGGTTTTTAGGCTCAGTTTCCATCATTGTGACCTTTTAGGAAGCCTCTTATTGGTGTATACATAAAGGGTGAGGTGGAGGTCTTAGAGCATCTAACAAGTACAATGTTATCTCTAGGAGAGGACTCGTTGGAGGAAGGGATAGCCTATGCCCTAGTTGGAACAAAAGGAGGAAAGAAAAATGAGGTAGGAGGATTGATTTGAGATCCGAAGATGCTATAGTAGAGGGAGAGGGTGTTGGAAGCTAGGTTGAGACCTCAAGGGGTAACCACTATTGGTTTGGAGGATTGTGGATTGACTGTGGTAATGTTTTGAGGGAAACATAGTGCAACATAAGTGTTGTGTGGTAGGTCGCAGGCCATAGCACAACAAAAACGATTGCATGGGTTATACTAAGGGCTAGTTTTATCCCTTACCCTCAACGTGAAGGAGGAGTGTATCTCCCAGCCTAATCCGCAGTTTTCTAGAGGGTTGTTTGAGGGTTATTGGAGGATTTTAGGGCTACAGCAGTGTGCCCTAGCCATAAGTCACAAACAATATTATACAAAAAGGGTTGGAGCAACAATTGGAGAAATATTTGGTTCAAAGAAGTTGACCAGAATTAGATCATATTTGGAGCAACCTATGGGAGCAAATTTGGAGGCTTGTTTGAGTGACCATAAGCCTTCACCAGTGCAGATTCTACAATGCAGTATTGGGTGCCATTTATCTAGGGGAGGGAAGTTCGTTGGATACCCAAAATATCCTAGACAAGCTATCTTGAAGAGACGAAGAGGGGCTGAAGGTTGGGTGAATTTTGTTTCCGAAGTGCAACACCTTGATGGAAAAAGGTGACTGTTAGCATAAAATTTTGGAGCTCGGGAATTAGGCCTACCCACATAGTAGATTGGATCAACCCGTGTACACTCTACAGAAGTGACTTGCAGCAGTGTTAGGTGGCATCCCTCCTAGAGTCTCGATGTGTTGTGGCCTTGATAGACTAAGGCACAACCAGTGATAAGTACGGAAGCAAAGGACCAACAGGATGAGATACGACATCGAGTTTGTCATTCAATCTTGTATACCATAAATCATTGTATTATTCAGATTTGGTTTAATATAACGAAGTTTGGTGATAGTACATTATTGTACAATTTTGTGAAAAACTGTGTATATTTGTGCATGTGTGCTTTACTACTTTATATATCTGTTGTGCAAAGTAGTTTATGGTAGAGATTCTTGGTTTGGTAGCGTCAGTGATTTTAAGACTCTAACCTAGACCTAAGGTTGTTGAAATTGAACATGGTATTAGAGTGTCTATAAGCTACTTTGAAAGTCAGTGAATCAAAGTTGTGTGCAACGAAGTACAACGTGAGAAGGAGTTGGTCACATTGTAAGTGAAGGGCTTAGTTTAATGTCAAAGTTGTAGGTAGGTCTCTATTATGATGATTGGTTGGAAGGGTTATCCAACTGTATTCCTTGGAAGGAAAGGATCAAGTTGGTCTTGCAGGTCAACATGATCTATGATTTTGCTGAGAAAGAGATCAAGAAGCCAACCGACCCTAAGGAGTTGGATTGTTGGGAAGATTTGGATGTGAAGGTGAGATTGATCATCCTTGATAGTGTGAAGGATTCATTAATACCTCCTTTTTCCGGGAAGAACAATGTACATGAGATGTGGATGGTTATTCAGAATTATTTCTAGAATAAGAACGAGAATTGGTTACTGGTATTGGAGGACAAGATGAAGTCCACGAAGATGATAAAGGGTGAAGGAGTGACTTCGTATCTGACGAGGTTGTCTTAGGTCAGACATGAGCTTGTTTTCGTCGGTGTCAAAATTTCAGATGGAGATATGGTAAGGATTTCCTTGAAAGGGTTCACCGAGCAATGAAAACCCTTCAACAAAGGAATCATTGCTAGGGAGAAATCACCAGACTGGAATAGACTGTGGGAGGTCTTCATTCAGGAAGAGTTGCGAGATGAGGATCTTCATCCATCGAGGAAGGTAGATGAGGATGTGGCACTTGCAACATTGAAGGGTAAGCCGAAGAAAGAGTTGAGTAAATTCAAGTGTTTCAACTGTGGCGAGATGGGTCATTTTTCGTCGAGATGTATGATGAAGAAGGGAGATGATGCGAAGAGGAAAGGAAAGCAGGTCACTGGTGTTTCCACTTCAGCTGAGATAGACGATCTCTCTAGGATATTGGAAGAGGGGGACTTTGGTATGATTAATCATTTCTCGTAGGGTACTATCAAGGAGGATGGATGGTACATGGACAGTGGTGTGACGAAGCATATGACAGGGTCACAAGAGGTTTTTGAGAATCTAGTTGAATGGGACTCCAAGTTCCACATGGTGTTGGGTGACAAGATTTAGTTGGAAATACGTTGATCGGGAGTTGTGTCATTCAGGATGGAGATAGGACATATGATACGGGTCCAAGATGAACTATTTGTACCAGGACTCAAATATAGTGTGTTTTTTGTCTTGATGATGGAGAGGAAGGGGTTTGAGGCCTTGTTCAAGGATGAGAAGGCAAGACTCCTTGTTCCAGGATGGGAAGGCAAGACTTGGGCCTAGCGGCTCTAATTCTGATGGGATTGTACTTAGAGTTAGAGAGCATGGTCTTTACAGGTTGACGGGCAATATTGTGGATCATGGGAAGAAGCACGTGGAGCAGGTGTAGGTTCCAGAGAAGCAGGAGCAGATGCATGTGTAGGGGCAGGCTTCAGAGGAAAAGGTGTAGGTTCCTAATAAGAAGGTTCACTTTCTTGAGAAGAAGGTTCACTTTCTCGAGAAGAAATTATAGGTTCCAGAGACTCATATGGAGTCGTGTTCTACTAAGAGCTTGCAGGTTCAGAGGGATAATTTGCAACCTAAGAAGAGTGCGTGGTCAGTGGGGAGCAAGGGCGATTCCACATCTACCAAGAAGGAATCATGGAGAGATTGGAAAGCGATACATGAAAAGAAGATGAAGCAGGATGCTTCTAGTAGTGATAGTGACACTTTCGAGAAAGGCATATTTCACAGGACAAGGATTGCTATGATTGTGAGCACAAGGAGTTGGGAAAGTGTTGCGAGCAGTGATGATGATGAGTTACTTCATAGTCATGGAAGTACCTCCCTCGCTAAGAGGGAGTGTTGATTTTTGTAGTTTGGGAGGTACTCCAAGCCCTAAGGTTCAAGTTTTGGAGGGAAAAAGCGCCATAAGGGTCACTTGTGGGCTTGGAACCCAAGTATGGGGTTTTGAACGAAAATCTGTTTTGGGTATTTCTAGGAGAAAATTTCTACATGTAATGGCATGAGACAATAGAGGGCGGAAAGGATAATCCAATGCTTCAAGAATCGTCGAATTTTGAGTTGTATAAGCAAAGATATGAATTTTTGAAGGTTAATGATGGGTTTTCACATGTGTATGTAGGTCAGCCTAAGTGTTTTTAGGCTCATGACAGTTGGAAGCCCCTCATTGTGATGTTTTAGGAGGCCCCTTATTGATGTATAAATAAAGGGTGAGGTGGAGGACTTAGAGCATCCAAGAAATGCAACGCTATCTCTAGGAGAGGACTCATTGAAGGAAGGGACAACCTATGCCCTAGCTATAGAAAAAGGAGGAAAGAAAAATGAGGTAGGAGGACTGATTTTGGGTCCAAATTTGTTGTAGTAGAGGTCGAGGGTCTCAGAAGCTAGGGCGAGACTTCAAGGAGTAAACATTGTTGTTTTGGAGGATTACGGATGGACTGTGGTAATGTTTTGAGGGTAGCGTAGTGCAACAGAAGTGTTTTGTGGTAGGCCGCAAGCCATACCACAACAATACGGATTGTGAGGGCTATTATAAGGGTTGGTTTTAGCCCTTACCCTCAACATGAAGGAGGAGTGTATCTCCTAGCCTAATCTGCAGTTTTCTAGAGGGTTGTTGGAGGAATTTAGGGCTACAATAGTGTGCCCTAACCATAAGTCACAAACAACATTATACAAATAGGGTTGGAGCATCATTTGGAGAAAGCGTTGATTCAAAGAATTTAACCATAAATAGATCAGATTTGGAGCAGCCTGTGGGAGCCAATTTGGAGGCTTGTTTGAGTGACCATAATCCTTCATTGGTGCATATTCTGCAGTGTAGCATTGCTATTGATCTGGTGTAGGGCGGTATGTTGGATACCCAAATTAGCCCTAGAAAAACTATCTTAAAGCAATGAAGAGAAGCTGAAGGTTGGGTGAAGTTTGGTGTCGAAGTGCAGTACCTTGATGGAAAAAGGTGACTGCTATCTTGACAATTTGAAGCTTGGTAATTAGGCCTACGGAGAGAGCAGATGGGACCAACCCATGTACACTCTACAGAAGTGACTTGCAATAGTGTTAGGTGGCATCCCTCCTGGAGTTTCGATGTTTTGTGGGCTTGATGGACTAAGGCACAACTAGTGAGCAATACGGAAGCGAAAGACTAGCATGATGATATACGACATTGAGTTTGTAATTGCATCTTGTATACCATAGACTGTTGTATTATTTAAATTTTGGTTTTATATAACGAAGATTGGTGATTGTACATTATTGTACAATTTTGTGAAAAACTGTGTATATTTGTGCATGTGTGATTTACTGCTTTATATTTCCGTTGTGCAAAGTAGTTCATGGTTGAGATTCTTGGTTTGGTGCGTCAGTGATTTTAAGACTCTAACCTAGAACCAAGGTCATGGAAATTTAACACACATTTCAGAAAATATTTCATTTATAATAGAAGATCTCATGAAGTTAATCATTTATGTATAAATTTCATTAAAGAATCCATGCAGGAGAATTCTATGGAAATGTGAATGCATTCACAATGAGGCGAGAGTAGAATTGACGATTCTCTGAAATATGTTGTAAACCGAAAGGAAGAGTGCCACACTTTGTTGACAGATCGAGTTGCAGTGCCTAATTGTATTAATTCTTTTTGGCTTAAGAGTTTCACTTGGAAAGTTGGTGAACTCATATGCAGGAAAGGGAGAAGAGCTTGGCAACATTGAAATCCCAGAGTCACGTTAATCTGCGGTGCAGTTTCGTGTGAATTCGACAAGACTTTGTGTGTGTTTCTGACTGCCGTAGCCATCACTTCGTCATCGGGAAAATGAATGAGTCATCGCCTCTACTGTAATTGTTTTTTGGAATCTGGATGTGATCCAACACCGTTTGTGTCCTGTGTTGGGGGTAAAAACCTCCCATGATTATGGATCTGTCCATAGAAAATTGTGCATCACACAAATCGTAAATTTATTTGAAAGTTTCTATTTGGCTCGTGACCAGAGTTGTTGAAGCAGTGATCTCTTTGTGTGGAATGTGAACCTGAGAATATTAGTGCTACGTTGAGCGTTTCTCTGTCATCTCACACATTGTCTGAAAGGAAATTAGCACACTGTAGCAATTGTTGGAGGTGGATCGGATGTGATAGTAGAAATGGATCAGTGGGCATTGTTGAAGTAATTACAAAGAGGAGTCGACTTGCGTATCCAGTAAACGTTTTGCCATGGGGTTGAGAACGTTGAGCAACATAAATGCTGTGGTGAAAGTGTTTTGATCTGAGCAGACATTTGAGCAAAAGGGAGAATTGTTGGAAGCTCATTTTCGACCATGATAGGCACTATGATCGAGTGGACTGGTGTGGATCCAAGCCCATATATCCACGATTTATATGATCCCTCAACCAAATGGACCAAAGGAACAGTGTGTGCATATCCTGCTATTTGGAGAACGGCAATACTCATTCCTTGTTGACTGTGGAAGACCGATTTGAATTGGTCATTCTAGTGCTTGAATCATTGTAGAACGTTGGTCCTAATGACGCTGGGGCACCATCATGGCTCTACGGGATTACTTTTGTGGCACACTTGGCGTAGAGTGGTATGGTCAAACATGTTCAAAGAGTTGCGTCGAGTGCCCGAGGACTATGGATTGCATAGCTGAAGCTGAGTTGATACATGTTTTTATTGAATATGGTGGCCCAAGATGGTGTGATGAGGCAAGGGAGGTGCGTCGAGGTGCAATGTCAAGGTTTTTTTCTTTTGTGGGGGTACGACGGGTGATTGGGTCGCTCAGAATCTGTTTGTTGTTGTTTTATCTATTGTGACGACACATGTAGAAAATAGAAGGTGCTTGCATTGTAGCGATGGGTAAACAAAGGAGACTCAAACAGGTCTAGAAAACTGAAATAGAACAGGAGGAAGATTCAATATGTTTTTCAGTTGAATATGAAGTGTTTTTAGTTTAGTTGAAAGATCTGATGTTTATTAGAATCCAGATCTGGGTCAATGCATTGAATAATTTGATGAAATTGTAAAAAGGTTAATGTTGGAAATACTCTCTTTCTCATGTATAAATTATAAAATTTGGGCAACTGAAATGAAAACAATACTATGGAAGGTAGATTTATTGAATTATGTTGAAGATGATTTTCTTTATTCGAACCATGATATGAGTAGAGATGCATCAACATTACATCATATAACATATGCATTAGATGAAAACATCTTATTCATTATACTACATGAATATGGTGAGATTAAAAATGCAAAAGTATTGTGGAATATTTTATAAATGAAGTATAATTTGAATGAGGTTGAAAATGATGAAAGTATTGTTCTTGAAAATGATGATTTCAGTCTTATAATTGATTGTGAAACTAAATATGGAAGCATTGAAGCTACAATGATGGATGATGAATGTGTGCATGTAGTTGACATTAAAACGTGTGATGATGAAGAAAAAACCATTGATGTAGAATCTGACTTTGCTTATGAAGAAAGTCTCTCTAATGTAGAAACATATGAAGTCAAATTTGATGAGAACTATGTATGTCATGAAGAGTGGTTCAATCTGATGCATGAAAAAAATATTATTTATGAGTTGTTGTTCAGTGAGAAGATACGCCTACCTCCATACACAAACAAAATGCAGGATAACATGTTTGCGTCAACATAATTGATTAAAGAGGTTAAATACATGAAACAACCAAATATGTTAGGAGAGAAAGATGAAGAAAGAAAGCTCTATTAAAATACCAGGATGACAAGAACCAATATGGTTCTCTTTATGAATCTAACATTTTTTTTAAGTGTGCAGATATTGGAAGCCAGGAAGAAGCAATAAAAATTGAAGAAATTGCAAACATTAAGGACAAGTATAAGTCCCAAGAACCTGCAACAATGTTGAATACAAAGAATGTTAGCCTACAATCAAGATCAAGAAAGAGGAGATTAAGAGTTAAAGTGTTCCACCTATGGCACAAAAAATGTAGAAAATAGGAGAATCTCCACCACTATCTTATGGCAAGAAAGGTGAAGATGAAACTTCACCAGCAAATTGTTGAAAAATGTAACTAGGTTCGGTCTTCATAATGACATGTGTAATTGTGATTTTATGTAATTGATGTAAAGAAGAAAAGTAAAATTATTATTGTAATTCTTGTCTCATGGGTTTCATGAGCAATGAATTTTATTTTTATTAATGGCTCCCATTGTGATCCCTTAGGATTAGTCATAAAATCAAATTGAGTCAATGCCATATATGAAGGACCCTTCTTGGGCATGTTACATTTGTATATGAATTAATGAAAGAGTCAAATAGCCCTCCAAGACCAAGCTCAAGCTCAAGCATATCCTTCAAGTTGGCCTTAGATGAAATTATGAAACTTCACCAAAATACATGTCAGATCACCCTAAAATTAAGTCAGCTAAGCAAACCACTATAAATAGGGCCGCTTGGCTTAATTCAGAGGCATAATTTTCATCAAGGAGAAGTCTGCAACTAGAAGTGTGAGAATCACTCGAAAAGGAGCCTCATCACCAACGAAGAAAGGGAAAGTGAGAGCGAAGTCTTTGGTGATATTTTTGGGTCTACTTTGGGCTAGTTACAGTCCACATGTGTGATAATTTGTTGTTGTCTACCGCAGGAAGAACAAGTTACCACAATCACATTGTGAAGACAATTTTGGGTGAAGAACGAGGAAGACCTCAGGTCGAAGTGTCAAGAAGAAGTCTCCTTCTATAGCAAGGATAATTAGGAGCCATATTTGATCATCCTCATGTGCTAAGGGTTTTTGAATTAAGGCCGAGAAGTTGTAGGTTTGAAACAAAGAAGAGGAAGCCGAGATCTAAAAGGTAGTTGTGAAGGAGGAAGGAACAAGGAGTCTGACTTTCGTTGACTCAAGAAGGAAGAGGAAGCTTTGTGTCTTGGTCTTGGAGTGGAAAATAGGTCAAGGGTCTTGGTCTTGGTATTTTTCAATTGAAGTATCTATAAGAAGAAGGATTTTTTTAGGTTTTCCTCTTGAGTGGGAGAGGTTTTGCCCTTGGCTGATCACCTACATTTTGTGCCTCTTGCCTCTTTATTGTTTATGCATTGATAACTGTTTAATGAAGAAGAACATTATAATAGCATAAGAAATATAACATCATAATATAAGAAGTAAAAATCATTCACAAGTAGTTATCTAATGAAGATAAATCACCTAATCTTGATGCCCTAGATTTCACAACACAAATGAAAAAGCATGGACCCTTCAGCAAGAAGGAAAAAAATGAAAGCTATAATACCAACTAAGATTTTCTAAATGCACTCAAAATTATATTCAAATGAAAATAATAATGCAATATAAATACATCAGGCTATGTCTCGAGATAACTAGTCTATTTTGAACATACAATCTCTTGGTTGAGTGAATATCTCAACCACACACCAATATAAGAAGCTAACTAGTTGGAGAGAATCTCTCAACCTACTAGACCTCAAAAAACTCCCAAATACTAAGAACAAAATCCTGTAAATAGAATGAATCACAACAAAGACAAGTAGGAATTATATTTTCCAAGTGCTAAAATACCATCACCTGAAAAACTAGTAACACTATCTAAGTTAACTCCCATAACCAACGTTTTGGACTTACCTTTGCTATTGTATGCATTTGGAAGCTTTGAACAAGACAAGAACTGTGCTGATATTTATTTTTACACAACACGTGATACCCCAAATTCTCCCAAATTGGTCATTATGATTCAACAACAGATTGGTGGTGATATTTATTTTTCCATGACATGTGATACCCCAAATTCTCCCAAACCCGTCATTATGGTTCAATAACGAAGTACCTAGGTGGTCATTTCCCAATTTTTTGCGTTGAAGGGAAACCCACAACCCTTAATCCAATAGATGCACCATATTCACATCCTTATATGAATACATATAATTTTGTTAGGGAATAAAGCTCTAATTTTGATGATTTCTATTTATTTCCACATCTTGAAATGTACAGAGAAAAAAAAAACCGCTTCTTAAAATGAGTACGCATCCTCCCTCCATTGAATCTTTATTGCACCATGGGAATAAAATATTTTGTAGCTTGTTCTTCATATGTAAGTGACATATCCAAAAATTGGGTTGAATGCTAGCGTTGACCTCAATTATTTGTGTCCACCACTGTTGTTGCCAACCACCGCTCAATTCTTTGTAACATGCATTAATTTTTTACCACACTTGAAATATTGATGGTTCGATTCAAACTTTGGTGTCATTGTCAAAATGTTTAAAAAGATTCAATAAATTACCTACATCTACCAAAATTTTCGAAGTTTGATTTTCTTTTAAAAATGTGGCATTGAGTCTTCAAATGTAGCATCATTGACAAAGCCCTCATGGTTGATTCTCGTGCGGGTCATATGGAATTATAACCAGGAAGTGATACACCACTAAAACATTGCTAGTTGATTGGCAATGACAAAATGATCTCATATTTTACCTACTCTTGAACCCTATAAAATCTTTAGAACATAATTCACCCTATATTTCAGAAGAGATGATCAATCGAATTTTTCAAAACCCTCATATTGAGTACCAATACTCTCTTCATCTCTGATTTTGAGTTTGAAACTTCTAAAGACTTTGGTTTAAGGCATGGGCCTTTTCTATGCTTTGGGAGGCTTTTCCTCTCAGTTTTGTTGGCTTCAAGTTGTTTTCATATATTTTTTCATTTCGACCTGGTATTTTTTTTGGCCTTTATTCGTATCGATCCCCTTACCTTCGTAGCATTATTGAGTGTGACCTGGAAAAAAATAATAATTGAGTGCAACTACTTTTTAATATCCTTTGTTGAACCCTTAAGGTGATTTTTTTTTTACTTCTATTTTCTTTATTCCATAACCTCTTCTAAGAGGCTCACTAAGGCAGAGTCTCTCAAAATATTTGCTTCAATACTTGATTTTATTTAATCCTTTTAGGCAAGTCAAATAAGGAGAGGTTCACACATTTTTGGCTTAATCAACAAGCACAGCTATTTGCAAAATTTCTGGTAATAGCTACCTAATTCTGAAAAGGGAAGCTATTATTTACTGAGTTTTTGTATGAAGGAAGTGGAGGCAGTTTTTGTTCAAGTCTCGAAGGGTGCTACTGAGGAGTAATTACATGCATACATTATCAACAGAATAAGGTGCTGCCAGGTGTCAAGTGATCAAGTTCCCTTCCAAATTTTAGAATTCTATTTTTCACTTTTTGGGGAAACAACCAGATGTCATCTTCAGTTGTTGGTTGCACTTTTTGAGGAAGTGGTTGTACCAGAAAAGAGGAGCAGTCTACCAACAGCTTGCCACATCATTCCAGCCACTTCAAACTATAGGCCATCATGATGTTTATTTTATTTATGTTGCACTACTTTGTATTAAGGTTAAGGATAAACCTTACCTTATGTTTAGGAATGTAATAACTTCTCTAGAACAAATTCACACTTTTTGTGGAAATGTTAGCATAATATCTCTTGTATATATATGATGAAACTCAATGGAGAAAAGGTTCGTCGTTTGTGAGTCTTATACTCATATGATCAATGTATTGTTTTCAGTTAATGATATTGAGGAAGACTTTTGAGGACTTATTACCGACTTGATATGTGTATTGTTGTTCTTTCTTATGTGTTTCCACACCTAAATCTCTTCAGTTGCAGTTTGTAATTTCAAATGCTATTGCATGTTTTTATGAGCCTCTTGATGTGTTTATTTATCTTATCAACTTTTATCAATCTTAATCAGTGAGCTTTCTTAATGAGATATGTATAGTGACTGTTTAAAGAGCATTCCTTATGACAGTAACTTTTCATGATATTCAATAAGAATGTTGTAAGTCTTGATATAGCCTTCTCTTATTGATATATTGTCAAACTGTTCCTTGTGTTATTTTTCATCAAAGAAATGGATTTATGCCTTGCAGACCCACTGTCCCTTTTGCTATTCCACACTTTCTTCCTTCCATAGTCTACAAACTTATCTTTTGCTACCATATCAGGTCTCAATACCCTCATTAGTGTGACAGTGAATTTGACTGAAATCACTTTTCAGTGATTGAGAGCTTAAACCACCTGCCAATTATATAATCCAAATCATTAAATTTCCCTAGAGCTTAGGATGTGACTGGTCAAGCACTTGAAGCAGTCCAAGTGCTGATTCCAATGCTAACAAATACTATGAACCATGGTTGGTTTGCGCTTATATTTTCTCAACCCGACATGGATGATTAGGTTCTTACAAAATACTAGCACATAGAGATGACCCCAGTTTTACTGAAGCGATGAACACCCATCTTTGACCCGGACAAGGAGAAGTCCGGTGCTGTACCGATTTGAGTTAGATTGTCGGGTTTACCATTACACTTTTGGTCTGAAGAAGCCCTCTAGTTCATTGGAGAGGATCTATGGATCTATTTGGACCATGATCGATCCTATCTCAAGACAGGAAAAATATCAGTGGCTCGGATTCTCATTCATATGGACACGAGGGATGGGCTTGTCGAGGCTTTCAACCTCCACTCCAATGATATGGTCAAGGTTCAAATTATTGATTATAAAGGGGTTCCCTTCTGATGCAGGCACCGCCATGAGGTGGGGCCCCTGTACAAGGAGTTTCCACTCATCATTTTGGGCTCTGCTCCCACGAAAGACTTGGTGAATGCGGGGACACAAATGGACTTGGGGGGGGGAGGGGGAGGAGAAGCGGGCTCAGGCTTCAATGATGGATGCACCTGTTCAGGGAAATTCTGTTGATGATTTACCAATTCCTGCCTTGCGCCCAAAGGCACAACACCGTACTGTCCACCGACTGGAGGATGACTACACTCCTATTCCGGGTACTACTCTTATTTCATCACTTTTGAATTCTATTGAATTGCATTGTTCTTATGCCCTTGCTATAGCATCTGTATCCCCATCTATTAATTTAGTCACTTGCAATTTGGATCCCCTTAGCTGTCTTGTTGCAACTGCTCCTCCTACTGTATCTTGGCCCAACCCCCACACAATTGCTGGTGAAACATCTACCCTCTCAAATCCAAACTCATCTTGCCCATCAGTAGGACACCGTTACAACCTCAAATCACATGCTTGGCCCATTAACCCTCTTGAATTTGGTCTCGAAGCAGACTTGGTGTGTCTAATCTAAAAGTCTCGAGGGGTCGACCCCTGTCCATCACCAAAGTTATCAGAAAGGTCGGCTTAGAGGTCGTGGTTGGCACTCAATATTCCTTTGGTCAGGTTCTTAGAGCAAAGAACACCTGGGGCAATGGTGATCCATGATCTGCCTTTCCCTTAAATGTCAAGGTTTGGCCAGTCCTGAAAAAAAATTGGCCCTAAAACAACTTCTCACTCTTGTTTGTGTGGATGTCCTCTTCCTTCAGGAAACACTTGGAGAAGGTATATATGTTTCTAGTATACTTTCTACTCTACTACCCAAATGGACTTTTCAGACTATTGATGCCCGTGGGCGATCTTGTGGTTGTGCTTTGGGTCTCAATAATAGATTTGTCCTGATCCACAACTGGTGGGGAAGGGATGGAATCACGGGTGCTGACATTACTACTCGAGAATCTGATATCTCAATTTCATTAATCAATGTATATGGTCCCTGCCACCATAGAGAGGATTTATGGGATGATTGGATGCACAGTACTATTATGAAGTGGGATAACATCATTATGGGAGGGGATCTAAATTTTTCCATTGGTATCTCGGAATCCTGGGGTTCGTGTGCCACACTAGACCCAAAATATGCTTATTTTGAGAAGTTGAATGATGAGGCGGATCTTCTGGATCTCGCCATGTCGAAGAAAATCCCCACTTGGAGGAATAGAAGGACCAGGGAGGCTGCTTTGGCTAGAAGAATTGATCAATTCTTAATCAAGGTCTCGATGGTTGAGAAACTTGAAAAATCCCAACAATGGGTCAGGGATGGGGGATCCTCGTACCACTCTCCCATATACCTCGAATTTCAATTGGGTCAACAAAAACCCCGTTCCCCATTCAAGTCTAATTCCAATTGGCTCGAGGAGACTGATTTTCACTCTATGGTCAAGTGTGAATGGCAGCACTGTGAGAAATGTCCTGATATGGAGCCTGCTCGGGTTCTCTACAAAAACCTAGCTAGATTGAAGTCTCACACCATTTGTTGGGCCAGGAGCAAGAAAAAAAGGAGGAGGAGTCATTAAGAAACATTGAGAATGAAATGAGGAATATGATAGGCTCGGATGGGCTTGGATTTATATCTACTGAGACAAAGGATAGACTTATCGCTCTGGAATTGGAGAAAGCTAAGATTCTTAGGAAATAGGAGGAGGAATGGAGGCTCAAGAGCAGTGATATTTGGTTACAAGCTGGCGATGAAAATACAAGATTCTTTCAACAATGTGCCAAAGGTAGAAGGATCATCAACACTATCTAGGACCTTAAGGACCTGAATGGAAAAAAGGCACATACATACTCCCATCTTGCTGACATGGGCGTAAATCACTTCTCAAATCAATATAGGGAACCAGGGAATTCTAATATTTTTTAGATCATGCAGATTGCTCGATCCATGCACAAATTTGTGGAGGAGGATAATTTGGAGGACCTAGAAGCCCTGGTCTCTTTGGGTGAGGTGGAATGGGTTCTGAAATGGTTTAAAAAGGAAAAAATCCCTAATCTTGATGGGTGGCCTAATGAATTTTACCTTACCTTTTTTGACCTCATCGGCAAGGACCTCCTTCAGGTTATAGAAGCAAGCACGACTTCTAGTCAGCTGTATGATGGATTTAATGCTACCTTCATTGCCCTCATTCCTAAAATTGATAAGCCTCTATCCTTCAATGACTATCATCCAATCTCCCTCTACAATTGTATCTATAAGATTATATCCAAGACTATTGCTAACCGCATTAAGCCTATTTTCTCCCGGCACATCGCCAAAGAACAATTTTCCTTTCTCAATCATAGACAAATCCACGAAGCGATTGGAACTGCTCAGGAGGCCTTACACTCCATCAAAATCAAGAGCCTTAAAAGCACCATTCTCAAAATTGACCTTGCAAAAGCATTTGAGTGTGCCAATTGGAGTTACCTACAACTCATTCTCATTCATATTGGCTTCCCACACTCCTTCACTAATTGGATTATGGGATGTATAACTAATGCCTCTTTCAACATACTTATAAATGGTGCAATATCTGACTTATTCCATGCAGGTTAGGAACTTAGGAAAGGTTTCCCTCTCTATCCTTTATTGTTTTTATTAATTATGGAAGGACTATCCTCACTTATGGCAAAAGCAAAATAAGATGGTTCTATTCATGGTGTCAGAATTTCAGATTTTGTACAACTGACCCATTTGTTGTTCGTGGATGATGTTCTTATATTTCTTGACGGAACACCTCACGAAAATATCAATTTTTTAAATTTACTCAACATATTTTGTAAAGCTACTGGTATGGACCCCAACAACAATAAATCCACCATTATGTTGGTACAATTGCACTGACTTTGAATGTAGACATGCCCTGGCCCTCTCCAAGGCTGGTAGGCTTGTTCTCATCAAATTCGTCCTTGAAGCTATTCCATTGTATTGGATGGCTCTTGCTTGGATTCCCAAAGGTGTCACTGCTAGGATCCAACAGATCTGTAGGCGTTTCCTTTGGAGAGGCAAAAAGGATGGTCGTACCTATGATTGGATCGCTTGGAGTAAGATAGATAAACCAAAAGGTTGGGGGGGGGGGGGGCGGGGGGTTGGGGACTAAAATATCTCAACCTCTTTGCCTCGGCCTTGGCTACTAAAATGGGTTGGCATCTCATCACCAACAATAGTCTAATGCAAGAAGTTACTTACTTCAAATACATTGCACCTAGATCAACCATGGACTGGATTAGAGGATGCATCCAACCATCCCCAGGCACATCAATCATTTGGAAGGCCATCAATAGATCCATTCATCTCATTAAAAAAGGTTTGGCTTGGCGCATCGGTTTGGGTGAACATGTTAAAAATGGGGTTGATGCTTGGTCGAGTAGTGGCCAAGAGTACCAATTCCCCGTGGGAATCAAGCAACATCTAGCCAAGACTAAGCATCTCTTTATCTCACATATTTTCGATCCACTAAACTCTACTTGGGAATCACAGGAATGGAAGTCGGCACATGTGCTCGCCATCCCCGAGGAATGGAGGCCAAACTGGAATCGGTTTCTTAGAGTGCTCAGAGCTTCAAATATTTGACTAACAGACCGAGATGAAAATATTCTTTGGGCCATTTCCCCCAGCAGAAGATACACACCAAAGGTGGGGAACACAAGTTTGTGTGAATTACTGGAGTCTTAGCTGAAACATTGGTGGTGGAAACACCTTTGGAAATTGAAAGCGCCCCCCAAAACTAGGCTTTTCATGTGGTGCATTCTCACCAAATATACACCCACATAGGACAATCTCACCAAGTGGGATATTCATGGTCCCTCTAGATGTATTTTATGCCACATGCAGGCTGAGGATGTAAACCATCTATTTCTAGAATGCCCTTCAAGCAACCATATTTAACACCTCAAGAAAACATCATTGGGTTGTACTCTTTCTTGGCATGGCACCTTGGTTTCTATGGCTTGTAACAACTGGTGGCAGGCTGCTAACAGACCAAAGGACCGTAACATCCCCCTCCTCATTGCTTAGGGGACTTGGCTGGCCAGAAATTAGGCCATATTTTTGGGTAAGAATGCAGACTGGGACAACATATGCAGGAACATCTCTTCCATCTTCCATCTCATTCCCAATGATGAACCCTCACTTCACAACATAGTTATTATCCCTGAAAATATTGACAGATCCATCCCATGGGAATACTTAGATGACTCATCCAATGTGACCGGATGTGGTGGAGGAGTTTTTCTACACCTATCAAACACACACTGCTTTCATCTCAAGATGGGCCTTGAACATGGTACTAATAATTATGCTGAACTCAACAGCCTCAGACTCCTCCTCTTATTTGCCCACAAGAAAAGTTGCAACAAATTACACATCTTTGGGGACTCTCAAATAATTATCAATTGGGTTAATCTTGCGGCAAAATTTCATTCTCACATACTTAGATCATTTCTGGATGAAGTCTTATATTTAAAATCTCTTTTTGATTTTATATCTGTTACTCATATTTACATGTAGAGGAACCAAATGGCTGACAAATTATCCAAAGAAGCCTCGCAGCTAGATTGGGGCAGATGGCACATTTTTGAACAGGATGGTCCATTGGAGTACCAATCTTATCACAGACCATTCATTGAGGACATGGTGGACCCAGGGGTAGTCTAGATACAGGCTACACAATTTTGGTATTTTTTTGGTTTTTTGCAGATGGTCACTACATCTTTTATCTATTATATATACCTCTGTATTTATTTTTATTTTTCTTTACTGCACTTACTAGACTTTGATGATGGCAGATTTCGACTCCATAGAGTATTTGGTTCCCTCCCGATCTTTGCATAGATGAATTAGGCTAATGATGCAATCTGTAATTTTTCTTACATTAATGAAAAATTGCGACTTTTTTCCTTAGGAAAAAATCACACACACACACACACACACACACACATATATATAGTGTTATAACTATTTAACATAATTTTTTTTTCATAATAATATAAGATGGGTGATGCTTAAAAAAAATTTAATACTTGAGTTTAGATATATAAACAATAATTTTCCTTAAAATTTCTACATTTGAGAATTACTTTAATTTAATGATATGACAACTATGTTTCTTAGTTCCCACCCTTATTAGATTGATTAGTTGAGTAATGATTTTGCAACTTACACTTCCTATATTAACAATTTTATTTAATTGGATCTTACATCAAAATAATTTGATGTGACTGAGGTATGGTAGAATAACTGATCACGAACTATAAGTAATTATGCTAGACACTAATAATACATTGTTGGGTAATTTAATTGACTCTTAAAATACTTACATTTATATGTAAATCTGAGTACGTGAGCTTGTGAAGGAGACTACAATGTATGTGCTAGGAGATTAGCTTTCAAATTTTAAAAATTCAGATAACCTATTTCAAAATTATGACAAGAAAATGAAACTTATTTATGAAGATCACTAAGATGAATGTGCACATGTTCTTTCCCAAAAGCTAGAGAATTAAATAAATTCAAAACAAACTAAGAAAATGGTTAAGATTTATTCTATGAGACAAAAAATATTGATTTTTTTAAATTTTATGGAACTTTGAAATACAAAACTATTATAAGATTCTTAAAATGGAAATCTACACTAAAGAAGCCTCTTTTATTAAACCTTGAAGAGAATTTATGTTGAATCTATTCTAAGAATTCTTGAAATAAATTTAATCTGAATTTTAAAACAAAATCAAAATATATCTACTTGTGAAGGAAAAACTATTCTATAGACGTGAAATTACTATAAAGAGAAGTCTTAAAACAACATGAACATAACATAATATTGTTGATGTGCGTATTCAAAATCAAAGTTGAGACTAGGCATAAAATAAATGTTTTTGGTTTTTTTGTTTTGTTTTGTTGTTAAGTGCTCAACCTTTGATGGAACAAAGAAAAATAAGCAGAGATCCTATTCAAAATAAAATAGCAGAGCATATAAATGTAATGACATTCAATTAACAATGCAACACACAAAGAATTTAATTCAGAATGAAAGACATCTAACTATTCTCACACATCTTCAGGGGGCCCTCCTGAGGAGTGTGAGTTATTGGAAACTCATATCACATGACAAAAATCACCAATAAAAATTACATGAATGGCATAAAAAATATATGTATTAAATAGAGTGTGCAAAGAAAGTTGTTATGCAACCAGCTCAAAAAATAGAAGAAAAGATAGATCAATGTTTTAGAAATAAGCCTCTTCACGAGGGGAACCTCCTTTACATTACATAAATGAACAATTTTTGGATGATTCAAATTACAAAACCTACTTTCTATATATAGGAGTCTAAGGCGTCCCAATATAATCAAATCCTACATAACAATAATAATGTAAGGACGCAACAATAACAATGGTTGGCTTCTATGGGGCACAATAATAACAATATGGGGACAACCTAGGCACAATAATAAAAATAAGGGGGCTACAATAATAATGACAATAAGGGGCTACACTAGTATTATACGGACCTAGCATGCCCCTCTCCTTCAAAAAAGTTTTTTCCTCAACACTTGAGTAGTTCTGGATGATTCTATATAAAATTCTCATCCTCCCACGTGGAATCTTCAGTGGGTACGTTCTTCCACTTGATGATATACTCTGAAATTAATCGATTTCGTAGTTTTCAATTTCTTGTTTCCATGCCTTCTTCAAGTTCCAATATGGTTTTTCCTTCCTCGTCAATTTCTAGAAATATTGTTTGAACTGGGATCTTGTCACCTATAACCTTCTTTAAGCATGAAACATGCAAAACTGAGTGCACTCGGGAAGATGCAGGAAGCTCAAATTTGTATGCCATAGTACCAATCTTTTGCAACATCTTGTAAGGACCATAATACTTTGGCGATAATTTATTATCCTTATTAGCTTGCTTGAGGGAAATTTGTTTGTATGGTTGTAGCCATACAAATACCCAATCGCCTACATCAAAAATATTTCACTACAATGTTGATATGCATGTTGTTTCATCCGATTCTGTGCCAAAGTGAGGTTATCCTTTAAGAGTTGGAGAACTTGTTGTTGATGCTCATTGTGATATTCCACTGCTTGAACCTTATAATTTTCTCTTAAATATGATATGATGGATGGTGGATGATATCCATAAAGTTCCATAAATGGGGTCATTTTTGTTGTAGTACGGAAGGAAGTGTTATACCACCATTCAGCCAGAGGTAACTGTTGGCCTCCAATTTTGGCTTCTTTTTACCCTATACATTTCATCGTTCACCACCTTTTCTCACTACTTTATCATCATATTCACCTCATTTTTCCCCTTTCATGAACATCAAGGTATTTAAACTATGTATTTTAATTATTTTAGTTTTTTAGTCAAAATTGAGCATTAAAATTATATTTTGACAGTACTAGAAAAGCTTGTAATGGCTCGTTTACATTCATGGTTGTAGGACACATGGGCTCGAACCAAATGCATATTTGGAAACTATAGGAACCAAGGATGGATGAACACGTGTTCGTTCACAGCAAATCAGCTAGAATAAGGCCAGTCAATGTTGGTCAAACATGACCAGTCATTCAGGAAATCCCTTGAAATAGGGGTAGTTTTATGATTTTGTGGGATTCATCCTTATTTTGTGTAACAAACAGATAATTTTGACCTTAGGAGGTGGATTAGGATTATTTTTAGTTGTTATAGACTTTTTAGCTTTTATTTTTATGATTTTAGCCTATTTAAGCAAGGCACTCATAGTTAGAAAGAACCTGGAGACTTTGAGACTATTAATTTCTGAAGATAATGGAAGACATAGACTCACTTGATCAATTTCTTGTGCATACTGTATGATTTTAATGGAGTGTTTAAGTTGATTTTTTTAACGGTGTACCTGGAAAAGGTGGAGGCCCCCCACACTGAGCTAACTACACTTTGTCGTGAAGTAATGTTCATAGTTGTGAATATTATAGTTTTAATTTTGTGTGTTCATCTTATTTATTTGTTATAAATACCTGTAGATATTTTTAGTATGAATTCATATTATGGCCATGTTTTGTTGAGTGTAGATTTATCTTTCAGTAATTAGCTTGGATATGGAAGGACAACCAGGACTCTTAGAAAAGAGCCTCTTCTCCGTGAGCTATAAGGACTAGATTGAATCAAAATTCACTTTCTTATATGATTTCCTAGACTAAATCTATATGCTTTCATAGTTACATTTTATCATGCTTTCTTAGATGTTTGGAAATGTTATTATAGAATGAATTTGGAAGGACAACCATGACCCTTAGAGGAGAGTGTTGAGTGTGTGTTATATTCTTTCCATGAATAGTTGCACGCGCGGGTGTTGGGGGGGGGGGGGGGGGTGCAACCCCTCCCTATTCGTTGCGCTGGGTAAAAGGGGTGCCACCCCCCCTATCCAGGAGTTTGCAGGGGGCGGGTAGCCCCCTGCATGGGATCCGGAGCAGTAGCCCGCGAAAAAAAATTGGACCCTATTTTAGGTGGGCAGACTCACCTATGGTTTTGTGTGCATGGGTTTGCACATGGTTTTGGCGCATGATGGTTTTTGGCCCCTGGTATTTTGTAGATTCCGTCAAGGGAACTACGATTATCTTCTAATCCAAGGTTAATGGATTGGGGTTTATGAATGCTTCGACATGTATATATATGTGTTGCAACACTAAAAGGAATATAATGAAAAATCAAGCTGGCAATCCCGATTTGGGATCCAAGGGAAAAAAATCTCTGTGTATATTTGTTTTATGTTTTATGCTCTCGCTATTGTTTATTTTCTGTTTTTAAGAATTCGTTTGCAGGTAATTTCTGTATAGGGTTAAAATATACAAAGAGTCTCTTCTTCGTCTTCTAAAATAGACTAATCTCATTTACCAATCATTTATATTACTTCATAGAGTAAATCTGAACATTTTCTTTACTTTCTTTTCAGAATAGTTGTCTTGTTATTTTTAAGATTCCATCATGCATTCAACTTTTACGTATCTAAACAACAAATTCCTAAGTTAATTATATCTAAGGTCGATATATTTTGGCATGTTTCTAAGTCTACTAATTCAGATTGATATTTAAATATATGTTCTAATTTATAAGTCCCATAAATTAGACTTGCATTTTTTGTGTTGTTTTCGGGGAAGCACGCTTAAATAAATTAAAATAGGAAGTTTGTTAAAAAAAAACATCAAAAATAAAAAAAAATTGTAGCATTTATTTTCATTATGGTAATGTATGCCTAGGGAAAGAGATGAAGAAGGTATATTTTCCAAACAAAACCCCCCAACCACTCAACCATCCGTGGGAACAAGACCTTTCGCATTAACTACACCAATTGTTGGAAAACCAACTTTAGAAGAATTGGAGGAAAAACAATGTTAAGGAAAAAGGTTAACTCTTGTTGAAAGACAAACTTTGTTAGCTTATGAAGTAAAAATAAAACAAACATAAACATAAATATCTTCCATAGGAAAACAAAGAGAGAGAAGAAAACCAATTATTGAACAATTAGATCAGCCAATCCTTGAACAAATAGAGAAAGTTGAAGAAACACAAACTCAAATTCTTACCGAGACAATTAAAACAACTTAGAAATAAATGACAGAGGAAGGACAAAGATCTAATATCCCAATATTAACTCTAGAAAAAATGTTACAATATGAAATGCAACAAAGAGAATGGAAAATAAAAAGAGAGGAAGAAATGAGAAGAGAAGTAGAAAGAAAAAGAGAAGAAGATGCCAAAATAGAACATGAAAATAAGAGAAGACATGATGTAGAAACAAAAAATGATCAAGAAGCTACTTTTGGATTCCCAATTCTAGATACTAGAGAAATTCTTGGAGAAGAGGTAAAAATGAAGAATATTGCACCTTCTGTTTTACCAAATTTCTATGGAATGTCTTCTGAAGATCTTGATTCATTCATGTTTGAATTTGATATCTTATGTCGTACTTATGGTTATACTGATGATACGCATAAGCTTCGTCTTTTTCCTGCTACTCTTAAAGCAGCTGCACTAAAATGGTTTATGGGATTAGGAGAACACACTATTACTTCTTGGGAAGACATGATGAATTTTTTTCTTAAGAAGTATCAAGCCTATTTTAGGCCTAGAGGTTCGAATGAAGATATTTTTAGGATGTCTCAACAAGAATATGAGAGTTTGGAAGAATACTTAGAACGATTTCTTTACAGCTTACAAAAATCCAAACAACATTCTTTAAATAATGATACCATTCGAACATTTTTTCTCAAAGGTATACGAGATGAATACCTTGATATTCTAAATGTGATGGGAAAGGAGACATCTCATATTTACAATTTGAGGAGATTGAAAAATTATGTCAAAAGTATTCAAGAGGAAGAGCTAAAAGTGGAAAAAGAGATGCAAACTCAAAATTAACTAAATCTGCAACAGGAAGCATAACAAGAGCATAATTAGGAAATTTGTTTAAGAATTTTAAAACTGATATCTTGAGCACATTAGGGACACAAGTCGATGTACTAATGGCCAAGAAAAACAAAAATGAACAAAATAAGGTACTATCAATTTTTTTTCCAAAATGTAGAAAGAAGCATCCACTAAAAGAATGTCCTTTAGATAGTATTCAGGTTTGTGTACTTTGTACAGAAAATCATTCAACTGATAATTGTCCAAAGCTCAAAGAATTGCAGGTAAATTCAGTGGAAGAGGGATAAGGGATTGACTCTCTCTACTGTTTGGCATCAAGAAGACCTTGGCAACCACAGTTTACAGGTATGCCTCAAAATTTACCTCAATAATTTATTCAACAAATTCCTCATAATTATCAATATCCTACTCATTCGTCATGGAATGCTCCTATTCCATGGCAGGTTTGGCCTCCCAAACAAAACCAAAACCAACCTTCACAAAGTTGGCGAGGATATGCTTATGGAGCCCAGCCTCTTCAACAATTTTACCCTCAACAACCATATCAACAACAATTTCAACCATATCCTCAACAGTTATATCAACAACCATATCCTCCACATCCATTCCCATATCAACAATTCCAGCAACCCCCTCAATCAAACGCATTTCCACAACAATCATTACCCGCGCTAACTCAACCTCAGCAGCTTTAGCTTCCAACTAATCAACCACCGCCTAGACCAACTCAATTACTAGCTCAACGAGTAGCAAATCCAAGTAACAAAGTGGAAAGACCAATTTACAATACTGAGGAAGGAACTTCATATTCCATCCTTCTGGAAAAATATTACAAAAAGACTCTCCTATGATTATAGAAGAACAAGTTGAAGAGGGGAGAAATCCTGAAAAACATGATGAAGAACATCAAATTCAGAAAAGTATAACAATAAAAAATCAAACACCTCCTTTTCTGGAAAGGCTAGTAAAGAAAATATATCTAGTTTCTCTTCCTGAATTTGATATTTTAGATGAATTGAGAAATTCCTATGTTAAAGTTCCTTTATTGTGTGCCATTAAAGATATTCCAATCTATACAAAGGCAATTAAGGAATTATTCATCAAGAAAACTGGTAAAATAAAGAAGGATCCACCTACAATTCATGCCATTGGGAAATTAGCTAGTATTATGTCAAAAAAATACAACGGTTGAGAAATATGTTGATCCTAGAATACCTATGGTAACAATTTCAATTAACAATTTCTCAGTTTCTAAAACTCTAATTGACTTAGGAGCTGTTATCAATGTCATGACAACAGAAACCATGAAATATTTGAACTTTCCCAATAACCGACCTACCACTACAATTTTGGAACTAGCTAATAGATCCAAAGTAGTGCTAGAAGGATTACTTGAAGACATCATTGCTTCTTTGGATTCATGGGAATATCCTATAGACTTCCTAGTCCTACAACCAAATTCAAACTTAGGAGGCCATCCCTTAATTCTTTGCAGACCATGGTTAACCACAATTGATTCCTTTATCGGATGTAGATCAGGAAGTATGATCATATTACATGGAAATGAAAGGAAGCACATAACACTATATCATCCTGCTCAATCTCCTTCTTTATTATCACGGCCTCATGAACAAAAGGAAGAAATTTAGTCTACCTTAAGCATAAATCAAGCCTTTGATTTTAGAGAAGAAGATAATGAGGACTTAATGGATCTTGTCATTTCAGAACCTCATATTTAGTAGCAGCTTAGAACTATCCAATATGAAGCTGCAAGTCAACTTTTAAATCAATGTTTCAGGAAAATTGCATTATTAATTCATTGCAAACATCATTTGAACTTATTTTTCCCGTTAACTCAATCAGAAATTACCAAATTAAATTAATTCAAAGTAGCCCCGGAAGGAATCTTAATATTGGTAACAATTTACAATCATCACATGAAGAACAATTAATTGCACTACTGAAGAAATACTCAAAATATTTCGCTTGGGATTATACAGATACGAAATTTTTCATCCAAAAACATGCATGCACCACATTTACACATATGAAAATATCAAACCTGTAAGACCGCCACAAAGAAGAATGGATCTAATGATGAAAGAGATAGCAAAAGAAGAATTGCATAAACTATTACCGGTAGGATTTATCTACCCTATCTCGGACAGTCAATGGGTTTCACCCTTAGTTTTGGTTCCCAATAAAAATGAAAATGAAGAATATGTGTAGACTATAGGGAATTAAATAAAGCAACACTTAAGGATCATTTTCCACTACCAATCATTGATCAAGTCCTAGATTCATTAGCAAGGAAAAAGTACATTTAATTTCTTGATGGATTTAGCGGTTATAATCAAATTAAGATAACATTATAAGATCAGGATAAAACTACAGTTATTTTTCCCTGGGGAACATATTCTTACAATGTGTTACCTTTTGTATTATGCAATGCACCAGCTACTTTTCAAAGAGTTGTCCTGGCCATCTTTGTTGATCTTATACATGAATGTGTAGAAGTTTACATGGATGATTTTGCTGTTTATGGAAATACATTTGATGATTGTTTAAACAATTTAGAAATTTTTTTACAAAGATGAATTGACGAAATGAGAAATGTTTTATTATATTAACTGAAGGGATAGTATTGGGACACCATGTTTCATTTTTTGTAATTAAGGTGGATCCAGGAAAAATGCACATCATTGTAAACTTATTACCACCAACAACACAAAAAGAAGTAAGAATTTTTCTGGGCTATGTAGGGTATTATCGAAGATTCATTGAAAATTTTAGTAAGATCGCCTTGCCTTTGTTTAAATTTCTTACAAAGGACATAGATTTTCAATGGAACACTGATTTCCAAAATGCATTTGAGAAACTGAAACAAAAATTGTCCACAACACCAATTCTTAGAGGACCAAATTGGTCATTTTCATTTCACATATCCATAGATGCATCAAATACTGTAGTAGGAGTATCATTAGGCCAAAAGTACAACCAAATACACTATGCAATCTATTTCATTATCAAGAATTTAACCCCAACTGAGTTGAATTACACTATTATTGAAAAAGAAATGCTTGTTGTAGTACATGTAGTAAATAAATTCAAACATTACATAATAGGATATGAAGTGTTCATTCATACTGATCATTCATCCATTAAATACTTAATGAATAAACCCATTACTAATGGCAGGATTTCTGGATGGTTGTTGTTAATGCAAGAATTCAACATTTTTGTATTAGATCGACTGGGAAAAGAAAATCAGGTGGTAGATTTCTTGTCAAGGCTTCATCTTTTTGGTGAGATTGTTCCAGTTTTTGATAAATTTCCAGATGAAAATTTACTTGCTATAACATTCAAAACTCCATGGTTAGATGATCTCGCTAATTATTTATCATCTGGAAAATTACCTTCTCATTTTACAAACAAACAAAAAAGAAAAATAATAAATGATAGTGCTAGATATAGTTGGGTTAATGGAGAGCTATTCTATACTAGACCAATGATCCAAGATATTTTGCTTATAGATGCATAAATAATTATATATAACTAGAGCACTTAAAAACGATGAAACTTAAGCACATAAAATGAAGATAAAAGAGAACATAATGTGCATGAGATCAAGACACAAAATATTTTATTACTGAGTTCGTCCAATTTGGACTACATCTTCGGGCCCTCCTCAACAGTGGGGACGCCTTCATTCATTAAGTGGCATGAAAAGAGAATCAGTACAAGAAAAATTTACATAAGAGCCCTTATACCTCCAAGTTGGAATATGTCCGAAAAATGGAGAGTCCAGCTGCAAAAACAGACATCACTATAGAACTCTTGTCGTTGAGAAGTATAAAATCGACATAAAATTTGTCAAAAACTGACACTGGCAAGTTCTGCACCTCAGGGAATATTTTTGAAGCCCCTAAAGATTCCCTGGGGCATGGTTCCATCCTCTTCTTGGCTCGTGGTTCCTCCCTGCTGCACAAATCTGCTCCGCTGTGCCCCCCTTGCAAATGAAATGGTGAAGGGTTAAGTACCCGCAGTAGGGCAGAGTTAACAAGACCATGAGTCATGAATCATTGATGGCGGAGGAGGCTATGCCCATGGAGGTCGAGGTTCGAATCCCCCCGCCTCCCCAACTCGACGATTTGTTTTTTTAATTTCGGCAAAAAGTTATAATTGGGCGCTTATGGTTAGAAGTGTCATTTTAATTGAACTATTTGTTTTAAAGGTTGGTGGGCGGGGACAGCTCCATGCGGCCCTGACCCAATCTTACCACAGTTTATGGTATGGAACAATGAACCGGGGTGGCAGGTCCGCTGAGGGTTGCCTGCCCCCCAACCATTCATTTTATTTATTAACGCAATATGGTTGTATGCGGGGGTGACGGGGGTGGCATCTCGCCACCCTTATTTTTTTATATTAATTTTTTGTTATAAAAACAAATAATTTGATTTTTGTCAATTTAGGGGTTACTGGGCAAACTAACCATCCCACAAATTCACCCACTCTCGGTAGCTAAGTTTCCATGCCCTGGTTCCAGTCAAATTGTAGAACACTTAAACCTGGCCCACTTCCAACTTTGACCACAACTTCTACTTGCTCTAACTTCTTCATATGACCTCAGATTGGAGCGTCATTTGCACCGTTGGATTCAGGACAATGAACACTTTGATCCGGTCCTAGTCTTGCTATCACTCACCAATTTTATTTTTGAGCCCTTTCTAATGCCACTTGTACTTTGAGACCCACTTGAGCTTGTGAGATCCACCTGGATCAATCCTCTCCATTGACGAGATTTTGGTCCTCCAAAAGCATTAAAATAATATGCAACTACTTTGTACCTTGTTTGCACCACAAGTGTCCTGACAGGTCACCCTTCCTTCTCCTTCACCTTTGTTCTTCAGAACCATAGGTGATGAGCTGACACCTACATCCTCTACAAACCTGTAGTATAATATTTTGAAAATTACATGCTCAATTACTTGACCAACTATCACCCAAGCATCCCATACTTGCCACGAGTTTATAACACATACTTAGTGGTCAAGTTTACATTAAAATGGGAACAATACCCTAGCTATCAATACAAGGCCAAAATATCATTGTCACTTAACAAGTGATGGAAAACACACCATCACTTTTAAATTTTAAGTTGCAACATATGATTTACAAATTAAGGCCATGACACACTACCACACCTAGAACAATCATCTCTCACTTATCAAAGTGAATGGGTCATATCCTTGTGGCGCATTCGCTTTTCGAACAACTGTTTCATTTGGTTCATGCACGAACACTTTGTCCTTACGAAATTTCTATGGATGGAGCCTCCAACACATGGCTCTTTGATGGCCACCTTTGTTGCAATGATTTTTGATCTTTCTCTCCCAATTTCTCTCCCCCTTTTCATTAATAGAAACTGTTGACTCCCCTTGACAAGATACCTTTTTTTCTTTTTCTTGTAACATACTTTTCTCCCCCTATCTCCTTGGCTGGATGGAATGCATATCAATGTGAACTTGGTAGAATCCCGAGCTTCTACCAAAGGTACTCAAATGTCTCTCAAGGTGGCTTGGTGAAGATGTTAGCTATTCGTTCCTTTGACCCAATATATTCTACCTTGATATTATTATCAACAACCTATTCTCAAAGAAATTAATATTTAATAGGAATATGTTTTGGTTTTTAATGCATCATAACATTCTCAGAGAGACTTGTGGCCCCGCCGTTGTCACAGAATATCAGAATTGGATCATCAAACTTCACTTGTAGATCTTGTAACTTTTGTTTCATCCAGAGAATCTGAGTACAATACATTGCTATTGTGATACATTTTTCTTTTGTTGTGGACAAGGAGACTGAAGACTGCTTCTTTCTCAACCATGAAACAAGATAATCACCCAAATAGAAGGATACTCCAGTGGTGCTTTTCTTATCATCAATATTGTCTGCCCAATCTGCATTCGTATATTTTTTCAATGTTAATTCATTCCCCTTCAGATACCATAGTCCAAAATATGGTGTTCCCTTGAGATGTCTAAAGATCATCTTTACTAAAATGACATGGAATTATTTTGGTGTTGGCATTGTTGTCATTTATGGAAAAGGAGCAGCACCAAGGAAAAGAAGCAACAAAAGAGAAGACAAGATGTGACAACAAAAGAGTAGAAAATATGTGATGACAAAGAAGAAACAAAAGAGAAGTAGAGGAAAAGGATGATGGAAAAAGAAAAATAGGATCAACAAGGCATATATATTATGTTTTGATGGCTTAGGAGAACAAAGGAGCAACAAATACCATGGCATAGTTGGTGTATGCACATTTGTGTAAAGAGTTATGCTTACACATATGTTGTGATGATGATTGATGCTTGCATATGTTTATGTAAGGCCAATTTGAATATTGGTTTGTTTGAGGAGATTGTTGTGATGCTAGGTAAAGGAAAGACTCCATGAAAACAAAGGCAAGACTTCATGACATACAAGGTAAGACTCAAGGTTGTTGAGGCAATTGCATGAAGAGGTACTGATACAAGATGTTTCAAAACATATATCATGGCTTTGGAGAGTGATGCATTTATGTCATATGTTGTGTACATATTGCTTGCATTGGAAACTGAATGTTTTACATGTTTTATGATGTTATAATGTGTGACTTGTTTGCATATGTTGGAATTATGTTAGTGTATTTAATCATTGTAGGTGGCTAAAATAATATTTTGTGGAGCACTAAATTTTGTTTTAAAATTCAAAATATGAAGAGATTGTAAATGAATGAGTGGAAAACAAAGAGAAAATTTTGTTCACTTCATATTCTTGTGTGGAATACCAACAACCATCAAAGTTTTCTTATAATAATTGTGTGGGGTTGGAGAGATAATGCGGTTAGCCTGAGTTAGAGAATGTGAGATTTGATTGTTTGTGGGTTATTTGACACCTATGAAGATGAAGTGAAGCAAATTTGAAGTGAAGAAGAGGGAGAGATAAAGATGGAGGTATTTAGAATTAATGACTAGGTAAACCATCATGTTTTTTCTTGTATGTATTAAGGGATTATAGACCCCTTTCAAGTTATAGCTTGATAAATAAGAAGTTGTAGCATGTTGAGGTAGAAGCCTCTTGTAGGTTGTAACCTACAGAAAACTTATGTATTAGAGAAATTTTGAGGTAAAAAATGGGTCTAAAAAAAAAATGTACAACAAAAATCAACTTTATAAGAACTAATAAGATTCAATATTATGATGTCAACCATGGGGGATGATTCACCATTTTTTGACTAAAAAAGTAAAAATTTAAAAAAAAATAAAAAATAAAAACTATTTTTTCAACTCATATTTTCATTTTATCTCCCTATTATTTTACTCAAATTTCAAGCAGGGGCACTTGTTGGATGTGCAATTTCATTTTGCATTCAAGTACCCATGTTGCATACTTTCGATGGACCCTACTACACGAAAAATGTGAAATACATGAAAACCATTATTGCAATCACGTTTTTTATTGTATTTCACATTTTTTGTGTAGTAGGCTCCATCGAAAGTATGCACCATGGGTACTCCTTGGATGCAAAATACAATTCCACATCCAATGAGTGCTCCCTCTTGAAATTTGAGTAAAATCACAGAGAGATAAGTTAAAAATTTGAGTTGAAAAAATAGGTTTGTTTCCCTCCAAAACTTGATGAGGTAATCTAATCTTACTTTATTATTTCACACTATTGTTTTATAATATTTCTTAGGAGGCCCATTTTAGACCTCAAAATTTATCTAATGGTATTTGGAGCTTCCTTGCATGTTGTAGCTTGCAGAAAAATTGAGGTAGCAACCTCATATAGGTTGAAGCCTACAGAAAATCAGATGTAATAAGGAAATAGGAGATTTCCTTTACATCACAACAATAACAAGGTTTTGGTTTCTCCCTTTATGGGTTTCCACTTATATCTAGTGTCCATATGTGTTGCTATTATGTGTTGATGTGATATTTTTGTTTACTTATTACTTGATGTTCACACATTCAATTTTTTGGTCATTATGTGTTAATATGTTCATTTAATGTTTCAGTTAATTAGTTAAAAGAAAATAATTTTAATGTCCATGAATGTACAAAACTGATTCACCACCTCCTCTCAATTTAGTCAATTTTTCATCAATTGGTACCAGAGCTAGGTTCCTTCAGTGTAGACCCAATTAAGTCATGGACTATCGAAGTGTTTTTATGCTAAGTACAACAAACTTTAATGAATGGAGAGATAAGGTAAAATTTGAATTGATAGCTTATGGACCTAGTGTGTGGAAGCTAGTATGTGATGGTTGCCATAAAGTCTCCCCCTCTAAGAAATAATAACAATGGAATGCTTAGGAAAAATGTGTAATGTATAATAACCTTGACAATAAATATCTTGGGACAGTGCTTGATTTAAATTCTACAAAACAAATTTGGGAAAGGTTACAACTTGTGCATGGAGGAGACACCAGTAGTAGCACTATTGAAAAGGACAAGGAAAAGAGAAGGAAAAAAAAATTAATTAAAAAGGAAAGTCGGCAATAAAATGAGACATCTCCTACTATTATAAATGCATCTAATTCCCATGAAGAAAATTTAATTGAAGAACAATCCAAGCTTGACATAGTCTTGGCTGAAATAGAAAGCCTTAAGGAATAAGAGCAGAGACCATGAGAAACTATTGCAAATATGTGATGAAAGAGAGCATGAATTCAAGAAGGAAATTATTAGACTTAGGATACAGCTTGAGGAAAAAAGAATAGAAGAGGAGATGAGCATCCAAGTGAAGGATATAAACCTACAATGTGAAATATTAGAGGTTGATATTGATTCAGTTAGAAGTGAAATAGATTAAAAGAATAGACTTTCTAAAAAGCTAGAAGAGGATACTTCCTCCATGAAGAACTCAAGAAAGGAAAGCATTAAAGATGATAAAGAAGTATAAAAAATACCTACATAAGAAGAAGCAAACAAAAATAAGAAACAACATCAAGGGCCAAAGAATGAGATGAAGAAGTGGTACTTTTCAAAAAGGCCAATTTCTCTAGGAGATGAATTGAGAAAATTTGGAAGATACGGAAGGAATTTTTTTGCTCCTTTCAAAGATATCAAATGCTTGTCTCTCTGTGAATTTGGACATGTAGCAACATATTGTAAGAGAAAGCAAGTCAATACTAATCACCAAAAGGTGCAGCAACAAGCAAGAAGATATCCTCAAGAAAACAATCAAAGAAAGTTCCATCAAGCAAGAAAACATAGAAGACATTCATTCATCAAGTACACAAATCATTTCCATGCTCATTGTTAATTGTGTAATGAATTTGGCCATAAAGTTGTTGAATGTATAATTTATGCAAAAAAGAGAACAAGAATACACACACCATTTTTGCCATATCTTGGTCAAATAAGGTGTTATTCATGTAGCAACCTTGGACACAATGCCAAAAGCTGCAAACTTCCAAATACCCTAAATAACTCTAGACAAATGATGAAATCTAATCAAATTAGACAAAAATTTGCATTAAAAAGAAATATAGACAGTAGAAGGAAACCCACTAAGGTATGGAAGAGGAAGAAAAAAGGAGCAACCTGAGAGTTCAATGACAAATTGAAGCCATCTTGGCCTCAAGGGGAGCTAGTCAAGGAAAAATATTTAATTTGTTTTCCAGAGAGAAGGTAGAACCTACAAACCTATAGTTACACATATGAGGATTCTCGGATGAGAGTATGTGTTACATGCCCAAAGAAATGTTAGTATCTATATTGGAATTTTTTATAGCACTAAATGTGTGGAACATTATTAGCAGGTGGTATTCATTTTATTACATTAATATATCAATGAAAGCATTGATATTTCATTTATATTGCGGTAATATTATGGAGGTGGGTTGATATTATTGTGAAAACATTGATATTTACAACTCATAGACAACGTATTATTATTATTTCTATTGTTGAGAACGTTGGACTTGTGTTGGTAAACTCGCAAGAGAATGCAAAATTGTTGGAGAACGTTGAAAATTTGTTGTTACAATGGTATCAAATAACGCCAACAGTATCAAATAATGGAGTGTATTTCATATAGTATCAATGTTGATGTTAATATGTGGAATGTTGTTGTAGAATATAAATTCTAGTGTTATTATATGGAATGATGCTTATGTTATATTATTAGCATTGGAACGATTATGCAAGCATGGGACAACGTATTATTTATTAATTTTGTCATTTATGCTTCAATGGGGTGGTTTAAGCATGCAAATTGTGCCATTTTAGCCCTGGAGGTTTTATTATTTGTGAGATATCTAGTGGGCAAGAGGATTGTTCATTTCAAGAATTATTGTCGAAGGTTGTTAATGAAGTTATATCGCTGAGGTTTTTCCATTCAAGTTGCATGGGGCATACAACATGATGGCAAATCTACCAAAAGAGCAGTTAGAAAAATGAGTTATTTGTTCATCAGCAAATAACCATGCTCGAGGAGTCTCATTGGCAACAGAAAGACTCAAGTGTAATGCAGTGATTGTGATGTCTATAACTACACCTAAAATCAAGTGGAAATCAATAGAAAGTCTAGGTGGAACTGTAGTTCTTATCGAAGATTCCTATTATGAAGCCCAAACTTAGGCTAAGATAAAGTGAAGTAGAGGGTCACATTTTTTTTACCTCATTTTTATCATTCAATGTCATCATAGGCGAAGGGACAATTGGAATGGAAATTGTACACCAGAATCTAGGCTCACTACATGTATTTTTCCTTGTAGGTGGTGGCAGTCTAATTTCTAGTATTGTTTCTTATATGAAGCAACTTCGACCAGAGGTAATAATTATTGGTGTGGAGCCAACAGATGCAAACACGATGTGTTGTCCTATATATCCACGATTATCTTTCTTTCCGTCTACTCTCAATTTCATGATTGTCAATTGAAGCCATAAAGTTGTTGAATGTAAAATGTATGCAAAGAAGAGAACAAGAATACACACACCATTTTCTCCATATATTGGTCAAATAAGGTGTTATTCATGTAGAAACCTTGGACACAATTCCAAAGGTTGCAAACTTCCAAATACCATAAATAAATCTAGACAAATGATGAAAGACAATCAAAGTAGACCAAAATTTGCATAAAAAGGAAATGTAGAAAGTAGAAGGAAACCCACTAAGGTATGGAAGAGGAAGCAAAAAGGAGCATCCTGAGACTTCAATGAAAAATTGAAGCCATCTTGGACCCAAGGGGAGCTAGTCAATGAAAATTATTTAATTTTTTTTCTAGAGAAAAGATACAACCTACAAACCTATAGTTATACATATGAGGATTCTCGGACGAGAGTATGTGTTACATTCCCAAAGACATATTAGAAACTATATTGACATTTTCGATAGCACTAAATGTGTGCAACATTATTAGAAGGTGGTATTCATTTCATTACATTAATATATCAGTGAGAGAATTGATATTGCATTGATATTGCGGTAATAGTATGGAGGCAATTCGATGTTATCGTGACAACATTGATATTTACAATGCATAGAGAACACATTATTATTATTTCTATTGTTGAGAATGTTGGACGTGCGTTGGGGAACTCAAGAGAATGTGAACTTGTTGGAGAACGTCGAGAATTCGTTGTTACAATGGTATCAAATAACGCTAAGAGTATCAAATAATGGAGTGTATTTCATAGAATATCAATGTTAATGTTAATATGTGAATGCTGTTGTAGAATATAAATTATTGTGTTAATATATGGAATGTTGGTTATGTTATATTATTAGCATTGAAACGAATATGCAAGCATGGATAGTGTATTATTTATTAATGTTGTTGTTTGTGCTTCAATGGGGTGGTGCAAGCATGGAAATTGTGGCCATTTTAGCCATGGAGGATTTATTATTCACGACATATCTAGTGGGAAAGAGGATTATTCATTTAAAAAGTTGTTGTCAATGGTTGTTATTGATGTTATATCATTGAGGTTTTCATTCAAGTTGTGTGGGGCATACAACATGATGGAAAAACTACCAAAAGAGCAGCTAGGAAAAGGAGTCTTTTGTTCATCAGTAGATAACCATGCTCGAGGAGTCTCATTAGCAGCAGAAAGACTCAAGTGTAATCCAGTGATTGTAATGCCTGTAACTACACCTGAAATCAAGTGGAAACTAGTTGAACGTCTAGGTGGAACTGTAGTTCTTATCGAAGATTCCTATGATTATGATCTGAAAATGGAACTATTTGTAATGCTATGCAAAGTATTCATTTCCATTTAATTTAGTGTGCAAAGTGTTCTCCATGTCTTGCAGGTTAAACAAATTAGTTTTGGTAATGTTTATGAGATTTATGTGTGAGCATTTGTTATTTAAAATTACTGTTTAATATATCATAGCAGAAATAGATAGCAAGTAAACTTCACCATATCAATACACAACAAAATGATGAGGCAGTTCACCCCTCCTAGGCTACATCTGCCGGTCCATGGCTCCCCAATGGCATGCCCTTGCTCTATTAATTTTCTCAAAGTGGTTACACAGTGAAAAATATGCCTAAACAGGAAAAAAAGCTGTGAATTTGACTTCAGAAGACATAAATAAGCTAAAAATGGCTTTTGTTTCACCTTAAATAGTGAAGTACAACCCAATACAGCTAAATCTCCTTGATGGCCCTAATGGCTCTTTCCTCTTCCCTGAAGCAAAAGTTGCTATAAAACACCTCTGTTCACTCTGAAACCTGTTCCAAACTCTCCAGAATGCTCCACGAACGGGACTAAAAAACCAATGTCATATGAACATTGGGTCTTTGGAGCATTCTGTTCAAGGATGGCAAGGAACAGGTTTCAAAGCGATCTTCCATTTTTGAGCATTTTTTTTAACTTGGACATGACCTCCTGATCGCACCTCCCCATTGGGAAGCTTTTGGACCCTAAAATCTCTCTGAATTATAGAAACTGAATATGAGGAGACTGATTCTCCACTCTTCCAACCTTGAACCACTGAAATCCCCTGATTTCATCAAATTGAGCTTCTCATAAAAAGACAAATTCTTCCTTGAATGTGTTGACTAACTATTGCTAACCTTGACTGTGTCATGCTGCAAATTTTTGAAACTTGTAGAACAACAACTGAAATTTGCAGTAATCATACTATTCCTACAATGGTCTACCTTCAAAGGAAACTGAAAATAAGATTCACCTTGCCAACTGTCCTCATGGCAAATTTTTGCCAAACGATCCATGTACTTGTGTCGATTCTCGACCAAGTTTTCTCGCCATACCAACCTACCATTGTGAAACTAGCAATGACCCTTGCTAAACTTTGTGCCCTCTTTGCTTGCATGCTTCTCCCTCTCTTGGATTCTTGCACCACTTTGCACCGACACTTTTTTCTCTGCACTGATCGACACCAAAGACACTTTCTGCAACATCTTGTCATATTTTTCCAAAGACGACCTGCTTTTAGATTGAAACATATCATCATTTATATCATAAATAACATGAAAAGAATTATGTACAAAATATTTTTTCTTAACCATCAACAAAGTCAAATTTTGACTTGCATTGACAAGCCTTTTCAACTGCCCTGCATTCACTAAAGAAGATTCTAGCTTCTTTCGATGTGCTCTCATAATAAACTCCTTTCCATCCTTGAACAGATGATATTTGTTCTCATGGCGATGGAAGATCGCTTTTCTATCATATAAGTACGGACTACCCAACACCACACCTGTAATGTAAAGCGGTACCACATCTAATTCAACCATGTCAATAATGAGCTATTATGGCGAAGCGCAACATGCACTTCCTTGAAACTTGTAAATTAGCATCCTTGCAAATCCAACCAAGTGGATATGGCTTTGGATCTGGAATGGTTTCAAGTTTCAGCTTCTTGACTAAGTCTTCTGAGATGAGATTTGCTTGAGACCCACTGTCAAATAGTGTGTCTATCTTTGTGTGTTTGGAAATTATCCTCACATGAAATAGCTCAATCCTCCTCTCTTCATTTGGAGCTTCTATGTGACAGTTTAAAGTGCTAGAACTGGGATTTGTTTCTTTTACAATCTCTTTCCCCTTTATGTTCTTTAGTACCATGGCTATGCTTTTAGTTTCATCTCCTGATTTAGATTCTAAGTCTTGTTCAACTATTGCAACCGTTTTGCCCTTTTCTTTGGCCTTATATTTGGTTTTAAATTTTTCTCGCTTCAACTCTGGATGAAGTTTCCAGCAATGGTCTTCATCGTGGCTTGTTTTGGAACAGTTTTTACAAAAGAATTTTTCTTTTTCTTTCCTAGAGTTTGCATTTATTTTTCTTCCTTTTCTTTTAAATTCCCTATCCTCATTCCCATCAAAATATTGTTTACCTCTAGTCTCTAAATGTGTGGCTTGGACACAAACCTTGTCTAGACTAGTAGGATTGAACATAAGGATAGTATGTATAAGATAGCTGTGTAAACCACCTATATATTTCAGAAAATTATCTTGGCTATGCAAATCAATTCCAAGTAATAAAGCTCTTCATCTAAACTCTTGAGTGTAATCTTGAACATGTTTTCCCTTAAGTTGTCTAAAACTTTGCCAATTCATGATAGCCTTTTGTAAATGAGCTAATGGATAAAATTGATGCTTAATTTCAGAAATAAATTCAGTCCATGATAAAGTGATCTTACCATGTTTTTTAATTTCATCCTTGGTCTTGGCTTCCCACCATACCAATGCTACTCCTTCCATTCTCAAAGAGGTTAATTGAATCTTGGTGTCGTCTTCATGAAGGTTTTGTATCCTCAAATAAACTTCCAACTGTCTTATCCAATTGTCAAGTTTCTTTGCATTGACTTCACCATTAAACATAGGCAACTCAAATTTAACATCAAGCTTTAAAAATGGACTTTTACCAGTGGTTTTAGACTTGTGAGATTGATTCACTGAAGTAGAGGATGACAATGTAGAGGAAGAGGATGAAGATGGGGATGGTGGATCACCATTTCTTCCATGTCCTTTCTTTGAATTATCATCACTTTTCTTTCCTCCTGAAGAACCATCTCCTTCTTTCTGATGTTTAGACCCTTCTCCTACAAGCCTTTCATTCCTTTCTTGGTAGAGTATCCTCCCCATCTCAGTCATGTCTAGGAAAGCCTTTCGGAACACTCATTCTTCTTCTTTGGGATCAATGTCTTCAAGAACTTCTCCTTCTCTTGAAGACATGCTTGAGGCTTCTTCTATGGCTCTTGGAAGTGAATTATAAGGTGGAGTTAAAGGCACTCTGGCCCTCCTTGGTTGAGGATTAATTTGTGCTCTAACCAAATGTCCTTCCCCTCTCTTGAGCTTAAGCCTAGTAAGCATCAAAACTTGCAAACAATCAACTATATCTTTTCACAAGAACAAATGCTAAGTAAAACTCTAGCTCTAATACCAACTGATCTGAAAATGGGACTATTTATAATTCTATGCTAAGTATCCATTTCCATTTAATTTAGTGTGCAAAGTGTTCTCCGTGTCTTGCAGGTTAAACAAAGTAGTTTTGGTAATGTTTCTGAGTTTTTTGTGTGAGGATTTGTTATTTAAAATTACTATTTAATATATCACAATAGAAATACACAGCAAGTAAACTTCACCATATCAATACACAGCAAAATGATGAGGTAGTTCACCCCTCCTGGGCTACATCTGTTGGTCCAAGGCTCCCCAATGGCATATCCTTGCTCTATTATTTTTCTCAAAATGGTTACACAGTGAAAAATATGCCTAAACAGGAAAAACAAGCTGTGAATTTGACTTCAGAAGACAGAAATAAGCTAAAAATGGCTTTTGTTTTACCTTAAACAGTGAAGTACAACCCAATACAGCTCCATCTCCTTAATGGCCCTAATGGCTCTTTCCTCTTCCCTGAAGAAAAATTTGTTGTAAAACACCTATGTTCTCTTTGAAACCTGTTCCAAAATCTCCAAAATTCTCCAGAGATCCAAAATTGACTAAAATTTGATCTTGTTTGGTTGAAAATTGAGAAATTTATGGCCTCTGCTACAAAAATGCCCAATGTCCCCCAAAAACCCCACTAAAAGTGGGAGAACTCCAGATAGCTCCACCAAAAAGGCAAATCCACCGGATTTAGGTGAACTGCCAGTGGAACTGCCGGATCAAACTGGCAGTTAAGTTTAATTTTTGGCGCGTTCACATGCGATAAAAGCGGGAACTGTTTGCTCTAGCGGATAAGGTTTAAACTGTCGCATTAACTGTCCCAGGCGTGGTCTCATTGGGTGGCATAACCGCCACCGTAACCATCGGCGGTAGCCCAGGGTTCTGCGCCATAAGTCATATGATGTGATGGCTAACCGCCTAGGGCTAGCCCCTTTCCAACTTCGCCAAACAACTGCGCTTAACTCGTGGTTTTGAGTTCTAGGCGTATTACAAAAGGGCTTAGCCCTGAGGGCTAATCCATAACCTCCGCTCATTCAACAAGCCATCGACCCAACTGTTCATTTAGCCTCCGCCCAACTGTTCAGCATTCAAGTCCTGCTCGTAACGTGTTGGTCGGGTCGGCCCTGCCCGTGTAGTCGAGTCAGGGATCGAAACCCATACCCCTCCATAATTTTACATAGAAATTTCCTCCAATGGCTTGGGGCCACATGGCAGCCTCCGGGCAGGCCACGTGGCACCCACTGATAGACCCAAAATTTATGAATAAAAATTAACTTTGCCATATAATTTTTTTGTAGAAAATGACAAAATCATTTAGTCAAAAAGTCATGTTTTGGAGGTCACTACATGAATTCAAACCTCAGTAACTTTCACATACAACATCGGTTTTGAGTCCCGTTCACAGCGCCAGAATCGCAGTGACGAGGCCTTTCCGGTTGTTCAGATTGCAACCATTTTTTAGCACTTCCATTTTTGAGCATTTTTTTTTTAACTTGGACATGATCCCCTGATGAGATTAAGCCCAAACTTAGGCTAAGATGAAGTGAAGTAGACGAACAATTTTTTTTACCTCATTTTTAACATTCAATGTCATCATAGGCTAAGGGATGATTGGAATGGAAATTGTACACTAGAATCTAGGCTCACTACATGTATTTGTCCTTCTAGGTGGTGGTGGTCTAATTGCTAGTATTGTTTCTTATATGAATCAAGATCTCATTGAGCAGTGTGACAATGGCTATGTTGTTCTTTATGCCTATCATGGTTTTCTGTGGCGCTGACAGGAGGTAAATTTAATTACAGGACATGCACAACTGGTGCACTGGGATGGCACATCCCCCTGCTCCAACAGAATATGTAGCTGCAATATTCTCCTCAATCTTATGTCTATTTGGCTCTAGAAAGAGGGGAGGTTTTGGTTGTGAGTACTGTCAAGCGGCCTCATAGATATTTGTAGTTTCTGGAAGATGACAATTTTTACATACATGATGTTTGTTGGATGGTGCTATGTATGGTTGAGCTCTAGGACTAGACTGGCTCCATTTCATTTACTTATCCTGGGACCCCCACGACACATTGTTTAGGTGGTTTTTTTTCTTTAGTTTTTATAGGTCCTCTGATTGGTTGGTAGCTTTTGATAAGAGATATTTTGGTGGTTTTTGTTTTTTGATATCATTTTCTCCCAACGATCACTAGATTGTCAAGGTGAACCCATTGATTCTCCTTGTGAGGATCTAGGCTATCTGAGTTAAGTCAGTCATATTCTTGGATGACTGGCTTCCTATGAATAATGATTACTCTCTGACCTAGTTTACATTGCACTAAATCTAGTCTGAAATATTGTGGTACTTTGATCCTGTGTTTGACTGGTGGGTGAAAATTTTCAAATTTTCTCGATTAAAGTGGGTGGCTGTTGGAGGGGGGCTCAAGGTAGTACTTCACAAAAGTGATATTATCTGCTGACAGTTTGGATTACACTGCATTCATATTGGGATAATAGGTTGTACTTGGTCATCTAACAGATGGAGGACATGCTAGGACATAACTCCATTTGTACTGAAGAGCTGATTGAGTTAGCGGGTTGCATAGAGAACTCTACTCATTTTTGCGGGACACATCAGTTGGGGGAGTCTGGTTTACCATATATGCTTGTGACTTATGTTCATTTAGTTACAACTTCTCCCACTTCTTCCCAAAACTTCTCTGCAACGCTATCCCCTAGCATAAAAAATAACAAGAATAAGCAATACAGTGTGTTGAAGGCATACTCTGGAGTGCCATTGCTTCTCCTGGGGGCAGATAATTTTCTGGATAGTTTGGAATGCCTAAGATCAAAGGCTCTGTTGGGAAAGTGGAAACACCTGAGCATGACAAGGGAGCAATTGAAGTCATGGGTTGAGCATTGGTAGTTCCCCAAACTCAAATACAAACCTAAAATTATCCTTTTATCGAAAGGATGGATCGACTTCCACTTCTTATCGATTGAGGATGTCGAACTCATATTGACACTACCATGGGTCAAAGGTAGGGATTTCTTGGTCCTATAGAGATGGAACGTGGGGTTTGATCCTTTCACGATGACTATAGATAGAAGTCTAGTATGGGCGAAATTTCCTGGTTTGCAACTAGAATTATGGAATGAGGTCATGATTCGGAAGATCACAAATAGATTGGGTTCATTTTTTTTTGGGATGGCAGTAGTTTGGGTCAAATGGACAAGAGGATGGCATGGGTCCTTATAGATGTTGACTTCGACAATGGTCCGTTGGAAGAACTGGATATTAAATGGGGAAAATCTATTATCCTCATCTCCGTTGATTACTGGGTAGTTCCCTTTCAATGTATGGTATTTCATGAGAGTCGACATTTACGTCAGGAATGTGGGAAGTGTTTCTCTAATGGGAAGGTATTGAAATCATCTTCTCTTGTGGTAGTCATCGAAAGGATGAATGGACTGGAATTCCTGGGCAACGACCCGACATATCCTATAACTCACCAGGTACTTATTTTATTCCATCCTCTCTCCTTTCTCTAAATGAATTTGAGTTACTTTCTTTCAGGTTTGGGGTTGGGAATGGATTGGACTCAGAAGCTTTGGGTGACGAGGATTCGAAATTTCCTATGCGCGGAAATTTACCTGATAAATCTACTCCCTAGTCATTGGGCCATTCAAGAGAGGAGACTAATCCTGTAGAACCTAGGCACCTCCTGTCTCTTTTGCTCCAATTATGGATAATCCTCGTCCCATTTTTTTGGTAGGATCTCTATTGTTGGAAAGTGTAACTAGGTTTGGTCTTCATATTGACTATTAAATTATGTATTTATGTAATAAAGAAGACAAAGATAATAAAATTATTTTTTAAGCTTGCTTCATGGGTTTCATGAGCAAAGAATTTTGTTATAGGTCAAAATACTTCTTCTTGATGTCTTTTATGGATTTGTCATCTTGTCATAAATGTATTAATTAGAGTCATGTATGTGAAGTGTCACTCATGTAATAATCATCATGTATGCCTCAAGACCTTGTCATATTAAGCTTGAAGACACGACTCAATATGGTGCTCAATATCATCGTTGGAATATCTCCTCAAGATAGCCTATGAACAGTAGACAAGTTGGCTCATAAACCCCTGATCAAGTCGGCTTCATAATCTATGGACGGGTGAGCTAATTTACATTCAAGAACAAATATTTATAGGAGTATGTGTATTTTAGTTTGACACAGAATTTCGGTCAACAGTTCTGTGATTTAGTGTGAGTTTAGGACTAACATATAGTGCGAGAAAGGGAGAACAAAAGTGTGGATTATAGATGTGAAGGTACAAGGTTATTCAGTGAATATATTAATTGAATAAGGTGTATAATAAGCTCACTGTAATTTTGGAGGTTGTTCTATACCCACGCAATATCAGAAGTCCGAGGGTTGTTCAGGAGGAATGTTGTCTGGTGCCATTATGTGTTAAGCATAAGGGTGCAGAAAGATCTCATAGAAAGAAGTCTCTTGGAAAGAAATATAAGAAGACTATTAGAGGCCTAAATTTCAAGACTCTAATCCAATAAGAAACAGTGCTTAGAAGGAAGCATCCAAGATACAGAAGTATGTACTACTATCTTGGGTATAAAGCTAGATAAGAAGAACCCAAGAAGGATCTAAGGAAAATGATAAACCAAGGAATAGAGACCGAGCTCTCTAAGGTTGGTGCAGAACAGTGCAGGACGGTGCAGAAATGAAGGATCGACTCAAGGAGTCAAGGAATAAGAAAAGACAATGTCTTGGAGGCATACAAGGGTCAAGGGTCTGTGTCATGGTCATGGTACTAGTCAACTTAAATTCTATAAGAAGAATTTCTTGTGGGTTTTCCTTTCCAAGAGGGAGATTTTTTGGCCTTCGATCAAAGAGCCTAAAGTGTGTCTCTTGTGTTTTTATAATTAACTTGATGAAAGACATAATAAGCTAAGAAGAGAAGACATACGTAAAAGAAGTAATCTCACAAGTAAATATCAAGAAGAGAATTTGAATTAAACCTAGCTCTACCTAATTCTAAATATGGTATCAGAGCTAAGGTAAAGACAAGGGATACTTAGCAAGGAAACACTCAAGGAAGCAAGAATCAAAGTGAAGGTCAAAGTTTGCGTTGAAAAGTCAAATCATTTTGCAAGGAAGATTCTCAAGAAATTTCAAGAAGACCTTTAATCTCATTCAAAGTCTCCACTCATCAAGGAGATAATATTTGCCATCAAATATTTATGAAATTGAAGACATTGTTGGAAGACACATCATCAAGCACCATCCAACATTATCCAACACCTTTGAAGACATCTACATTGGAGAATCCAATATAAGAGGGAGTTCCTAAATTCATCTTCATCAAGGAAGCTGTTAGAAGTAGGAAGTCACTCTACTCAAGTAAGTATCTCTATGACCTCATCTAAATCTATCAAAATGACTTATGGAAAAGAGAGAAACAAATTGGTTGGGTCATCAAACTTTAGTGCATGGAAGAAGAGGACATATTTCAATCTAATCGAAGTTGAAGTTATGGGCTACATCAAAGGATCCACAATTCAACCCTCAAAAGAAGATGCTCCAACTCATGCCAAGTACATGAAAGAAGAAATCAGAGCCCAAATGATTCTCATTCAATCCATTAAGGACTCACTCATATCCTATATATCAAAACTGGAAACAACAAAAGAAATATATGAGAAACTAGTGGAGCTATTACCTATAAGTATTGCAGGAGAAGCAATCTCTCTGAGACAAGAACTATACAAGATGAAATTTTCAAGAGAGGAAGGAATCACTTCATATTTTATGAGGATTTCTGAAATAAGAGACCAACTGCAAGAATTGGGAGAAGTAATGTATGATAGTGAGATGACTAGAATGGTGTTGAATGCTCTACCGGAAGAACGGGGAAACTTCACTTCAAGCTTATACGGGAAGAAAGAAGCAACACAATTACAAAATCTATGGTCTTTATGTGAAATACAGGAAACACGATTGAAAGCCAGAGTCGATACAGGATCAAGTGAAGGGAATCAAGCCTTTGCAACCATGTCCAAGAAGAAAAGAAGATTTGGTAAATTTGGCCCTCAAAATAAAAGGAGAAATTTGGACAAGGTACAATGTTTTGGATGTAATGAACTTGGGCATTATAAAAGGGATTGTCCTAAATTAAAAATGGACAAGAGGAAAAAGGAAGAAGCCCATGTCACAGAAGAAAGGGAAGAACTTGATGCAAAGAAATTTAAGAAAGAAGAAGCGAAAGATCTATACTATGATTAAGATCATCGTCCTCTTTAAGAGGTATTTTTCGGTTGTAAAATAATATGAAGCATTTTACATTAACGGCATCATGACAAAAGCATGAAAGGAGAACTTTTCATAGGAAGATGTCTACAATACAACTATGAAAGAAGTAGCTCCTGGAAACCTCAATGATAACTACATTGATGGAAGGAAGTCATCAAGATCAAGGGCCATCATTCAATAATCAATATGGAAACAAGTGTTGACATTTTTCTAATGGAGCCCTCTCTGGATTCACTGACTATAAAGAAAGCAAAAGTTTTCATCAAGAATTCTATCTTGCAGAATTTTGGGATTAGAACATGATGACATATTAACGAACTAGGTCAATGGAATGAATTTATTCATTCTAGTGAAATTGTTGCAGGATGACTCAAAAGGAAAAGGATGAGGTACATATATACTGGATGTTGTGAAGTCATGTCATATGGTTGCAGGTGATAGACTTCTATCTTTAGAAGTATGATCAAAGGAAGGAGGATCTCTTCTAGTTCACACGTTGCCTCTAACAGATGAAATCAAATATGTCCTCATATGGAAAATGAGGTGGTTATATACAAAAAACGAACTGGATACTGAAAGTTCTGGGAATGAAGTTGTGTGGATAAAGGAAGGAAGAGATCATGAAGTGCAACCATGTCAAGAGGTGGTTATCATCCGGAAGCCAAGAAGATGTGACTAGAAGATCTCCTGGGAAGATATGTGGACTCTAATAAAAGTATGGTAAACAATAAGACCCTTGACAATACATATCTTTAGGAGATGTGTCAATCTGAATAAAGGATGTCGATGCCTACAGGAAGATGTCATGGTGAAAGATCATCACTGAGGTAACTTTTGATTTAAAATTTCTTATGTATATGTTTATCTGGATAAGTTTATGCATGGCTGCCAATAATGTGGAAGGATGTAAGATCCTTGGGATATGGTTCGAAGGAAAGCAACATGGCATAAAGATGGACCATATGAGAAAGACTGTTGAAACACTTTCTGGTGGATGACATGACTCATGGATGAAAGTGATGGATGATCTAAGCCAAATGAAGCCAATGTTGAAGATTCCTAAATATTGAAATCCATGACATCGAGGGAGGAATTATTCAGGAGCAGTTGGGTGTCTCACCATTGTTGTTGTAGGTCCCTAGTTAAGAGGGAGCCTGGTGGTAAGTTTATTACTTGGAAGAAACTTGAAGTATGTCCTTCCTAAATCAAAAGAAAGTGATGAATATGATTCTCTAAATTCACGTGTCATGCACTAGACCATGACTAACAGTTGTAAGTCTTAGTGAAGGTCATGAAAAGAGAATGGATAGACACATCATTCTGGTCTTCACCTGGAAGACAGAATGGAGGATTGGGTAATCATCTGGCATCCAAGACTCTTTGATAATGAGATAGGGCATTCCAGATAAGAGTAGTCGGGGACCAATAGTCTTTGAGGGTTGGCTACCCAAGAGAAGAATAGTCCAAGAAGGTCATACTCTGGGAACACCTGGGTGGAGTATGTACCTTGGAGAGACAATGATTATGGTGTCTATAAGTCATGTGGCTCACCAACATTGTAGCACATTGTCTTGTTAAGAGATGGCGCTGTTAGTCAAGGCCTTGCACTAGGACAATGGTGGTTGATATGATGCTATACAGATATGATTACCAATCTTATTCTTCTTATGAGATTCTTCAAATTGAAAGTGACTATGTACCAGTATGAATACCTCCCTAGTTAAGAGGGAGTGTTGGAAAGTGTAACTAGGTTTGGTCGGTTTGGTCTTCATATTGACTATGTAATTATGTATTTATGTAATGAGTAAGACAAAGATAATAAAATGTATTTTTGTTAAGCTTGCTTCATGGGTTTCATGAGAAAGGAATTTTGTTATAGGTCAAAAGACTTCTTCTTGATGTCTTTTAGGGATTTTTAATTTTGTCATAAAGGTATTAATTAAAGTCATGTATGTGAAGTGTCACTCATGTAATATCAGTCATGTATGCCTCAAGACCTTGTCATATTAAGCTTAAAGACATGACTCAATATGGTGCTCAAGATCAACGTTGGAATATCTCCTCAAGACAACCTATAAATAGTAGGAAAGTCGGCTCATAAACCCTTTATCAACTTGGCTTCATAATCTATCGATAAATTGACTAATTTACAGTCAGGAACAACTATTTATAGGAGTATGCGGATTTCATTTTGACACAAAATTTCAGTCAACAATTCTGTGATTTAGTGCGAGTTCAGGACTGATATATAGTGCGAGAAAGGGAGAACAGAAATGTGGATTACAGATGCGAAGGTACATGGTTATTCAACGAAGATATTAATTGAAGAAGATGTGTAATAGGCTCACTGTAATTTCGGAGGTTGTTCTATATCCACGCAATATCAAAATTCTGAGGACTGTTCAGGATGAATGTTGTCCGGTGCCATTTTGTGTTAATTATAAGGGTGCAGAAAGATGTCATAGAACAGAGTCTCTTGGAAAGAAATATAAGAATATTTTTGGAGGCCTAAAGTTTAGGACTATAATGCAATAAGAAACAATGCTTAGAAGGAAGGATCCAAGATACATAAGTATGTACTACTATCTTGGGTATAAATCTAGATCAGAAGAAGCCAAGAAGGATCTAAGGAAAAGGAGACACCGAGGACTAGAGACCGAGCTCTCTAAGGTTGGTGCAAAATAGTGCAGGACAATGCAAAAATGAAGGATCAACTCAAGGAGTCAAGGAATAAGCAGAGACAAGGTCTTGGAGGCATACAAGGGTCAAGGTTCTGTGTCATGGTCATGGTAATGGTCAACTAAAAGTCTATAAAAATAATTTCTTGTGGGTTTTCCTCTCCAAGAGGGAGAAGTTTTGGCCCTGGCTCGAAGAGCCTAAATTTGCGTCTCTTATGTTTTAACAATTAGCTTGATGAAAGACATAATAAGCTAAGAAGAGAAGATATAAGTAAAATAAGTAAGCTCACAAGTAATTATCAAGAAGAGAATTTGAATTAACCTAGCCCTACCAAATTCTCAACATCTATCTCTGCCCTGACAAACCCCAGCTCACCTAATTTGGAATTGGGATCTCTATAGGCAGGTTCCTCCTCTTTTTCCATGGAGCCTTTGGAAATTAGACGATCATGCTACCAGTCTAGGTTGGGGGAGGGGGGTATTAAAATCAAGGAGACTCTAGTTTTAAAGAAAAATGCCATCCCAAATATAAAAAGATTCCATCCTACATAAACCTTGACCCGAACTTTTAGGAATTGGGTCAATACCGGGATCCTCTAGATATTAGGGATTCAGAGGGTGATGCAGGGGGGAAGAAGAATGTTGAAGGTCAGTATGATCAGATCCTTAGAGCGAACTTTCCCGCGAAATGTGTACCCCCATGAATCTTTTATCCCTCAACATAAGGGGAATGGGTGTTTCTCATATGATAAGAGCACTCAAAGAACTAGTTATTTCCCTCAAACCAACTAATATTTTATTTCAGGAATCTATGTGTGATGTTAATTGTGCATGGCCATTTATGTTATCAATTTCCCCACACTGGCTAGTATGCGCGAAAGGAGATGTTGGGCACTCTAGGGTATTGGGAGTAATGTGGGATCCATCCTTCTTCAAGGCACTAGCTTATGTTACTCATGTGGGTATTCTTATTACCGGATACTACAAGGGCTCTCCGGAGAGGATTCATCTCCTTAACATATATGCACCGTATGTGGGGAGACGACTATTTTGGGAAATTTTTTTGGATTTTGGGATTCTCTCTCTCCCATCTATAATTATCGTAGGTGATCTAAATTTGACGATAGGTGGACAGGAAACTTGGGGGCACAGTGCACATTCGGATCCACTATCGAATTATTTTTAGGATCTATTAGAGACGTATGATCTTAGGGATGTCAAACCTGAGATTCTGGTACCAACTTGGTGCAACGGGAGATTGGGAAATGTTGGGATTGCAAAAAGGTTGGATAGGTTTCTTATCAGTTCATCTCTATTGGGTTTCCATAAGGGGGTATTTTCATCTGTCCTTTCCTTATTCATATCGGATCACTGTGTAATAAAATTATAGTGGGAAGGGGTGGAAAGACTGGATTCTACTCCATTTAAATTCAACCCAATATGGATTAAGGATCTGTAATAATGGAAAATGGCAGCTGAAAATTATCAGGAAAGAGGGCAGAGGGTGTTATGGTACAAATTATGGAAAAATTGAGAACTCTTAAAAAGGTAACTATAGCCTGGGTAGCGAACAAGAAAAGAATAGATACACAAAAACTAAAATATATTCACATTATTTTGATGTACTACAACGATCCTCTCAATCCACTGTATTTCTCGGAGACATACAAAAAGAATATCATTGAGTTGATTGGGATTAAAAACAACATTTTGCTGAGAAAGGAATATGGCAGAAGACTACAAAGCAGGGTTATCTGGGTGTAGGAGGGAGACAAGAATACTAAGTTTTATCATGCATTTTCCAATGTCATGAAACAAAGAAACGAGATTAAAAACATTAGGGATGCAAAGGGGCGGATCATCATCGAGTAAGGAGCACTTATTCAGGTAGCACAACTTCATTTCAAAAAACAATTCTCTGCCAATAATCCAGAGCTGGAAGCACAGATGAATTCGATCAAACATCTCCCCTAAATTATTACTTTGGAAGACAATGAATATATGGGAAATACTATTGGAAGGGAGGAGATCTTGGAGGTTATTAAACATACCAGTAAAGAGAAAATCCTTGGGCCCAACAGATGGGGAATTGAGCTTTTCCATCATTTCTTTGACCTTATGTCTCTTGACATTATCGCAGGGGTGGAGGAATCCAGAAAGAAAGGGGTCATTGATGGGGGTCTAAATGCCACCTATATTGCCTTAATTCCAAAAATGGAAAACCCATCCGCATTCTCAAAATTTAGACCCACATCGTTATGCATTGCGTTGTATAAGATTTTTTCTAAATCAATGGCTATTAGGCTTGAAAAGATTATCTCTAACTATATCCCTCCTGAAAAATTCGCTTTTGTACAAGGTAGGAAAATCCAGGATGTAATTGGGGTGACACAGGAATGCCTTCATTCTATGAAGACTCGACAGGGCAAGGCGAGTATGATAAAAATTGATCTGATTAAAGCATTCGACTGCCTAGATTGGGGTTTCTTTCAACTTATTTTACATAAAATTGGTCTCTCACTGAGCAATATTGTAAATTTTTAGATGTTCTATGCTTGATGCAACTTTACTTTAAACCCTATATAAAATAGCAATCACATAAACATGAAAGTAAAATATTGATAGAACATACCAATAGATCGACGGAAGACAAGCCAAAAATACGCTTAACTTGATCAACAAAATATATGTGTTGTGGTGCATTACGGCGGTCAACAGGATGCTTCAACCAACAAAGTCTCCTCACGATCAGCCAACTAGAAGTGCCACACAACCCTTAAGACAAATCTACAACAGTCAACCCAAAGTCAACAAAATTCAATGTTGTCCAGTCAATAGTCAACGAAAAACAACAACAATAGAAAGTCAACGCAGTAAGGTCAAAGCTCAACATCTAGCCTCGTTTTTTGTGCCAGAAAATGTGAACTGCAGAAATCAAAATTTTGGGAGAGTTTGAGGTCAAGTTGACCAAGAATTGACCAAAGTCAACACTGGTCAAAGCTACGCTAAAAACCCTAGAACAAATCTGAAACCCTACCTATTGTTTTCCCACGTGTGAGAGAAGAGAAGCCTCCATATGATGATTGAACCAATCAGACACAAGAGAGAAGTGTGTGATGAGTGATGGTGAAAATGACCTCCCAGTTTGACCAATATATATCCATCTGTGAGGGTGTGTGACACATCTGTTGGAGCTCCAAGCCTACATTACAATTCTGGCTAACCTTGCACATAAGTGGAATTAATTCAAAATAAATGTTCTGCTCATCCGATCAAGATGATTTTTAGATATATCTTGCACCTCTTCAAAAAAGGAATCCAATAAAAATATTGGCATCGTCATTTGAGCAGTACAACATGGAGTTTGGACCTAGTTGCCCAAAATTAACACTCCCTCTCAACTAGGGAGAACTCCATCCACTTGTGCCATCCAAACATCGTGCGTCATCCCATCGTAACTTGTTTTGTTGGCTTCTTTATTTCAGAACAAAAGGTGAGTCACAAAGACATCACTCCCAGCTCACAAACCCAGCTCAGAGGTCTGAAACCTCTATAGGACTCAAAGGAGTCTCATACTAACCCGAAGTCAGTTGGAGGTCTGAAATCTCACTAGACTTTATCCCAAATCAAGTGGTTGGACACGTGCCATCTTAGACATAGAGAGTACGACAATCTCTGATATGTCCATTGGTCTTGCTACTGGTCTCTATTTTTTCCCACCTCATTTTCCAAGATGAGAGGTACTTTCCATGAGTCCGAGACTCCATGGATAGGATGCATACGGGGCACAAATCAAAGAGAGGTGAACCAACTCAATATCATAACAGTGGGGTAGAATCGCACCAACAATGTTTGGTAAGCCTAGCCCTGTGGTTGCTTATAGCTCCAAGAAGCTATCCCCAAAGCCCCCTGGAGATCCTAGAGCTCATCGTCCAACATGACCCTCAACATAGGGTCGTTCCACAATTCCAAGATTCTCATGGAAGGTTTGGAATTTGACCTTCCCTAAGAGCTCTGTGAGAATATCTGCGACCTGCTCATCAGTTCCTATATGATCGAGCCTTACAATGCCTCGTTGTACCATATCTCGGATAAAGTGGTACCTAATATCAATATGCTTGGATCGATCATGGAACACGAGATTCTCTAACAAACTAATCCCACACTGGTTATCACAAAGGATAACGGTGGTATCTAGCACATGCCCGAACATCTCATTGAAGATCTTTCACAGCCAAACATCTTCACAACAGGTCATACTCGCTGCAATGTATTCGGCCTCAGCAATTCTCAAAGCCACCAACTTCTGCTTCCTGCTCATCCAAGATATCGAAGCAGAACCAAGTGTGAAGTAGCATCCATATGTGCACTTTCGATTCACCACACTTCCAGCCCAATCGACATCAATATATCCATGGAGTCTCAAACTCCCGACAGTGTATCTCAGCCCATGGTTTATCGTGCCTCGAAGATATCTCAACAAATTCTCGGCACCTACCTAGTGAATTTGATGAGGATCAACCATGTATTGACTCAAAGTGTTCACTGCAAAACATACGTTCGGATGGGTGTTCACTAAGAACATCAGGGCCCCTATGAGTTGACGATACTTAGTAGGATTCGCTAGCACGGGCCCAACAACATTTCCACTCAACTTCTTAAGGTTGAGCTCCATCGGTGTCGACACAGACTTACAGTCCACCATTCCAAATCTTTCCAGCAGGTTCACAATGTATTTTCCTTGAGAGAGGAAAATCTTGCCAGGTCTCTGCCAGATCTCTAGGCCTAGGAAGTAATGCATCAGTCCTAGGTCCTTCTTCTCGAACTCAGAAGTGAGCTCCCTCTTACACTGATGAATGATAGGGTCAGCACCTGTCAAGAAGAGATCGTCCACATAGAGAACCAAAATGAGAGTCTTTTCTCTATCAACCTTGAAGTAAAGGTTTGGATCAACATTACTTCGAGTGTAGCCCAACTTCATCAAGTAGCTATCTATCCTCTCGCACCAAGCCCCGGGGGCTTGCTTCAACCCATAAAGGGCTTTATTCAACCTGCATACATGAGAGTCTCTATCCTAGACTTCGAACCCCAGAGGTTTCTCCACATACACCTCTTCTTTTATCGAACCATGCAGAAAAGCGGTCTTCACATCCATCTAATGAAGATTCCATCCTTGCGTAGCAGCAAGGGAAATAATAGATCGGATGGTGGTATGTTGGGCCACCGATGAAAATATATCATCATAGTCTATGCCTTCATTTTGAGAGAAGCCTCGGGCAACGAATCTTGCCTTGAATTTTTCATCACTACCATCAGATCCATGCTTGATCTTATAGAGCCATTTCGAGGTGACAACAAATTTGTCCTCAGGTCTCGGAACCACATCCCAGACATCATTCTTCATAATGGACTCATATTCTTCGTGAATAACATCCTTCCAGACTTGATGCTTTACAACTTCTTCAAATGATCCAGGCTCAAATTGTACGATTGTCCTCATGGCTGCTAGATACTTTTAGTATCTATTCAGCTTCTTGCTTTCACGGAATGTCCCCCTTGGAGCCATATGTCTCTCGGCATCTTCGAGAGTATCCTAGAGCCATGCGGGTCTTCTCTTCATTGAAGGAGGTGGATCAATGGGGTCCATCGATCCTTCAACATCGGGAATCATCTCATCCTTCGGTTCTTCCTGATTCCTAGATCTTACATCATGATCTTCCTCAGAGCTTGGAATATTTCTCACTTTCTTAAGGTAAGCATCTTCATCAAAGGTATCATCGTGGAAAATATCCACTTCTCTTTTACCAAGCCCATAGACTCTATAAGCCTTTGAAGTTTCACTGTAGCCCACAAACATTCCCTTCTTCCTAGAAGCATCCAACTTTCTTCTCTTCTCTTTCGGTACATGAAAGTAAACGGGACAACCAAAAACTCTAAAATGAGAAACGTTAGGTTTCTTACCAGAGAAGACCTCTTTGGGAGTTTTGGAGTCTAGAGTGGAATGCGGGAATCGATTTTATATGTACACAACAGTGTTCGCAGCTTCTCGCCATAGAAACTTCAGAAGACCTTGGTCACATAGCATGGCACGAGCAGCTTCCACAATGGTCATATTATTTCTTTCAGCAACGTCGTTTTTCTTAGGAGTATACATGGTTGTGGTCCCCCTCTTAATGCCAGCTTCTTTGAAAAAGTTATTGAACTCGTTCGTCTCATATTCAGTGCCATTATCGGTCCTCAAAATCTTGATCTTCTTCCCTGTTTGATTTTCCACCAAGGCTTTGAAAGTACGAAACCACATGAATTCTTCATCCTTCTTCTTCAAGAAGTATATCTAGGTCTTGCGAGAGAAGTCATCTATAAAAATCATGTAATAAGAACATCCTCCCAAAGATGTCACGTGCAACATACCAGACAGATCAAAATGCATCAATTGCAAGACATCAGATGTCTTTGTGACACTTGAGGGGAAAGGTCCCCTTGTATGCTTTCCTTCGGCACAACCCTGGCATACACCTTCATGATCATTTTTGAATTCGGGCATCCCTGTCACCACCTTCCTTGCTTCGGGAAGGGCTTTGTAATGAAGGTGTCCAAACCTCCAGTGCCATAGTTTGGTTTGAGGAATAGTATCACATGTCATAGCCCCCAGAGGACTTCCTCCAACCTAGTAGAGTGTATCAACTCTAAACCTAATCGTGAGAGATTCCTTGAAACTCTTCTTCCAGATGCGTACCTTTCCATCAACGAATGCCACCTTGAAATCTTTGTCTTCCATGGCCAAAATAGACACAAGGTTCTTCTTCAAATCAGGTACATATAGTACATCTTCCAAGCGAAGGACTTGACCTTGAGATAGATGGAGGGTCACAGTCATTGTCCCTTTCACGGGATAGGTGGCATTATCTCCAAGGATAATTTTCAGATAATATCCTTCTCAATCAAATCAGAAAGTGCTTCTTTAAACCCAGTGAGGTGCCTTGAAGCACCATTATCAATCAACCAGACATCCAAGGTATCGGGTGGAGATGCAACAGAGAGAGTAGATACAAGGATGAATTCATTTCTTTTATCTTCAACAACATTAGATTCCTCATACCTGGAATTTCTTGACCTTTTGAAAGGGTGCCCATTTCCATTACGACCAGAGGGAGCCTTCCTCTTTCCTTTGAACTTGTTGTTCCTTTGATTTCCATTCCTCTTGTTGTTGTTGGCATCATCCCCGTGAGAATCCCTTCTATTAGGGCATTCTCTAGCATAGTGGCCAAGCTTGTTACATGTGTAACATCTTTCTTTCTTTTCTCGGGCCCTTGCTCTTCCATGGTTTCTCGGACCACCATTGTTCTTCTTATTAGCATGAGTGGTGAAGGCAACATTACCTTCATTTTCATATTCCATCATCCTTGTTTCCTCTTGAGTGCATCTGGACAATACTCCGTCAAAATCAGGAATCACATTATTATTGAGAATGGTAGTAATGAATACATGCCATTCAGAGGGGAGACCTCCAAGTGCGGTGAGAACGATTTCTCGATCAGCTATTGTTTCCCCAAAGGCAAGAATATTATTCCTTATTTCAATCAACTTCAAAAAATAGGATTGTACGAATTCATCCCTGCCTTTCTTGAGATTCTTCAATTGGTTCTTAAAGAAAAGAACTTGATTTGCATTTTTAGCCAAAAACATATTGACCAACTTATCATACATCTCCTTAGATGTGCCCAACTCATAGATGTAGGCAACTAGACTTTTATGGATGGAATCCTGGATGATCAACTTAGTTTTGATTTCTCCTTTCTTATACTTCGTCTTGATGGAAGCAAGTGCAGATGATGGAGGCTCTTAGATTTTACCCTGCACATAGTCCATGACCTCTTGATCTTCCAAGATTAAATCCAAAGACATCTTCCAAGCATAAAAGTCAGACTTTCTAGTCAACTTGTCATCATCTTTGAAGCCATTATAATTTGAGGTACCCATGGGTCCTTGACAAATGCTACTTCTTTGGTGATTGCTCTCAATAAAAACTTGGGCTTTGTCTTTACCTTAGCTCTGATTCCATGTAAATTTTCGTAGATGCTCTATGCTTGATGCAACTTTACTTTAAACCCGATATCAAATAGCAATCACATAAACATGAAAGTAAAATGTTGATAGAACATACCAATAGATCGATGGAAGACAAGCCAAAAATACACTTAACTTGATCAGCAAAATATATGTGTTGTGGTCCATTACGGCGGTCAACGGGATGCTTCAACCAACAAGTTCTTATCATGGTCAACCAACCAGAAGTGTCACACAACCCTCAAGATAGCTCTACAACAGTAAACCCAAAGTCAACAAAATTCAATGTTGTCCAGTCAATGGTCAAAGAAGAACAACAACAACAAAAAGTCAACGCATCAAGGTCAAAGGTCAACGTCCAGCCTCGATTTTTGTGCCAAAAAATGCAAACTGTAGAAATTAGAATTTTGGGAGAGTTTGAGATCAAGTTAACCAAGCGTTGACCAAAGTCAACACTGGTCAAAGCTATGCTAAAAACCCTAGAACAGATCTGAAACCCTAGCTGTTGTTTTCCCACGTGTGAGAGAAGAGAAGCCTCCAAATGATGATCAAACCAATCAGACACAAGAGAGAAGTGTATGATGAGTGATGGTGAAAATGACCTCCAAGTTTGACCAATATATATCCATCTGTGAGGGTGTGTGACACTTATGTTGGGGCTCCAAGCCTACATTACAATTATGGCCGACCTTGCACATAAGTGGAATTAATTCAAAATAAATGTTCTGCTCATTTGATCAAGATGATCTTTAGATCGATCTCGCACCTCTCCAAAAGAGGAATCCAATAAAAATATTGGCATCGTCATATGAGCAATAAAACATGGAGTTTGGACCCAGTTTCCCAAAATTAACAAATATAAACTGGATACTTGCTTGTATTACATCTACGAACTTTGCTATTTTAATCAACGGGATTATGATTGGTTTTTTCAAAGCATACCCAAGCCTTAGATAGGGATGTTCACTATCCCCACTTCTCTTTATCCTTGCAATGGATTGTTTGAGCTATTCGATTACAGAGGCTAGGAACTCTGGGTTGATATGTGGCATCAAGGTCTCCAACGGTCAGGATGTCTCATTTCATGTTCATAGATGACTTACTGTTTGGGGGTATGCACAATAAATATGACTAGTGGCATATTCACCATTTAATTTGACCTTTAGTAAGGCTTCTGGTATGAATATGAGCAAGGTTAAATATGTACCAATTTCGGAAGACATCGAGGATGATCGCTGCAAGGAAATTTGGGAACTATTTGGGATCAAAAGGAGACCACTCAGCGAGGGACTGCTATATCTAGGCTTCCACTTCAAAGAAAACAATTAAAGGAGGGGATATTGGGATTGGCTACTGAATAGGTACAGTAGGAGAATCATTAGGTGGGAAAATAAATGGTTGACTTTGGGTGGAAGATTAATATTGGTTCGTGCGGTTCTCCAGAGCATTACTGTGTACTGCACCTATTTTATATTCCAGCTGAAGTTTGCAACAATGTTGATGCTCTTATGGCTCGTATCATCTGGTCGAGCTCCTCTAAGTGCAGGAAGATCCATCTTTCCTAATGGAATGTGGTGGCTAGACCGACCTCTTTGGGAGGCTGGAGTTTTCATAACACCCGCAATTTCAACTGTGCGTTGCTAGTTAAAAGCCTTTGGAGGGCTACAAACGAAGATGGGATCTGGAGCAACATTATTAAGGATAAGTACATGAAGGGATACTCTCTCTCTTCTACGGGAATTTTTAGAACAAGAAATGCATCCTTTACATGGTGCAACTTGAATTTGAACAGACATTGGATGTTAAGTTCAATTAATGGAAAATTGGGGAAGGAAATCTGGCGGTGATTGGTCTCGATGCAATATCTGGTTTTCAGGGAAATCACTCGCTTTCAAAATATTTTATTTACCTTCTCAAGACGAAGGGGATCACATGTTTTGCATAGCTTGATATGAATCATATCGACTCGCTTTTTAGCCCCAAATGGAAGTGGGCATATGAATTGAGACTTTTTGAAAGATTGGCATTGGAATGGGATGTGTACATCAACAATTTATATAACTCTAGAGTTGCAATTTGGATAGGGGAGGACACTCTTCAATGGGTGAATACATGGAAAAATGGCTTGCCACTGGTCAAAGGCATATGTACTCATCCCTTCCCCTACTTGTATCCAATTTTCTTGTCCATGAATGGTTCAATCAGGTTTGGTCATGGGTGACCCCTCGCAAAATTGTATGTTTCACATGGATGGCAATTAATTACAGAATTTTGACTTGGGACATGCTTATAAAAAAAGGGTTTTACAGTCCTAACATATGTTGTTTCTTCCACCAACAACAGGAGGATATTACTCACCTTTTTATTGGATGGTCATATGTATCAGAGGTATGGTTTGAGGTATCAAGGCTACTTAATTTGGTTTGTCCCTTGTTGTGTGGCACTCTTCCAACCTTCATCCACAAATGGATCGATGACCACAAGGAGTATCATACTCTCCCCTTTTTTACTATCTGGGTGATTTGGACATGCTGAAATGCATGGTTGTTTGAAAATCATGTTCCTTTAGTGTGGAGGGCTACCAAGAACATTATAGCCTACTTTAATGAGACAGGGCATAAGAAGGTTCGATCTAAAACTAGGAAGATTATATACAGGAATATCAAGAAAGGCTATCCTTGGGGCTCCTTTGATGGTGCTTGTCAGAATAGATGTTGTGGTTGTGGTGCTATCATTTCACTGGAGCGAGATCATTACTACCACATCTAGTGGAATGGGGGAAGAGGTACCAACAACAAAGCTGAAGTAATTTCCCGCTGGGGTATATTATCCTTTGCCTCTTAGTTGGGTTTGGACAGTATAGCCATCAATAGAGATGTTAAATGCATTATCGATTGCGTCCGGAATTACACTAATTTCCAGCCACCTATCCTCTCCAATTGGATGGAGCATATTTGTCTTCTGACATCATCCTTCATGACGATAAGCTTCAAACACATATATAGGGAACAGAACCAGATGGCCGATCTATTGTCAAAAGAGGTATCAAGACGAGGTCGGGCAAGATCTTCTATGCATCTTATCAACGAAACTATCATATGCACTCTGGAAGTATAAGTTCCATATAGGTTTTACTTTCGTTTTTTATATTTTTGTCAAGATTCAGGTTGGTTTCAGGTATTGGTAGATATAAATTAGCCAACGGAAAGGGAATGAATGTATATTTCGAACTGGTTATCTTATATTTTTTTAGATTAAAGTAGTATATTGTGAGGTAAAACAATCCATGTTTTCAGCTTTACAGGAGAACATATGTAAGCCACTGATGGCATTATTGTTAGGGGAATTGTTTATAACTTTGATGTAAAATTCCTCTCTGGTTGCAGAGAACACAATAGATATCTTCAAGCATAGAAATAACAATGATGCTAAAGATGAACAATGTACTATCCTTTTATCAATAAAAAGGATTGGTGTTTTTTTTGTTTAAAAAAAAATGAAGCAAGTTCGACCAGAGGTACGAATTATTGGTGTGGAGCCAGCGGATGCAAACTCGATGTGTTGTCCTCAATATCCATGATTGTTCTTCTTTCTGTCTAGTCTCAATTTTCATGATTGAGACTTGATGGCAATTGTTAAACTTAGAAATCATTGACCTTGAATAAATTTGGAGCTATTGTTGTGATGTGTTGTTCTCTTCCCATGGGAAAACTTGTTGAATTATCAATCACGATTTACATATTACACATAATTTAGATAAAGGAGGCGTACAGGACTCATTTTGGTTCAAAATGGGAATCTAAGGGATGCCCAAAAGGAATTCTTCCGTATTTAGTTAAATTCTTGATCAATGACCGACTGTCCTCCTTGTTTTCTCACCATCGTCACGGTTAATATCCAAGCAACCTACTTTATCCTCATACTCCCATAGACAGAAATTGAGATTGTGGAAGGGTTGCAATTTACACGAGGTCAGATAGAGGTTCCAGTTAGCAGTGCGAAATTAGCGTGAAAAAGGCATCCATTTCCACAATGAAAAACACAGAACCAATGCTCATCCAACAATTTCTTGGTTTTTCCATCATCGAATTCGACGTTAGAAGCACGTTGTTTATTTTTAAAAAAATGGATAGTATTTAAAGGCATTCGAGCAATGCATAAATAATGTAGTTGTGGTTTTGTAGTGGCTAATTGATGATTCACAATCGGGCTAATCCTTGCTCGTTCGTTGGGATATTTTTTTGTGGTCGTTCACTAGTCTTGACCTAATGACTCACCGACTCATTTATTATGCATGCATCTAAAAGGTGATGACAGGAAGATCGTGGAAAAAAGAGGATCATTATAGCTGGAATACAATATTGTAGACAACCTCAAAAGGATTAAAATTAATGTCCCCATTTTCAACCGATCAATTATATTCAGTCGAGATGTTGAACAGGTTGAAAAGGGGAGGGGTGTGGTCTATCATGGTCAAAAGCAGTAGTCGCCACCTCCAGCTTCCTTGGACTAGATCATTCAAGCTTCCCATGACAAACAGGACATGATTGAATGTTATAATGAGATTCATCATGAGTACGATGAATCTAGAAGCTTTGACAGTTCAATGCGGTTAGATAGATCAATTTTTTTGGTGTATGTAGAACATTCCCAGTCACAGTCACAGGAAAACCTAGAAAAGTTTTAGTATGGACTTGACAGTTCCAATTGTTTAATGGTTGGTAGTAAATCATCACCCATTAGATTCTTATGGAAAATCACATTGATATGTATTGAATTACAATTCATATTGGGAAGTGTGTATATTATTGGGAGTGTGGATATGAATACAAGTATTATATATATATATATATATGAATTAGGGTTTTGCACCCTAAATTTTTATTAATTGTCAGTAAGATATTTCTCAAAAGTCATTGTTGCATGTAATGAGAGGAGTCGTTGTCAATGTAAAGGTAGGTGCTAGTTGTGATCTTGGCACAAAGATCCACAACTACAAATGAAGTTTAGCAATGACACTAATTTTTTTTATCACAAACGCCAAGGCTGAAACATTGTCCAGTTCTTCCCGAGACACAAATCGATGCAATAACCCAGAATTAAATGTGTTGACAAAGAGCTTGAGGGAGGACGCACAGGTAAAAATGCCATGGTTTCAAGTTTGTAATTGTATTGCTCTCCATAATGCAAGAGTGAGTTGTGTAAATAAAAGGTCAACGGAAATGGAATGCTTTCAAGTGCCTTTGGAATCATTGCACTCTCTGCTAGAGAAAACAGGTCGAAGATGGAGTAATTCTAAACTTACGAACCTTTACATACTTACATCATCTATTGCAACCACACTATCACTTATACATTGCAATTTGGGTCACCTCTCAGTTGAGTATTTCCAACAATTAAGGAAACATTTTTTTTCGAATTAAGGCGGCTGAGATAAGCTTGGGGTTATTGGATCATATGGCACTAAACTTTGTAGTTGTTACTTTATTTTGTCATACATTGTTGCACTACTCTATATACTCTCCAGTATATCAATTCTCCACTCAAGTTTCCACATTGTCTATATCAAACAAGAAGTGCACAATCAAATAAAATATTTCAAAGTCGAGTTAGTGTGGTTGCACATTATCATCAATGTTCAGCATCATTCACACATAATTTAGAATATGTTTATGCAGGAGACTATTGTTGCTTTTGTCTCGAGATAACTCGTGCTCTCAATTATTCATATTGGACCGAGAAAGATATTGCAGTCAAGTGCAATGATTAAAAAAATTGAAGAGACCTATCAAAGTATCAATGTCCATTCCTTAATTACAACGTAAAGAGTTTATATTGTGTGCTCTAGTGTTGTATCTACAATGTTCTATCTCTGGTCGATTTTGATATTATTAAATATAATTTGCGTAGATATGATTTCTACTATGCCTTTTAGAATTTGCAAACTAGCTCAAAACTATTGGAAGTTGTAGATGGTAGATGTACTGGATGATAGAAATGGCCATGACAATACACAGAGCTGCAAAGCATCTGATCAGTCATATCGATGAATTTTCTGGTATGGAGGCTAATGTATGTTTGCCAAGGATTCATTCATCGATAATCCATGATGCACTGGCTTTATTTGACTACAGAAGCCTTATTTCAAAGACTTTTAAATTCTTATTTCAAGCCCTATAAAACAACACATATGGATGTAATGAAAATAACAAAAGATGATGTTATTCTTTTAAATGATTGTATGAATAATGCAGCTCGAGTAGGTATGTATTTTTCAAATAATATAAAGAAAAGTGAGTAAGAGAGTGTATTTCTAGTTGAAGGTGAAGATCCATATGATGACGTTGTACACAAAAAAAATTCACCTTATTCTCACTCAAACTACTATGGTCCAAGGAACCAATTTTGAGTTTTTGCGATTTTTCTGCTATTTTACAAATGAGAGCTTAATATGTTTGTCCTATGGCAACATGCCTACAATTTGGGAACTATTTTATATACAGAGAAATATTTCAGGTGCCAATTAATGGGTCTAAATTGTTTACACATGGATTTAAGTCTCCAAACCCCTTGCCATTGATGTCAAAGGGGGAGGTAAGCAGAGGTATGGAGGATCATTTTTTTTCCTAGATAAAAAGGAGGAACGTTGTGTTGCCAACAATGCCAAAGGGGGATTGTTGGCATTGTTCTCCTTGATGGAAAAGAAGCAACAAAGATGTGACAGCAAAAGAGTACCAAAGATGTGATGGCAAAGGAGCAGCAAAGGGAAAGGGTGATGGAAAAAGAACAACAGGAGAAACAAGGCATATATATTATGTTTTGATGGCTTGGCAGAACAAAGGAGAAACAAATATGTTAAAATTGGAAAATAGGGCCAAATTCCACTTTGGTTTTTTCAATTGATGGAGGTAATAATTGTTAAATTTAGATAACCATGGTGTTCTATGCTTGATGTAGAAATTTCTGAATCCTTATACTTATGCAGAAATTATTACTGTTAATCTGGTTAAGCTCCTCCTACTTATACAAGTTATCAACTGAATAAATTCAAGTTAACATCGAAGAAAAACACATAACAAATCTCTACCAATTCAGATCTAGAATAAGCACATGCACACATAGACAAAGTGACACAGTTATTTCTGGAAAAATTGTTCTCGGAAAAAATCCAATGTGGGAAAACCGATCTCTGGCTGCTAGAGGGCTCTATTATTAAGAATATTTCTGAATACACAACTCTGGGTTCCAGATCTGTGAAACCCTACAGAGAAAACTCTAGATCACAACTCCTGGCTGATCTAGGACCAAAAATACTGACTGATCCACACCCTCAAATGGGATTTACAGAACTCAGCCAGATCTAGGCCTAGAAACCCCAGCGTTTCCCCTGAAAGGCTCTGCGTCAGCCTCTGAAGCCCTTGACAAGCTCTGCGTCAGCCTTGGATGGCCTCCAAACCCTCAGCGCTACCTCTAGAAGGGACTGTGTTACCCCAGAATGGGTGACGCAGTCACTGCGCTGCCCCTGAAGGGTCTTTGCGCAACCCCAGAAGGGTTTCCTGAAAATTGCACTGTCCTTGCTGCTGTTGTTGCTGTTTCCTTGCTCTGCATTGTCCTTGCTGCTGCCTTTCTCTGCACTATCCTTGAGCTGATCTATTCTCTGCTTCTTGTGTATTCTAGACCCTGGGATCAGATCATTCCCTTGGTCTAAATTCCCCTCTTTGCAGCTGAAGCACTCTTGAGTATTCTTAGCAAACCCTGCCCTAGAATGTCAGCTTAGCTTCAGTGCTTTGCCTCTGTGTGTCTTTACAAATGACCCCAAGCCTTTCCTTTATAATTTTCTCGTTGACAAATCAACGGCCATGATCAAATCTTGAATCAATGGCTAAGATTAAAATAAAGCTTGATCCATGTGACTTAAGACAATTTCATCACATGTTTAATTAAATTCATTTTAATTATTTTATTTTCCTAAGTTTTAACTTAGGAAATACATTAAAATAATTAATTAATTTAATATCTCCTAAACCAGATGAAATTTCCCAAATCCATTTCTGGTCTTGTAGCTCAGGTGAACTCTAGTCCCTCTACAAAGTTTGGGAGCTAGAGCGCAACTCATGCTACCCCAAATACACAAAATATCAACACTCCCTCTTAGCATCAAGGGTGTGCTCTAGCAATACATTACACTTATGCATTACATGATTTTGGGCATTGTTTCTGTGTTGTTGAAGCTTGGCCTCCTGCCACTCAACTCTGCACTGCTGCTGCCATTTTTTACTGCTGCCCATGACTCTACCACTGCCATTGCAACCACTGTACTGCAGCTCCCTCTCAATATGTTGCATCTGTGCTGCTCATAGCACTGCCACTATTGATCTGCTGCACTGCAACTTCAGTTGTTGAGAGAAACAACTGAATCTCCTACCCAATCTTTGACAAACAAGTCAAATGGGTTGCATCCTCATCACTGAAGCTCCATAAGCTATATATCTGTGCTGGCATCTAAAGAACGATGCACAACTACAACTCTACCTTCGTAATTAGAATCCCTCTGCACTACTGAAGTCACATCAGTTCCTTGTGCTGAAATCTATCACGCTGCTGCTGCACTGCGTTGTCCCTCTGAAGCTCTCTGTGCTGCTGTAGCTCTGCACTGCGTAAGCAACACTGCTCTGCGCTGCTGAATTCACATCAGCCTTTGCGCTTCTACTGCTTCTACGTTGCTGCTGCTTTGCTCTGTGCTGCTCCTTCCAACCTCCAGATCTTCCTCTGCTTCCGCCTCATCTGTGATCTATGCACCAACTGCTCTATTTGTCCCGCTACTTTCTTAAGGCCGTTGTAGCTCGCATGGATCCAAGAGATGAGATGCTCAAGGATCCCGCCTCTCTTCCATGTAGCTCCTCTACATGTCCATGTCACCCCACCTCCATGGTTGATGAGCACTCATGGCTACATCATCTCTTGACCCATCATCCACCACCGCTGCTTTGGAAGAAGATGCTTCCTTTTCCTTCTTCTTTTCTGGACAATGGCTGGAAAAATGTCCCATTTCGCCACACTGGAAGCACTTGATCTTTGAAAGATCCTTCTTCTTCTTTGGCTGCTTCTTCGATGCCAAGGCTGCATCCTCCTCATCTTCCTTCTTTACTTTGTTCAACCCAAGGTTGTGCTGCTTCTTGGTGAATCTGCATAATTCTTCTTACCGCATGATTGACCCCAAGTTGTCTCAATCTGGGAGGTCCACTCTGCCCAAGATACTTTGGACAAAGGTTTCCCACTCATCTATGACTGCATTGAGGGCAGTCCTGACTATCACTGCATCATCTATGGTTGCACCTGTTGCAGTCAGCTGATCCATGATTGACTACAATCTGAAGAGGAAATGTTCGATGTCTTCTCCCTTGGTCATCATGAATGACCTCATTTGGGCCTCCAACAACATCTTTCTTTGCACTGATTTTCCCTCATATAGGGAAGTCAAGGCCTTCCACATTTTGTTATCTATCTTTTTCTCAGCTATGTGTGGCACAATATGGTCCTTGATACTGTCCATTATCAGCCACTTGGCATGCCCAGCAGCTTCCTTATGATTTCGTAGGAGATCTGCATCTATCAGTGTGGCCAGAGTCTGCTCTGCATGGTCTCTTAGACTGTATGCCTCAAGGACAATCAAGATCCTTGCTTTCCACACTGAAAAGTTTGAGAGGCCCTCTAGCCTATCTTGATCACACAATCCATGAGGAGCCATTTACTTAGAATGTGTCAGAGCGTCTCTTCTCTATACTAGAGATCTGCATCTAGGGTCCTTTACGAATTGGGCACCCTCTGCTCCCTCTGACACTTGATTTCCCTCCTTGGAAATCTACCAAATCAACTATGATTCAGCTTCTTCTTTGATCCTTTGATCAAACTGCAAGTTTCCTTTGGCAAGAAACTCTCTGAGAAGATGATCTCTTCCCAATCTTTGTCACTTGTGCTAAGGCTAAAAATATGAAAACTTCAGAAATTTAACCCCACCAGCTCTTCTGAATTTCTGCAGTCTTTTCTAGATCTGACAGATTCAGATTTGAATCACACTGGTTGGCTTCAGACCCAACCAACGTTGTTTCTGAGTTTCCTTTGTGTAGTAATTGCGTGGGCTTGCTAGGACACAGCGCTGGACAGCGTCACCCTTCCCTCTACATGAATTTGCTCCTGAAAAATACGTTGTCCCTTCAGATCTGCTTCTCTCCTGCTTTTCCAGCTGCTTTCTGCAGCAAGATCCTTCACATTCTTCAGTTGGTGACCCTTCTAGATCTGCAATTTCTCCAATAGCATGTAGAAATTTCTGAATCCTTATACTTATGCATAAATTATTACTGTTAATCTGGTTAAGCTCCTCCTACTTATACAAGTTATCAACTGAATAAATTCAAGTTAACATCGAAGAAAAACATATAATAGATCTCTACCAATTCAAATCTAGAATAAGGACATGCACACATAGACAAAGTGACATAGTTATTTCTGGACATATTGTCCCCAGAAAAAACCCAATGTGGGAAAACCGATCTCTGGCTACTGGAAGGCTCTATTATTAAGAATATTTCTAAATACACAACTCTGGGTTCCAGATCTGGAAAACCCTACAAAGAAAACTCTAGATCTACAACTCCTAGCTTATCTAGGACCAAAAATACTGACTGATCCACACCCTCAAACTGGATTTACAGAAATTAGCCAGATCTAAGCCTAGAAACCCCAACACTGCTCCTGAAAGGCTCTGTGTCAGCCTCTGAAGTCCCTGATAGGCTATGCGTCAGCCTTAGATGGCCTCCAAACCCTCAACGCTGCCTCTGGAAGGGACTGCATTACCCCAAATGGGTGACGCAATCACTGCGCTGCACCTAAAGGGTCTCTACGCAACCCCTAAAGGGTTTCCTGAAAATTGTGTTGTCCTTACTGCTATTGCAATTGCCTTGCTATGCGCTGTCCTTGCTGCTGCTGCTACCACCTTTCTCTGCATTGTCCTTGAGCTGATATCTTCTCTGCTTCTTATGTATTCTAGATCTTGGGATCAGATCATCCCCTTGGTCTAAATTCCCCTCAGCTGAGTATTCTTATCAAACCCTGCCCTAGAATCTCAACTTAGCTTCAGTGCTCTGCCTCTGTGTGTCTTTACAAATGACCCGAAGCCTTTCCTTTATACTTTTATCATTGACAAATCAACGGCCATAATCAGATCTTGAATCAATGGCCAAGATTAAAAGAAAGCTTGATCCGTGTGACTTAAGACAATTTCATCCCATGTTTAATTAAATCCACTTTAATTATTTTATTTTCCTAAGTTTTAACTTCGGAAATACATTAAAATAAATAATTAATTTAATATCTCCTAAACCAGATGAAATTTCCCAAATCCATTTATGGGTCTTCTAGATCAGGTGAACTATAGTCCCTCCACAAAGTTTGGGAGCTAGAGCACAACTGATGCTACCCAAAATATACAAAATCTCAACACTTAGATGCAATTTTACTTCAATCTTTCTTAGGCCCGATACAAAATAGCAATCACATAAACATGAAAGTAAAATGCTGATAGAACACAATAATAGATCAACAAAAGACAAGCCAATAATATAGATCAGATTTACAATTCCTTTTGTCCAGCCAAGATATGAGATATTGTGCATTACAGCAATCAACAGGATGCTTCAACCAACAAATCCTTTCTAGATCAGCCAACCTTCCAAGTATCACACCCACAACCCTCAAAGACAACTCGTCACAAGTCGACGTTGGTCAACCAAAAGTCAACGTAGGACAACAACAGAGAGTCAACGTTGCAGATTAGGGCTTCGTTCAAATAGCTCTGATATCCTCGATTTTAGTGCCCAACAGTATGGCCTCTCAAAATCGGAATTTTGGCAGAGTTTTTAGGTCAAACGACCAAGGGTTGACCATAGTCAATGCTAGTCAACATTGCAGCAAATAAGCCCTAAACAGATCCACAAAAAACAACTTCTCTAGCTTTGCACGTGTGAAGGGAAGAGGCCTCCAAAGGCTAACGAACAAATCAGATCACAATGAGAGATGTGTGATGAGTTGATGAGAAAATTACCTCCAAGTCTCTCCAATTTATATCCTTCAGTGAGGGTGTTTGACATATCTATTAGGCATGTGAGCCTACATTAAAAATATGGTTGACCTTGCACATGTGTGGAAAATAAATTCAAAATATATGTTCTGCTCATCCAAACAAGATGATCTTTAGATCAATCTTGCACCTCTCCGAAAGAGGAATCCAAAAAAAAAATGACCATCATTATATGAGCAATGCAACATGGAGTTTGGACCTAGTTGCCCAAAATTAACACTCCCTCTCAACTAGGGATAACTCCATCTGTCCACAAGTGCCATCCATCAGTACCATTGTGTAATTTCACCAAACATCGTGCGTCATCCTGTCGTAACTTGCTTTGTTGGCTCTCGTTCTCAAATAGAACAAAAAAATGTGAGTCACAAAGACATCACACTCAGCTGACCCGAAGTCACCTTAGAGGTTAAAACCTCTCTTGGTTTCAAAAGATTCTCATACTAACCCGAAGTTAGTTTACTGAACCGAAGTCAGTTTAGAGGTAAGAACTTCATCATACTTGATCCCAGATCAAGGTGTTGGACACGTGCCATCCTAAACATAGAGAGTATGAAAATCTCCAATGCGTCCATTGGTCTTGCTATTGTTCTCTATCCACATTTCCCACCTCATTGGCCAAATGAGAGGTACTTCCCATGAGTCTGAAACTCCATGGGTAGAATGCGTGCAAGGCACAAATCAAGGAGAGGTGAACCAACTCAATATCGTAAGGGTGGGGAAGAAGCACAACAAGGTTCGGCAAGCCTAGCCCCATGTGTGCTTATATCTCCAAGAAGCTATCCCCAAGCCCCCTGGAGCTCCGAGAGCTCATAGTCCAACTCAAGCAGGACCCTCATAATAGGGTCTTTCCACGATTCCAAGCTTCTCATGGAAGGTTAGGAACTTGACCTTCCTTAAGGGCTTCGTGAGAATATCTGTGACCTACTCATCAGTTCCTATATCCTCAAGCCTTACGGCGCCTCATTGTACCATATCCTGGATAAAGTGGTATCTGATATCAATATGCTTGGATCGATCGTGGAACACGTGATTCTCAGAAAGATGAATCCCACTCTGGTTATTGCAAAGGATAACGGTGGTATCTAGCACATGCCCATACAGCTCACTGAAGAGATTTCGCAACCAAACAGCTTCACAACAAGCCATACTTGCTGCAATGTATTCGGCCTCAGTGGTGCTCAAAGCCACCGACTTCTGCTTCCTTATCATACAAGATATCGAAGCAAAACCCAAGGTGAAGCAACATCCAGATGTGCTCTTGTGATCCACCACACTGCCAGCCCAATCGGCATCAATATATCCATGAAGTCTCAAACTCCCGGCAGTGTATGTCAGCCCATGGTTGATTGTGCCCCAAAGATATCTCAATAAATTCTTGGCACCAATCAGTTGAATGTGATGAGGATCAACCATATGTTGACTCAAATTATTCACTACAAAACATACGTCTAGATGGGAGTTCACTAGGAACATCAGGGCCCCCACGAGTTGTTGATACTCAATAGGATTTGCTAGCACAGGCCCAACAACATTTCCACACAACTTCTTAAAGTTGAATTCCATCGGTGTCGACACAGACTTACAGTCCACCATACCAAATCTCTCCAACAGCTTCACGACATATTTTCCTTGAGAAAGGAAAATCTTGCCTGGCCTCCGCCAGACCTCCAAGCTTAGGAAGTAGTGCATCAGTCCTAGGTATTTCATCTCAAACTCTAAAGCTAGCTCCCTATTATACTGATGAATGAGAGGGTCAACACCTGTCAAGAAAAGATCGTCCACATAGAGAACTAGAATGAGAGGTCTTTCTCTATCAACCTTAAAATAAAGGTTCGGATCAGCATTACTTCGAGTGAAGCTCAACTTCATCAAGTAGATATCTATCCTCTCATACCAAGCCCTAGGGGTTTACTTCAACCCATAGAGGGCTTTCTTCAACCTGCATACATGGGTGTCTCTATCTCGGACTTTGAACCCTAGAGGTTGCTCCACATACACCTCTTCCTTTATAGAACCATGCAGAAAAGTGGTCTTCACATCCATATGATGTAAACTCCATCCTTGCGTTGCAGTAAAAGAAATAATAGATCGGATGGTGGTATAGCGGGCCACAGGTGCAAATATGTCATCATAATCTATGCCTTCTTTTTTAGAGAAGCCTCGAGCAAAAAATCTTGCCTTGTACTTTTCATCACGTCCACCAGATCCATGCTTGATCTTATAGAGCCATTTCGAGGTGACAACAGATTTGTCCTCCGGTCTCGAGACCACTTCCCAGACATCATTTTTCATAATGGACTCATATTCTTCGTGCATAGCTTCCTTCCAAACTTGACGCTTTACGACTTCTTCAAATGATCTAGGCTCAAATTGTACAATCATACTCATGGCTGCTAGATACCCTTGGTATCTCTTTGAATTTTTGCTTTCATGGAATGTCCCCCTTGGGGCAATATGTCTCTCGGCATCTGCAAGAGCATCCCTGAGCCATGAGGGTATTCTCTTATTTGAAGGAGGTGGATCAATAGGATCCATAGGTCCTTCAACATCAGGCAGCAGATCATCCTTCAACGCTTACTGCTTCCTTGCTTCTTCATCTTCTTTGACTTCCTTGGAGCTAGGAAGATTTCTCACTTTCTTGAGGGCACCATCTTCATCGAAGGTGACATCATGGCATATCTCCACTTCTCTTTGACCAGGCACATAGATTCTATATGCCTTTGGAGTTTCACTGTAGCCCAAACATTTCCTCTTTCCAAAAGCATCCAGCTTGCTTCTCTTTTCTTTCGGCAGATGAAAGAAAATAGGACAACCAAAAACTCTAAAATGAGAAACATCAAGTTTCTTACCAGAGAAGAATTCTTTGGGAGTTTTGGAGTCCAGAGTGGAATGCGGGCATCTATTTTGAACGTACACAATAGTGTTTGCAGCTTCTCCCCATAGAAACTTCAAAAGACCTTGGTCACATAGCAGGGCGCGAGCAGCTTCCACAATAGTCCTATTCTTTCTTTCAACAACCCATTTTTCTCAGGAGTGTACACAATTGTGGTCTCCCTCTTAATGCCAGCTTCTCTACAAAAGTCATTAAACTCATTTGAATCATACTCGGTCCCATTGTCGGTCCTCAAAACTTTGATTTTCTTCTCAATTTGATTTTCCACCAAGGCCTTGAATTTACGAAACCATTTGAATGCTTCGTCCTTCTTCTTCAAAAAATATATCCAAGTCTTGCGGGAGAAGTCATCTTTAAAAGTCATGTAATAGGAACATCCTCCCAAGGATGTCATGTGCAACATACTAGATAAGTTAGAATGTATCAATTGTAAGATATCAGCTGTCTTTGTGACACTTGAGGGGAATGTTCCCCTTGTATGCTTCCCTTCAGCACAACCCTGACATATACCTTCATGATCATCTCTAAATTCGGGCATCCCTGTCACCACCTTCCTTGCTTCGGGAAGGGCTTTGTAATGAAGGTGTGCAAACCTCTAGTGCCATAACTCTGTTTGATGAGTCATATCACATGACATAGCCCCCAATGGACTTCCTACAAGCTGGTAGAGTGTATCAACTCTAAAACCAATAGTAAGTGTAGAAATTTCTGAATCTTAATTCTTATGCAGAAATTATTTCTATTAATCCGGTTAAGCTTCTCCTACTTATACAAGTTATCAAATGAATAAATTCAAGTTAACATCAAAGAAAAACACATAACAGATCTCTACCAATTCATATCGAGAATAATCACATGCACACATAGACAAAGTGACACAGTTATTTCTGGACAAACTATCCCCGGAAAAACCCCAAGTTGGCAAAACTGGAATTTGGCTGCTGGAGGGCTCTATTATTAAAAATATTTCTAAATACACAACTCTGGGTTCCAGATCTGGAAAACCCTACAGAGAAAAATCTAGATCTACAGCTTCTGTCTAATCTAAGACCACAAACACTGATTGATCCACACCCTCAAACGGGATTTATAGAACTCAGCTAGATCTAGGCCTAGAAACCCCAGCGCTGCCCCTGAAAGACACTGTTGTTGCCGCTACTGTCGTCTACTGCTGCTGCTACTACCTTTCTCTGCTTCTTGTGTATTCTAGACCCCGGGATCAGATAATCCCCTTGGTCTAAATTCCCCTCTCTACAACTGAAACACTTCTGAGAATTCTTAGCAACCCCGCCCTAGAATCTCGACTTAGCTTCAATGCTCTACCTCTGTGTGTCTTACAAATGACCCCAAGCCTTTCCTTTATAATTTTCTCGTTGACAAATCAACGTCCAAGATTAAATCTTTAATCAATGGCTAAGATTAAAAGAAAGCTTGATCTGTGTGAGTTAAGACAATTTCATCACGTGTTTAATTAAATTCACTTTAATTATTTTATTTTCCTAGGTTTTAACTTAGGAAATCCATTAAAATAATTAATTAATTTAATATCTCCTAAACCACATGAAATTTCCAAAATCCATTTCTGGGTCTTGTAGATCAGGTGAACTCTAGTCTTTCCTCAAAATTTGGGACCTAGAGCACAACTGATGCTACCCCAAATACACAAAATCTCAACACTCCCTCTTAGCATCAAGGGTGTGCTCTAGCAATACATCACACTTATGCATTACATGATTTTGGGCACTGGTTCTGTGATGCTGAAGCTTGGCCTCCTGCCACTCAACTTTGCACTAATGCTGCCATTCTGTACTGCTACCCATGATTCTGCCTCTGCCACTGCCACTGCAACCACTATACTGCAGCTCCCTCTCAATATGCTGCATCTGTGTTTCTCATAGCATTGCCACTGCTGATCTGCTGCACTGCAACTTCAGTTGTTGAGAGAAACAACTGAATCTCCTGCCGAATCTTTGACAGACAAGTCAGATGGGTTGCATCCTCATCACTGAAGCTCCATAGGCTATAGATCTGTGCTGGCATCTAAAGAATGATGCACAACTACAGCTCTGCCTGCGTAATCAGACTCCCTCTGCACTACTGAAGTCACATAATCTCCTTGTGTTGAAATCTATCATGCTGCTGCTGCACTGCACTGTCCCTCTGAAGCTCTCTGCGTTGATGCAACTCTGCACTGCGTAAGTAGCACTGCTCTGTGCTGCTGAAGTCACATTAACCTCTGCAATGCTACTGCTTCTACACTGCTACTGCTATGCTCTGCGTTGTTCCTCCCAACCTCCAGATCTGCCTCTGCCTCTGCCTCATTTGTGATCTATGCACCCACTACTCCACTTGTCCCGCTACTATTTTAAGGCTGCCGTAGCTTGCTTGTGATCCAAGAGATGATCTGCTCAAGGATCCTGCCTTAATTCCATGTAGCTCCTCTACATGTCCATGTCACCCCACCTCCATGGTTCATGAGCACTCATGGCCACATCATCTTCGGATCCATCATCTGCCACCGCTGCTTTGGAAGAAGATGCTTCCTTGTCCTTCTTCTTTTTTGGACAATGGCTGGAAAAATGTCCCATTTCACCACACTGGAAGCACTTGATATTTGAAAGATCCTTCTTCTTTTTCGATGCCAAGGCTGCATCTTCCTCCTCTTCCTTCTTTACTTTGCTAAATCCAGTGTTGTGTTGCTTCTTGGTGAATCTGCGTAGTCCTTCTTGCCGTAGGTTTGACCACAAGCTGTCCCAATCTAGGAGGTCTGCTCTGCCCAAGATACTTTGGACAAAGGTTTCCCACTCATCTATGACTGCATTGAGGGTAGTCTTGACTATCACTACATCATCTACGGTTGCACCTGTTGCAGTCAGCTGATCCCTGATTGACTGCAATCTGAAGAGGAAGTGCTCAATGTCTTCTCCCTTAGTGTTAGGTCCCTATATTACTAGTATAGTCCCTTATTGTTGTTAGTGTAACCCCCTTATTGTTATTATTGTACCCCTATAACCCCCATACTGTTATTATTGTGCCCTTAAATTATTATTGTTAGGTCGGCTAAGATTACATTGTGGCCCCACTAGGATTACATTATGGCCCCATGGACTCCTGTATATAGAAAGGAGGTTTTGTAATTTGTATCATCCAAGAATTTTTCATTCATGTAATGTATTGGAGGTTTCCCCCTCAAAGTGGCTTATTTCTAAGGTGTTGATATCTCTTTTCTTCTCTTTTTGGAGCTGGTTTCACAACATTTGGTATCAAAGCTTTGGATTCTAGGGTTTCGCTGCTCCAAATAGGTCATCGTGGCATTTTTGCTATAAATTTTTTTCTACGAAGTTTCAGAAGCCGAAATTTTTAGGATGTGAAACCAAAATCCCGAAGAACATCGTCGCAAAATTTCAGATCTTGGTTCGCAATATTTTCAGAGATATGATCTGTGGAAGTTAGGTCTTTTTGCAGGTTCATCAATTTAATCTAAACAGGTCATCGTGGCATTTGCGCTATAAAGTTTTTTCTACGAAGGTTAAAAATCTGAAATTTTCAGGGCACGAAGTTGAAATCCTAAGGAATATCGTCACAAAATTTCAGAGCTTGGTTCGCAACATTTTCGGAAATATGATCTGTGGAAGGTAGTGCTTTTTCAGGCTCCTGAATTTCATCTCAAAGAGGTGATCGTGGGAAAAGCTTCATAACTCTCTCTCTGAGCATCGGATTGGTTGCCGTAAAAAGTGGCCATAAGTACACGGACTTTAGTTTCTTTGCTATCAATTTTAGAGCTAAAAGATGAAACAGTGACATGTGGCAAGTCGTACAAGTTCGATCTACTGAAACAATCCATAATTAGGTCATTGTGGGAGATTGAACATAACTTTACCCTGAAGAATCCAAATTAGTTCAGACCTGTGGCATTCAAAAGAGAGTTCAGAAGGCTACCTTAGTGCCAAAGTTCAGATATTGAAGAGTTGTAACCGCTGAGATAATCCAATTTCAATATCTAGTTTTTCAAAAGCGAGAAAAAGGTGTGTAATTTTTTCCGAATTGCATAAGTCTTGTTTGAAGAATCAATTTGAATTGATTCCAGGGGCATATTGTAGAATAGATATCAGTATTGGGTTCTAAAAAATGCCCCATAAAAATAATTCAACACCCATTAAGCCTTCAGAAGGCTCTACTATGACTCATGAAGATGAAGAATTGCAACATGATCTATCAAAATTACAAAACCAAGTGCACCAAATTTCGCTCTCGCAAAGAGCAACAAAAAATGAAATGGAATTTTTGAAGAAAGGCATGGAAGCGAAGATGGATGGTTTGAAGAAAGGCGTGGAAGCTAAGATGGATGGCATGGAAGTTAAGATGGATGACATGAAAGACAACATGGAAAACATGAAGAATGATCTAAAAGCATACATGGAAGGTTTGACAAAGTTGATACAAGAAATTTTTCTTAATGGTGAAAAGATAGTAGAGGAAACTCATGATGAGAACAAAATAAATGTTAATCGTGATTTCATAAACTCTAATGTTGGCGGGAAGAGCCACCATATTCCAAAAATGGATATGAGGAAGTTTGATGGAAAGGATCCTGTAACATGGATACTACGGATGGTATATTTTGTCTCATAATATGCAAATACACAGTACATATAGTTAGTTAGAATAAATACATTTGGCAGGTATAGATAGTTGCTCCAAGTAAATATTATCTAACAGTAAATTTGCCAGGAGAGAAATGATATATACCATATGAGGATACAAAGAGAAACACCTTCTTTAGCCAGTTGGTAAATCTCAAACAAAAGGGTTTAGTGGGGCAGCACATTGAGGAGTTCCAGAAATTGAATATAAGGGTAACTGATATTCCAGAGGAACACAAGATCGATCTCTTCATAGGCACTTTAAAGGATAACATCCAACATGAAGTTCGCGTTTTGGAACTGGATTCATTGGAGAAGGCATTCAGGTTGGCAAGAAAAGTTGAATGTAAAATAATGGCGACAAGGAAGCCTACCACTCAATTCTATAAAGAAGGAAGTGTTGCTACATCTAGATTTCCACAACCTACAAGGTTGACACCACAACAATTGGAAGAAAAAAGAGCAAAAGGGCTTTGCTACAGTTGTGATAGAAAATACACTAAAGATCATAAGTGTGCTGAGAAGAAATTATTTTACATAGATTGTGAAGAGGAAGAAGAAAATGAACAAGAAGAGGATATACACCAGGAACCAGCCCTAGAAGAGGAAGAAATGAATCCGATCATATCGTGTAATGCATTGGCAGGAATTACCACTCCTCAAACTCTCAAGATAGAAGGACATATCAAGAAGAAAAAAGTAATAGTGTTGATTGATTCAGGTAGCACCCATAATTTTATTCATTGTAAGGTAGCCAAGGAATTAAATTGTTTCCTATACCCAGCACCAGAATGTCAAGTGATGGTTGCAAATGGAGGAACTATAAATTGCTCTGGAAAATGCCATAATATCAAGCTAACCATGGGGGGAATATGTATTGACTAGTCCAATGCTTGCCATTCCTATGGGAGGCGCTGATGTTGTACTAGGAGTACAATGGTTACAATCTTTGGGGACGGTAGCTTTTAATTTTCAAGAACTTTTCTTGAAATTTTTTTGAGAAGGAAAGGAAGTCGAATTACGGGGTATTGCGGGGAAGCCAGGAAGGATAATAAGCTCTAATGTCATGACAAAGCTTCTAAAGAAAGAACAACGAGGCGTAATTGCACAATTATGCTCACTAGAAGTTCCAACATCAAAATCATCTATTTCTGCAGATCTCCAACAATTCTTGGACAATCATTCCAAGGTGTTTGAAACTCCCAAAGGACTCCCACCTATTCGTGATCATGATCATGCTATTCATTTTATTCCAGGAAGTGCTCCTCCAAACATTAGGCTTTATAGATATCCTTATGTCCAAAAGAGCGAAATTGAACGTATGATTGCAGAAATGTTAGAGGCAGGTATAATTCAACCTAGTCAAAGTTATTTCTTTGCTCCTGTAGTATTGGTACACAAGAAGGATGGATCGTGGCGCATGTGTCCAGATTATAGGGAGCTCAATAAGCTCACCATTAAAGATAAATTTCCCATTCCTGTGATTGATGAATTATTGGATGAATTACATGGAGCAATTTATTTTACCAAGTTGGATCTTCGTTCAGGATATCATCAAATTAGAATGAAGACTGAAGATATTCCAAAAATGGCATTTCAAACTCATGAGGGTCATTATGAATTTTTGGTCATGCCTTTTGGCCTTACCAATGCACCTTCTACATTTCAAGGGTTGATGAATTCCATTTTCAAACCCTTCCTAAGAAAATTTGTGCTAGTATTTTTTGATGATATACTAATCTACAACAGGTCTTGGAAGGATCATGTTCAACATGTTGACAGGGTGCTCAAACTATTGTAGGAAAAACAATTATATGCAAAAACATCCAAATGTTTCTTTGGAGTACAAGAGGTGGAATATCTGGGTCATATTGTATCTCACGAGGGTGTTAAGGTAGACCCTAGCAAAATTAAAGCCATTAAGGAATGGAAAGTCCCCACAACCATAAAGAAGTTGCGAGGATTTCTCGGGTTAACAGGGTATTATCGCAAGTTTATTAAAAATTATGGGAGAATAGCAACACCTCTAACAACATTATTGAAGAAAGATGCATTTTCATGGACTCCTGAAGCAACTAAGGCCTTTGAACATCTTAAAGAGGCAATGTGCCTAGCACCGGTCTTAGCTACGCCAGACTTCACAAAAACCTTTATTGTGGGATGTGATGCCTCAGGAAATGGAATTGGTGCAGTTTTAATGCAGGAAGGAAGACCCATTGCTTTTGAAAGTCGTCCAATCAAAGGAAAGTATTTACAGAAACCTATTTATGAGAAGGAAATGTTAGCAATACTGCATGCACTAAAGAAATGGTGAACTTACCTAATGAGAAGACACTTCAAGGTAAAAACTGATCATGATAGTCTTAAACACTTTTTGGAACAAAGACTATCTTCAGAAGAGTAGCAAAAATGGGTCACAAAGATGTTGGGTTATGATTTTGAAATAATCTACAAAAAAGGAAAGCTTAATGTTGTTGCAGATGCACTCTCAAGAAAGAATGAAGAGGTGGAAGCATTGCTTTGTGCCATTTCTATTATCCAACCAGATTGGATAACCAAATCAAGAGATGAATGGAAGAAGGACGAAGAAGTGTGGACACTCATTCAAAAGTTGCAGCAAGATCCTAGTACATCTGATACATTTAGTTGGAAAAATGATTCCTTATGGTACAAAGATCGCTTATATCTTTGTAAGAATTCCCAACTAAAACAAAAGATTCTTTTTGAATTGCACACTTCTCCTTTAGGAGGACACTCAGGATTTTTAAAAACTTACCACAGGGTGAAGAAAGAATTTTTTTGGGATGGCCTTAAATCCGATATTCAAAAGTTTGTGGCGGAATGTTTGGTTTGCCAGCAGAATAAAGTGGAAACAATTAAGACCCCGGGACTTCTACAACCTTTATCCATTCCAAGTCAACGTTGGGAGGAGATTTCAATGGATTTTATCACAGGTTTACCTAAGTCCGAAGGAAGAGTGTCATCATGGTGGTAGTTGATAGACTTACCAAGTATGCACACTTTTGTGCATTATCTCATCCATTTAAAGCAAGTACAGTTGCTACTACATTTATGGACACAATTAAAAAACTACATGGAAACCCAAGGGTTATTGTGAGCGACAGAGATCCCATTTTTACTGGAAATTTTTGGACGGAGTTATTTTCTTGTTTGGGTACTCAATTAGCTCATAGCTCATCTTATCATCCTCAATCTGATGGTCAAACTGAGATCGTAAATAAATTTTTGGAAGGACATCTTCGTTGTTTTGTATCTGATAAACAAACACAATGGGTCAAGTGGTTACCTCTTGCTAAATGGTGGTATAACACTTCCTTCCATACTGCAGCAAAAATGACCCCATTTATGGCACTTTATGGATATCATCCACCATCCATCACATCATCTTTAAGGGAAAATTCGAAGGTTCAAGCGGTGGAAGATCACATCGAGCATCAGCAAGAAGTTCTCCAACTCTTAAAGGATAACCTGAATTTGGCACAAAATCGAATGAAACAACAGGCAGATCAACATCGTAGTGAGAGAAGTTTTGATGTAGGAGATTGGGTATTTTTACGGCTACAACCATAGAAACAAATGTCCCTCAAGCAAGCAAAGAAGGATAATAAATTATCGCGAAAGTACTATGGTCCTTACAAGGTGTTGCAAAAGATTGGTACTATGGCATACAAATTGGAGCTTCCTGCTTCTTCGCGAGTACATCCAGTTTTCCATGTTTCATGCTTAAAGAAGGTTATAGGTGAAAATCTTCGAGTTCAAACAATATTGCCAGAACTTGATGAGGAAGGAAAAATAATATTGGAACCTGAAGTGGTCATGGAAACAAGAACTCGACAGCTACGGAATCGATCAATTTCAGAGTATCTCATCAAGTGGAAGAACTTACCCACTGAAGATTCTACATGGGAGGATGAGAATTTTATATAGAAACACCCAGAGTTGCTCAAGCGTTGAGGACAACACTTTTTAGAAGGAGAGGGGCATGTTAGGTCCCTATATTACTAGTATAGTCCCTTATTGTTGTTAGTGTAACCCCTTATTGTTATTATTGTACCCTTGTAACCCCCATATTGTTATTATTGTGCCCTTAAATTATTATCGTTAGGTCGGCTAGGATTACATTGTGGCCCCACTAGGATTACATTATGGCCCCATGGACTCCTATATATAGAAAGGAGGTTTTGTAATTTGAATCATCCAAGAATTTTTCATTCATGTAATGTATTGGAGGTTGCCCACTCGAAGTGGCTTATTTCTAAGGCATTGATATCTCTTTTCTTCTCTTTTTGGAGTTGGTTTCACAATACTTAGTCATCATGAATGACCTCATTTGGGCCTCCAACAGCATCTTTCTTTGGACTGATTTTCCCTCATACAAGGAAGTGAAGGCCTTCCACATGTCATTAGTTGTCCTCTTCTCAGCTATGTGTGGTACAATATGGTCCTTGATATTGTCCATTATCAGCCACTTGGCTTGCCAAACAACTTCCCTATGCTTCCATAGGAGATCCACATCTGTTGGTGTGGCCAGAGTCTGCTCTGCATGGTCTCTTAGACCATATGCTTCAAGGACAACCAAGATCCTTGCTTTCCAGATTGAAAAGTTTGAGAGGCCCTCTAGCCTATCCTTATCATGTAGTCCATGAGGAGCCATCTGCTTAGAATGTGTCGGAGCTCCTCTTCTCTACTCTAGAGATCTTGGATCTAGGGTCCTTTATGAACTGGGCACCCTCTGCTCCCTCTGACACTTGATTTCCCTCCTTGGAAATATACCAAATCAACTATGATTCAGCTTCTTCTTTGATCCTCTGATCAAACTGCAAGTATCCTTTGGCAAGAAACTCTCTAAGAAGTTGATCTCTTCCCAAACTGTCAATTGTGCTAAGGTTAAAAATCTGAAAACTTTAGAAGTTTAATCCCACCAGCTCTTCTGAATTTCTACAACTTTTCTGCAGACTTTTTTTGGATCTGACATATTCAGATCTGTATCACACTGGCTAGCTTCAGACCTAACCAGCGCTGTTTCTGAGATGCCTCTGCACAGTAATTGCGTGGGCTTGCTAGGACACAACGCTGGACATCGTCACCCTTTCTTCTGCGTGAATCTCCTCCTGAAAACTGTGCTGTCCCTTCAGATCTGCTTTCCTGCTGCCTTTCCAGCTGCTTTCTGCAGTTATATCCTTTAGATGCTTCAGCTGGTGACCCTTCTAGATCTGCAATCACTCTGATACCATGTATAAATTTCTGAATCTTAATTCTTATGCAGAAATTATTTCTGTTAATCTGGTTAAGCTTCTCCTACTTATACAAGTTATCAATTGAATAAATTCAAGTTAACATCAAAGCAAAACATATAACAGATCTCTACCAATTCAGATCTACAATAAGCACATGCACACATAGACAAAGTGACACAATTATCTCTGGACAAACTGTCCCTGGAAAAACCTAAGGTGGGAAAACCGATCTCTCGCTGCTGGAGGGCTCTATTATTAAGAATATTTCTGAATACACAACTCTGGGTTCTAGATCTGGAAAACCCTACAGAGAAAACTCTAGATCTACAGCTTATGGAAGATCTAAGACCACAAACACTAACTGATCCACACCCTCAAACAAGATTTACAAACTCAGCCAAATCTAGGCCTACAAACCCCAGTGCTGCCCCTGAAAGACACTGTTGCTATTGTTGTTGCCGTCTATTGTTGCTGCTGCTACCGTCTGTTGCTGTTGCTGCTGCTATCGTCTGTTGTTATTGCTGTTGTCTGCTGCTATCGTCTGCTGCTGCTGCTGCGGCTGCTGTTGCCGCTGCTGCCTTTCTCTGCGCTGTCCTTGCTGATCTCTTCTCTACTTGTGTATGCTAGACCTCGGGATCAGATCATCCCCTTGGTCTAAATTCCCCTCTCTGCAACTGAAACATTTCTGAGAATTCTTAGTAACCCTGCCCTAAAATCTTAGCTTAGCTTCAGTGCTCTGCCTCTGTGTGTTTTACAAATGACCTCAAGCCTTTCCTTTATACTTTTTTCGTTGACAAATCAACGACCAAGATTAAATCTTTAATTAATGGCTAAGATTAAAAGAAAGCTTGATCCGTGTGACTTAAGAAAATTTCATCACATGTTTAATTAAATTCACTTTAATTATTTTATTTTCTTAAGTTTTAACTTAGGAAATCCATTAAAATAATTAATAATTTAATATCTCCTAAACCAGATGAAATTTCCCAAATCCATTTCCGAGTCTTGTAGATCAGGTAAACTCTTGTCCTTCCTCAAAATTTGGGACCTAGAGCACAACTGATGCTACCCCAAATATACAAAATCTCAACAGTAAGATCTTCCTTGAAGTTCTTCTTCCAGATACATACCTTTCCATCATCGAATGCCACCTTGAACCCTTTGATTTCCATTGCCGAAATGGACACAAGGTTCTTCTTCAAATCAGGGACGTACAACACATCTTGTAATTGGAGGACTTGACCTTGAAATAGATGGAGTGTCATAGTCGTTGTCCCTTTCACGGGATAGGTGGCATTATCTCTAAGGATAATTTCCAGATTGGTATCCTTCTCAACCAAATCAGAGAGGGATTCTTTATAACCAGTGAGGTGCCTTGAAGCACCACTATCAATCAAACAGACATCCAGGGTGTCGGGAGGAGATGCAGCAGAGAGGGCAGATACAAGAATAAATTCATTTCTCTTATTATCAACAACATTAAACTCATCGTACTTGGAATTTCTTGACCTCTTGAAAGGTTGCCCATTTCCACTATGATCAGAGGGAGCCTTCCTTTTTCCTTTGAACCTGTTGTTCCTACCGTTCCCTCTCGAGTTGTTGTAATCATCCCTGGGAGAGTCCCTTCTATTAGGGCACTCTCTTGCATAGTGACCAGTCTTGTTATAAGTGTAACATCTTCCCTTCCTTCCTTTGGCCCCCGCTCTTCCATGGTTTTGATTTTTGGGGCCACCATTGTTTTTCTTCTTTGCATGAGCGGCGAAGGCAGTAGGGTTACTTCCATTTCCATTAGAGGGATAATATCTCTCCATCATTCTTGTTTCCTCTTGAGTGCATCTCGTCAATATTTCATCAAAATCAAGAATCACATTATTATTAAGAATAGTGGTATTGAATACATACCAATCACGAGGGAGACTTCCAAGTGCAATAAGAACCATCTCTCAATCAGATATTGCTTCCCCAATAGCTAGGAGGTTATTCCTGATTTCAGTGAGCCTCATAAAATAGGATTGAATAGATTCATCCTTGCCCTTCTTGATATTCTTCAATTGATTCTTGAAGAAAAGGATTTGATTTGCATTGCTCGCCCTGAACATGCTCACCATCTTATCATACATCTCTTTAGATGTGTTCAGCTTAGAAATGTAAGAAACCAAGTGCTTATGAATAGAATCCCGGATAATCATCTTTGCTTTGATTTCCCCCTTTCTATACTTCATCTTTGTGGCAGCAGCTGCATTTGATGGAGGCTCTTGAATCTTCCCTTGTACATAGTCCATGACATCTTGATCTTTTAGAACCAAATCCAAGGACATCTTCCATGCATGAAAGTCAGACGTATCAGTCAATTTATCATTAGCCTTGAAACCCTTGTAGGTTGAGGAGGCCATTTGTCCTTGATAGGATTTCTTCCTTCAATGATTGATTCTAACACAAGCTTGGACTTTGTCTTCTCCTCCGCTCTGATACCATGTTAAATTTAGATAACCATGGTGTTCTATGCTTGATGCAATTTTACTTCAATCTTTCTTTGGCCCAATACAAAATAGCAATCACATAAACATGAAAGTAAAATGTTGATAGAACACAATAATAGATCAACAAAAGACAAGCCAATAATATAGATCAGATTTACAATTCCTTTCGTCCAGCAAAGATATGAGATATTGTGCATTACGACAGTCAACAGGATGCTTCAACCAGCAAAGCCTTCCTAGATTAGCCAACCTTCCAAGTGTCACACCCACAGCCCTCAAAGACAGCGCATCACAAGTCAACGTTGGTCAACCAAAAGTCAACGCAGGACAGCAACAGATAGTCAACGTTGCAGATTAGGGCTTCGGTCAAACAACTCTAATTTCCTTGATTTTAGTGCCCACTAGTACGACCTCTCAAAATCGAAATTTCGGCAGAGTTTTGAGCTCAAATGACCAAGGGTTGACCTCGGTCAACGCTGGTCAACACTGCAACAAATAAGCCCTAAACAGATCTAAAGAAAATAGCTCCTCTAGCTCCGCACGTGTGAAGGGAGGAGGCCTCCAAAGGCTAACGAAGAAATCAAATCACAATGAGAGATGTGTGATGAGTTGATGAGCAAATGACCTCTAAGTCTCTCCAATTTATATCCATCAGTGAGGGTGTGTGACACATCTATTAGGCATGTGAGCCTACATTACAAATTTGGTCGACCTTGCACATGTGTGGAAAATAAATTCAAAATATATGTTCTGCTCATCCAAACAAAATGATCTTTAGATCAATCTTACACCTCTTCGAAAGAGGAATCCAACAAAAATATGACCATCATTATATGAGCAGTGCAACATGGATTTTGGACCTAGTTGCCCAAAATAAACAATAATCTCATTGAATTCCTCTTTTCAAGAGGACTAAAATCGATCTAAAGATCATCAAATTTTGTCAAGGAAAATATTTATTTATTCAAAAAGAAATGCTACAAGACATGATTTTGTTTTGGAAGGAAAATTTGAAAATTTGAATTTTGAATTTGCTTCCAAAATCATCATGTCAAATTGTATATAAGGGCATTCCCCATCCTCATTTGTCACATCATATCACACATTTTCTCTCTCTGAAATGGCCACTCAAAGAAGGTTAGCTCCAGCGAAGAAGGATGGACAATTTGATGTCTTGTTTGGGTTGCCTAATGAGTTGGGCTACTTAGGCTAGAGGCCAAGTATGCTAAAGGAATGTTTGGGCTTATATGAAGTATTGTTCTGGGCTCCTTTATCTCTTATCACAGGTCCAAGCTATCCTTGAAGATGACCACAGGCATAAGGAGTGTTTTGTGGTGTTAGAACCCTCTCCTTAATAGGCCGCATTCTAAAGGGACCCAACTCATGCTAGCCGCATGCCTTTTAGAAGGATGAAAACATGATCATAAATCCTGGACCGCACATACAACAAGAAAGAGTGAAGTATTCTGAAGTTGTTCAAATGGATTTGATGTTGTAAGTTAGGGCTTATATGTGCCCTAACCAGAACTGTATTATTTCCTAGATTCAAATTGTTTTGAGTGTTTTATCTTCAGCTCAGAAGACTGCATTTATTGATCTGGGATCGGGTTCCTTTTGAAGTCATGTTGCAGCTGCTTTGACCATCATTGATCTCTAGTTAGCGCAGAATACTGAATTGCAGACTTGACTGGGCTATCTCCTTATAATTTGGACAGTGGTATTGGCAAGTCAGTATTGACTCATCATTGTACTCTCCCTTTCTCTCTTTAACATTTGATTATAATAATAAGAAGAATTGATCAAGAATTTTCCCCATCATAGGGTTTTTCCCTGGCTTGAGCCATATCTTTGCGTTCTCTTGTCTTTGTTTGTCTTCTGCATCTATCAGTTATGTTCTTTCATTAGTTACTCTCAATGTAATAAAGACTCATGTGATTGCAAATGGAATTAATTGGTATGATGAATGGGTTAAGATGGAACATTAAAGTAACTATCCTAAGCAAAGAACATGTTTCCTAAATTTAACATGGAATCAGAGCTATGGAAAGGACAAGCCGAAGCAAGAGTGAAAGAGAAAGCAATTACAGGAAAAGGTTGATGTTCGAAGGGTTTTCAATATTTTGATTTCATTGGAGGCATCTCTGAGGTTCTTGATCTAGAAGAAATTTCATGGTTTCTCTGAGGCAGTTTTGGAAGGATGTCTAAGGCATTTCTGGGCTAAGGTGTTGTGATGGGCAATTCAAATCGATTCTCCAAGTGGGAAAATCCAAGGGATTTATTTCTACTATTCTGGTAAAGTTCTTCCTTTTTTTTGTTGGAGACTCGCGGTTTTGTGGACTATGGATTCGTTTGGTTTTTACACAGCTCACCTGTGATTGACTCTTAAATTTGCGGTCTTGGTCTAAGCACAAGTGATGTGCATTAAAATCTTCTGCGACCCTTTTTGAACATGTCTTTGGTTCTCCCTGAGATATTTTCCCGTTGTTGAACTTGCATTCAATCTGGAAATCGCATCCCTTGTAATAAAACTCACACGCGGAACCAACATTTCTTAACTCGCTTTGCTATGACAACAGTTTCACATATAACAGAAGCATGATGTTTTGCTATTGGATGTATACTGGAAAATGTCTTAAATCACAGAATGTCTCTATCGTGAACCTTTGTCATTGAAATATGGATCAGCGTTTCTGAAACTCAAGTTTGCAAGACCTATGTTAAAAAGCCCATTGTATCACTACGTTGTTATGATTTGATGCTTGCTGAATTCTTGGAGTTTGAACATAAGATTGGTTGTCTCATCATACATTTAATACTATTTTCTTTCTAACAAACTTCTGATGAAACCCTGATCATAAGACAGTCACATAACAATGATGTAGAACACATGACAGTGATATTTGACCTGGAAAGAAGTGACTTGTATATGAGAAATCTACATGGATATATCCTCACGCTATGATGTGTATGTAACAGTGGTCTTGTGATAACATCTCCCTTGAGACAGTGACTGGACAATGACCCTATATCAATGATCTATCTAACCTGATACATGACCTAGTTGTTATACCTGTGGAAATCCTCATGACAATATCATTAATGTGATTGTAACACGGACCTCGTAACTGAAGAGTCACATTTCTTGATCATTAAAGGAAACTATGGTATTCAAAAATCTGGAAAAATACTCCTCTATTCTTAAACTGAAGATGTTTTTGAGTTGATTGATTCAGATCTGGAGCTGTCCATATCGATTGTGTTGGAGGGTCTCTCGTAGAATAAATTCTTGAAGCTTATACAAGAGTCTGGAACCTTCACCTTGGAGTAATCGAATCAGATCTAATCACCAAATAAAGAATGACCTGTGGAACCATGACTTGGCCATATTACATTGTAATGATTTATGATCCATTCCCTCAACTCAGATTCTGATGTTTTATTGATTATCATTATAGCTATGGTGGAACCTATAGTAAGTTATGGAAACTACTGTGCATGAGTATATCAATGACAGTTTAATGAAGAAGTCGAGGTCTTGTGATAATGATAATCCTCACCAATTTGCTTAATAGATCACACTGATAAATGTCAAGTACCTGCAATTTTAAAAGATTCAAATACATATTTCTTGATGGCATTTCAACTAAGAAGAAACTAAGAGAGGTGGATACTAGAGCTTGAACATTGAGCAACTGTGATTTGAGCAAGGGTTTGTACCGTGTGACAATGAAACCATGATTTAGACAGGGATCTACTTGACAGTAAGACAAAGACAGTGAGACAAGGATTTATGTGACAATAATTCCCCTTACAGTGATGCAACTACCTTGATAACAGTGACGTTGCTTTTGATACATGATGGTGGTAGTTGTGGAGCATTGCCATGACAATGACCTGACATATGTAGTAGTTTATAGAGTGAGGCAGTAGCGTATAGATAGTAATATTGTTACAGCAAGTTGACATGATTAAGGCAGTATGTCAGTGACCATAGTCACATGAAGCACCAGTAGCAGCCTATCAGCAAATTAATATGCAGCTCTTCATTTACTGTTCAAAGTACAGAAAAGTCAAATTTATATTGTAGTTCAAATGACCCTAAGTGTATTATGTTGAACTGCTGGACAGTGGACAGCATAATCAACAAAGAAATATTTTCTACCAATGATGTGGCTTCAACTACTAATAATCGAGCTATCACCATTATTTTTAACTCCATGGCAATAGAACGGCTTGACCAAGAAAAGGAGATGGCTGCAGTGCTCTTGTTCTTTCTGTATGTTGATGACATACTTCCTTCAGCCTTTTTGACCAAATCTCCTCCCGGGATTCAAAGGGAGTTGAAGTAATTCGAAGTTTGAGAAAATTTATTTGTCAGGTCCTCTCCATACAGAAATGGTCGAATGACTTGATAATTCCTTTTGCCCTATAATTATTACAAGAAGGATGTCCATGTCAAAGGTCTTTAGGTAAGTCAAGACAACTGATTATGATCTAATGAATCTAAAGATGATACGATATATCTTTGGTATCTGAGAAGCTGCATGATATGGATTGGATGACTTTGACTCTTGGACCAAAGGATTAATAGCAGGTTGCAGATAGCTTGATGGGCAAGGTTTCTTCCTCGATATTCAGAGGGAGATATGAGAGAGCTATGATTCAGTTATGTTTGTTTGCATATGATGATCCTCTCTCTTATCAATGTAAGAGGGATTTTATTTCTTTCTTAGCTTCATGATCTGATAAAATGGAGAAGTTGTTGATCCAGATATAGAAAACTTGTGGATACTCTACCAAAAATTGCTAGATGGTGAATGGAAAGAGCACATCTAGGTGCTATAATCCACCTTTACTTCATGGATGAATCAAAGATTTAAATCTGGAAACTCCGTTGAATAAGGATTTATATAGCAGCAAACATGGCTTATTCAAATTTCAAACTCTTCAGTAAGCCATTTGTGCACATGTTGAAAATCATCATTGTTATATATTGCAGAGTAGGATTCAGAGAATCCAGTGTTCCACAACTATTCTAAGTATATTGGCATCAAGTACCACTTTATTTGGATTCAGTACTGAGGACTCTATCATTCCTGATTGAATGTACATATTTTTGGCATCCTCTTGGTAAGGTCAAGATTATCTTCCTTCAGAGAGAGGCTGGAAGTCTTGATAAACTCTACTAAAAGGGTCCCGGTTAAAAATTGATCTATGGGAGATCTTGGGGGCGTAGGTTACTTCTTGATGCTATGTGCGACCATAGGGTGAGTGGTTCACCTTCCCCTATAGGTACATTGTGTACAAGGTGAGTGGTTCACCTTCCCTGTGATACCCCATGGTGGTTGACATGTGTGTAGGGTGAGTGGTTCATCTTCCGCTACGATTACGCACACATGTATGTAGGGTGAGTGGTTCACCTTCGCCTACTGTTGATGGCATATGAGTAGGATGAGTGGTTCACCTTCTCCCGTGGGTAGCCCAGTGAGAGATACTTATAGGCATTTGTTGACATGTTGGTGGGATGTGGTTCATCCTTTCCCCACGTGTAGAATTCTTCCTAATATTATTGTTTTTTCATGCATGTAGGAGGTAGTTCGTCCTTTTCCCTACATTCGGTGTTTTGCATGCGTGTAGGAGGTGGTTTGTCCTTTCCCTACACTCGGTGTTTTGCATGCGTGTAGGAGGTGGTTCATCCTTTCCCTACCTATGGTTGTGATATGTGTTAGTAGGATGTGGTTCATCCTTTCCCTACATATGATTGTGATGTGTGTTTGTAGGATGTGGATTCTCATTTCCCTACGTGTGATTGGGTGCAAGATGTGATATATTCTTTCCCTGTTGATGTTCCACATCATCCTACTCATGTAGTTCGGGACTCATGGGAAGTACCTCTCATCTGGCCAATGACTTGAGAAATGAGGATAGATACCATAGCACTACTGATGGGCGCATCGTGTATTTCCGTACTCTCTGCTAGAATGCATGGGGTTCAATAACTTGATCTGGTATCAAGTTTGATTGAGGTTTTACCACAGGACTGACTTTGGGTCAGTGGAGAATCGCAAGGTCTTGTGACTCACTCTCAATCAATTTTTCTTCATTATTTCTTCATAGTTTAGCAGAGCAGAGATGTCGGAGATGGTTCATGATGGTTGGATGACATGATGATCTATGGCAGCATATGGATTGGCAGGTGGAATCCTCCCTAGTTGAGAGGGAGTGATAAAATTGGCAACTAGAGCGAAATTACACTTTGGTCTGTTCAATTGATGGAGATAATAATCCCATTGAATTCCTCTTTTTGAGAGGACTAAAATCGATCTAAAGACCGTCAAATTTGGTCAAGGAAAATATTTGTTTATTCAAAAGGACATGCTACAAGTCATGATTTTATTTTGGCGGGAAAAATTGAAAATTTGAATTTTGAATTTACCTCCAAAATCATCATGTCAAATTGTATATAAGGGCATTCCCCCATCCTTATTTGTCACATCATATCACATATTTTCTCTCTCTGAAATGGCCACTGAAAGAAGGTTAGCTCCAGCGAAGAAGGATGGGACAGTTTGGCGTCTTGTTTGGGTTGCCTAATGAGTTGGGATACTTAGGCTGGAGGCCGAAAATGCTAAAGGAATGTTTGGGCTTATATCAAGTATTGTTATGGGCTCCTTTATTTCTTATCACAAGTCTGAGCTATCCTCGAAGATGACCGCAGGCATAAGGAGGGTTTTGTGGTGTGAGAACCCTCTCCTTAATTTGTCACATTCTAAAGGGACCTACCTCATGTTAGCCGTAGGCCTTTTAGAAGGATGAAAAGATGATCATAAACCCTGAACCACACCTACAGCAAGAAAGAGTGAAGTATTTTGAAGTTTTTCTCATGGATTTGATGTTGTAAGTTAGGGATGATATGTGTCCTAACCAGAACTATAATATTGCTTAGATTCAAACTGTTTTGGATTTTTTATCTTCAGCTAAGAAGGCCGTATTTATTGATCCAAGATTAGGTTCCTTTTGAATTCATGTTGCAACTGCTTTGACCATCATTGATCTCTGGTTAGGGAAAAATATTGAAGTGTATACTTGACTGGGCTATCTCCTTAGTATTTGGGTAGTGGCATTGGCAAGTCAATCTTGACTCATTATTGCACACACTCTCTCTCTTTGTTGAAAATTTGATTATAATAAGAAGAAGAATTTATCAAGGGTTTTCCCATCATGGGGTTTTTCCCTGGCTTGAGCCATATCTTTGTGTTCTCATGTCTTAGCTTGTCTTATGCATCTATCAGTTATGTTCTTTCATTAGTTACTGTCAATGTAATAAAGACTCACGTTATTGCGAATGGAATTAAGTGGTCTGATGAATGGGCTAAGATGGAACACTAAAGTAACTATCCTAAGCAAAGAACATGTTTCCTAAATTTAACAAAATATCATGGCATAGTTGGTGCATGCACAGTTGTGTAAAGAGTTATGCTTACATATATGTTGTGATGATGATTGATGCTTGCATATGTTTTGTGTAAGGCTGATTTGAATATTGGTTTGTTTGAGGAGACTGTTGTGATGCTAGGCAAAGGAAAGACTCCATGACAGCAAAGGCAAGACTCCATGATAGACAAGGTAAGAATCAAGGTTGTTGAGGCAATGGCATGAAGAGGTAGTGATACAAGATGTTGCAGAATATATATATATATATATATATATATATATATATATATGGCTTTAGAGAGTGACACATTTCTTTCATATGTTGTGTACATATTGCTTGCATTGGAAAGTGAATGTTTAACATGTGTTATGATGTTATAATGTGTTGCTTGCATATGTTGGAATTATGTTAGTGTATTTAATCATTATAGGTGGCTGAAAATAATATTTGGTGGAGCACTTAATTGTGTTTTAATATTAAAAATATGAAGAGATTGTAAAAAAATGAGTGAAAGACAAATATTCAAGTTTGTTCACTTCATATTCTTGTGTGGAATACCAACAACCATCAAAGCTTGCTTATAAAAATTGTGTGAGGTTGGAGAGATAAAGTGGTTAGAGAGTTGGATAATGTGAGAGTTGGTTGTTTGTGAGTTACCTGGCACATATGAAGTTGATGTGAAGTAGATTTGAAGGGGAGAAGAGGCAGAGATACATATGGAGGTACGTAGAATTGATGACCATGTAAAACAACATGTTGTTTCTTGTATGCATCAGGGGATTGCAGTCTCCTTTCAAGTTGTAGCTTGATGAAGAACAGGTTGTAGTGTGTTGAAAACTTATGGGAGTTGGATCTTCCTTGAATGTTGTAGCTTGCATAAAAAGTGAGGTAGCAGCCTCCTATAGGTTGAAGCCTATAGAAAATCAGATGTAATAAGAGAGTATGAGTTTTCCTTTGCATCACAACAATAACAAAGTTATGTTTTTCTCTCTTTATGGGTTTTCACTTATATCTAGTTTCCAAATGTGTTGCTATTATGTGTTGATGTGATGTTTTGGTTTACTTATTACTACTTGTTCGCATATTAAATTTGTTGGTAACTGTGTGTTAATTTGTTCATTTAATGTTTCATTAATCAGTTAAAAGAAAAGAAATTTAATGTACATGAATGTACCAAACTAATTCACCCCCTCCCTCTTAGTTTAGTCAAGTTTTGATCAATTGGTGGTACTTGGAATCTTACCCCTCGTCCAACTTCCTACATCACATCTATTCTTGAAGTTGTCACATACAATAGATTGTTAATCATTGATCTATACATTATTTGGTCTGCTTCTTGAGATTCATCGTCCTTGCTCAACTTGCAACAGGTCACCATGGAAGTGCTAATTGTTTACAATCTGCCATTTGGAACATCTTCAACATTTCTTTAATGTACTTGGTTTGAGAAATGAATATTCCATCGTCTTCCTAAGATATCTAGAGTCCCAAGAAGAAGTTCAATGATCCAAGTTGGGATATTTCAAACTCACTCTACATATCGTTGGAAAACTTCTTACTCTACCTGTCATCATCATTGTCAAAGATGATATCATCCACATTGTCAAAGATGATATCATTGTCAAGATGTTTTGTTCAATCTTTATTTATAAGTTGTTATCGACACTTCCTATTTTGAAACTTTGTTGCTACAAGTACATATCCATACATGCATACTAGGCTCTCAGAGATTTTTCAGATCGTATAAGGCTTTCTTCAATCTGCATACACAGTCTTTCTTTCTGTAACTATAAATCCTCTCGATTTCTCTATGTAAACTTCTTCCAATTCTCCATTTAGAAAGGCTTATTTGACGTCCATCTAATAAACCTTAATTTTTCTTGAACAAGCATAGGCCAAAAAAATCTTGATAGCTTCCAACGTAGCAACCAAAATCTATTCCTTCAACCTACGCATATCCTTTACATACTAATCTTGCCTTATTCCTAATCATTTGTCCATCTTCGTTCATCTTATTCTTGAAGACCCATTTTTTACCAATGAAATTTTTGCTCCTAGGTCTTGGAACTAATTCCCATGTTTTATTAAGTTTCGCTCTAATATAGTTCCTCTTCCATGGCTTTGATCCAGTGCAATCATGGATAGCTTCTCCAAATCTACTAGGCTCGAGTGTGGATAAGAGCGCAATATGTCCTTTTTCTGGCATATGTATTTGTCAGCTTCTTCGAGTCCCTATTCTTGCATTCATATCACTACTGATTTTTTTTTTATGGATGATTCTTTTGATACAATCATTTAGGAGTTTTAGGATATTCATGTTGATTATCTTTTGTTTCTTCATGATTAACAATTGGTTCTTCTTCTGATTGTTCTTCTAGTATTCTTCCTTCTTCCTTTGGTTATTTTGTTTCTTTCTTCTTTGAAGATGCAGTTCCTTGATTTGTCTTTGGTATAACAACTTCATCAAATGTTACATTAATACTTTCTTGTATATTGTTGTGCCTCAAATTATATCATTTGTATGCCTTGCTATTATGCAAGTACCCAACAAATATACCTTCATCTACCCTAGAACCAAATTTTTTGATATTCTTATCTTCTCTTTTTATGTAGCATTTGCTTCCAAAGACTTTTAAGTGCTTCACATTTTCTAGTCTCCTCTTCCATAGTTTGGAGCATCAAAATTGTTATGCAACTGTAATATTGTATGTAGATTTGTAATTCGTAAGGTAAGTAAGTAATAGTATTAAAAATATATGAATGGATGGTTTACAATTCTTCGTGGCGGTGTGCCTTTATAGGCACTGACTGGCCACGAAGATAAAAATTCATGACTATTGACCTCATGCTTCTTCATAATTGAATGAGACATTAATTAATTTAATTATCTTAATTATTTAATATTATATTTATTTTAATTGAGGGTTATGAGTATTTTATTCATAACATTGCCACCCCCTTTAGATATGCTTTGTCCTCAAAGCACAACCAGAAAGGTCTTCTCTAATCAAACATTGTTGCGATGAAGTGGCATCCCTTCATTGATTGGTGATTTTATCATGAGTACTAATACCTCCCTTGGAACTGGAAGTGTTAACACCTTTTAATTTATAACATCGTCCTTGTCAGTTAAACTCCATGAATTGTTCTTCAAGGTTTGTTGTATAGCTCCCTAGTTGCGTTAACCATTCTGCACCCAGAACTATATCCATTCCTTTGAGTGGTGGGGCAAATAGATCTGTTTGCAGTTCTAGTTCTTGTATTTGGATTGAAACATTATGGCATTCTCTTATTTCCTTGAACTTTTGCCCAGTAGCGAAAGATATGGTGATGTCCTTAACTGGGCATATACACAGATCAAGTTGTTTAGCAAGATCATTGTTTATACCATTGTGAGTACCACCAGAATCTATAAGTATATCGACATCTCTGCCTTTGATGAGCCCTTTAAGCATTAGGGTTTTTTTACCTATTTTTTTCCTCATATTTGTTGGTGGCATAATATGCTTAATGTTTCTTCTTAAAGATTGGTCTCTCTTCTTTCAAAGATGTGGTGGAACATATTTTGTAATTGCTTGTTGTTCTTGATTTTCGAGGGAATTTTCATCATGGATTTTCCAGTCACATGAGATATTCGCTAATGACGATTTTTCAGAATCTGATTCTTCACTGTGTGTGACAATGATTTTTTCATCACATGCATGAACTTCAACTTGCCTCCCTCCTTCTATTTTATAGTATCGCAGGGATGTGTCTTCACATTTATGACCTGGAGACCACTGTTATCCGCATTTGTGACAACTATTTTTCTTTTTAATCTTATTTTTTGGTTCATTACTCGAAACATCAAATTCTTTCTCGACTTCATAATTATATAGTTTCTTGTTAAGGCATTTGTGTCTTGTTGTCCAATCGTTTCCACAATACTTACACTTGTTAGTTTCTTTTCTTCTTGAATGTAGTTGTTGGTCTCCGTCTTCTTTGAACGAGGTAGTTCTGAGCTTATGTTTTCTTTCAATAATTAATGTTGCGTGTCTGGCATCTTTGATGGTTTTGGGTTTACATAATTTTAGTTCTTCCCGAATGTAATCTTCAAGGCCACAACGATACATTTTTAATAATTCTTCGTCTGAAAACCCTCTTTGCCTTACTGCTAATACTTCCCATTCGTGAGAATATTCACTCACGATCCTTTTTGTTTGAGGTGAACAAATATTTCATATACATCATCCTCTTCCTCGTCATGAAACCTATTCAACAAAGAATTCTTAAAATTTTCCCAGTTGAACAAAAAACCACTACATTTTGAGGACCACCACATAAACCAAACGTATGCTTCTCCTTCTAGGTAGTTGGATGCTGTTACAACTTTTTCCTGCGAACCTAACGGTGGGTTTGCTAGAAAAATGGTGTTCATTTTGTTTACCCAAATGATGGTGCCCTTATGGTCCTTACCATCATATTTAGGTTGTTCATTTTTTATTTTAAAGAGGTTCCTTTCTGGGGACCTAGTATAGTATTGAGTACCTTCAAAATGCACTCGTGGTATTCTTGTCTGTATATTTCTTAGAAGTCGTGATCTGGATAATTTTCGTCTTTTGGGGTCTTAGGGCTTTGTGTTAGTGACGATGGATTAGCCTTCCCAAGATGTTGGCTCTTCATGTCTTTTAAATATGCAATATCCTTGGCCATTTTTTCTTGATCATTTACTGAATTTTCGACATTATTAATGCAGTCATTAATCTTAGTGAGCTCTTCTCGAATTTTTTTATATCATCGTTGTTATTGGGGTTCATCATTTTATTCTTTTTTTTTCTTAGAAGGCCCATTTTTTTAAAAATAATAATAATTATTATATAATTTTTTTTATAATGATAAATTATATAATTACAAATTATATAGAATATATAAGTATACATTATATAGAATATATAATTTTAAGTAATATATATATGTATAAATTTCAACTATGATTATAATTAAGTGTATGTACCAAGCCGTCCCCATATAAAGGTTACAACGTATCGAGACAACATTGTCCACTGTATACATTGACCGCTACCTATTACGTTTGACTATTCACCGGATATCTCTTGACCTATTTGACGATTGTTACCACAATTTTTTTTAGTTGACTGACAAATTACGACCCACAATAGTGATGAGTCACGACCTGTGTTCGTTCGAGAGTTCGTTCAACGATTGTTACCGCCATTTTTTTTCCAGGACGACGCCTTTGTCTTGACAGGGTTGTCTCGGGTGTCGGTTGTCGGAAAGCAACAACTTGTGCAGCGATTGCAGCAGACTGTAGCGGTGCAATGTCACCAGTGTTTTAAAACTCAGACTCGGGTTCCAAAACGGTCGAGGGTCGGCTCCGACTCCGACTCCGACTCCTTCTCGGTATCGACTTGGCCAATTTGGTTTCAATGACTTGATCTTTGTAAAAAATACATTAAATATTAATTTGTTTATAAAAAAAAACATAATTTTAAATATTTTCATTCATGTTTCCAAACACAAAGCATTACAATATAGACAAAAGACAACATATGATCAAAGTAGGCTCATGAATATATCCATTATATCAAAATTGCACCCAATTCACTATCCAATACATGATGATGATATAGAGATCAGATCAAAAAACATAACCAAGCAGGCTCTAAATGGCCTCTACAACAAAACATGAATAGTCACTATTGCTAGACATCTGACAAGGCAATATCCTCTGCCTCAAACTCTGAACTACAGGGGGAAAAACGCTCACTCCTGCTCCTTTGAATCAACATCCTCAAATAGAACTGTAGCACGTTGAGCCTTAGACGAGTTATGTGCCTCTGTCGTGGCTGACTAGAGGAAGTGTCTGCGGCTGCAACTGAAGGACTTGGGACTGGGCCTGCTACTAGTGGATCTGCATTGAGAAGATGCTCTACCTGTGTATCGAAGTCCATCCCCACACCAATATCCTCATTAGAGTCAAACTCTGGTGGACAAGTCTCCACTACCCAATCTGATGTTGGATCAATATCCTCCAACAAAATGGGATCTAAATTGGGTCTTTTGTTCAGCAATTGGTTGCATCTTAGTCGGAGGTTGTACTGGTCATACACTAGATCATTTAACCGTTTTTGCTCCAAATGTTTTCTCTTCTTTGTGTGAATGCTCTCAAAGATAGATCAATTGTGCTCACACCCAAAAGCACTGCAAGTTTGACTCAAAATGTGGATTGCAAACCTCTGCAATTCAAGACAATGGCTACCAAATGACTCCCACCATTGTGCTGCAAAAAACATAGTTGTGTAATGAGTTTTAGTTAGCTCAACAAATTATATCCAACTTTGAAATTATAAACAATAATACAAAATAATAAAATATGAATTTGAAAATTGAAATTCTTTGTTTACCTCGCTCATCTGATTCCCTTGCAATCCTTGCAAGGTTTTTGCTAAAGGTACCTGTGGCTTGGTTGAACAAAGTGATCTGATTGTGTATCAGCAACTGGCCACTCTCTGTGGGGATCATGCGATCAATGCAGTCAATCAATCCATCTCTAACCTCCCAGTCAAAGCTCTTGCTTCCTGAGCTTTATAATGATACCTTGGGTATGGGATCTGAATCGGGTCTTTTGTTCAGCAATTGGTTGCGTCTTAGTCAGAGGTTGTACTGGTCATACACTAGATCATTTAACCGTTTTTTCTCCAAATGTTTTCTCTTCTTTGTGTGAATCCTCTCAAAGATAGACCAATTGCGCTCACACCTAGAAGCACTGCAAGTTTGACTCAAAATGTGGATTGCAAACCTCTGCAATTCAAGACAATGGCTACCAAATGCATCCCACCATTGTGCTACAAAAAACATAGTTGTGTAATGAGTTTCAGTTAGCTCAACAAATTATATCCAACTTTGAAATTATAAACAATAATACAAAATAATAAAATATGAATTTGAAAATTGAAATTCTTGCAAGGTTCTTGCTAAAGGTACCTATGGCTTGGTTGAACACAGTGATCTGATTGTGTATCAGCAACTGGCCACTCTCTGTGGGTATCATGCGATCAATGCAGTCAATCAATCCATCTCTAACCTCCCAGTCAAAGCTCTTGCTTCCTGAGCTTTATAATGATACCTTGGGTTCAAAAAATACTCAGCTGCATGTATAGGGTGATGGAGTTGATCGTTCCATCTTTGATCAATGATTGCACAAATGGGCCCATACTTACCCACTATGTCATTGTATGTTGCCCTTATTTTCTCCTTTGTTTGATCCATAGCCTCATAAATGAAGCCCATAGCCAATCTTTCCCGATCCACCAACCGCAACACCTTAACCAGTGGCTCAATAAGTTTCATGTTGATTTTTTGTAGCATCCGGAAGTGTTCCAAATCTCAAACTTTGCAGGGAGGCTTGGACAAAAGCATTCCAAAGAACCCATAAATAGTTTGTGGAAATTCCACTTGGTTCATGACCTATTAAAATAATTAATTATTTTAATGAAGACCCTAAGTCTAAACTTAGGGAAATGAAATAATTAAAGGGTAGTAATAAGTCAGAGTGTGAATCTTCTCGAAAACATGGATCAAGTCAAGATTTAATCTTAGCCATTGATTAATATTTTAATCCGGGTCGTTGGTTCTTCAACAAGAAGTTTATAAAAGAAGGCTTGAAGGTCATTTGGAAAATAAGCTGGGCATACACTCAGTACTCGAAGAAGATCCATTCTGATGTAGAATTCGATTTCAGTGGGAGAGTTACAGGACGAGAAGTTTGCAGAAGTAGAAGGAGGAAGGAGTCAGAGGTGATCGATATCAGGGACAAAGGGAAGTAGTGGGTCACTGGAGGCAGCTTGAGGCTGCGACGCAGAGTCTCCACGTAGACTCACGCAGTCCAACGCTGGGGCTGCGCAGTGAATTACGCAGAGAGACATTAGGGGATGCAGGGGTTGTTCACGGTGTCAAATAATTGTCCAAGTAAGCCAGAAATTCAATCTCAAGTGTTTCAGAATTTATCTACCGTTGTATTTCCCTGTAAAGATATCATTTGCTGAAGAATTAATAAAACCCTCATCTACTGCACCGATTTTCCTGCATTGGGTTTTTTCTGGGGACAATTGTCCAAAAATAACTGTGTACATGTGATTGATTCTTGTTCTTATGTTATCTATTGTTTATTTCTCTGTATATATATTTGTGAATGTTGCAGTAGTATTTATTTCGATATTTTCTGGAAGATTTTTGAATAATAACTTATTGAAATAATAAGTAGGAGAAATAAATCTATCACTGCAACTGTTTGAAATTTTCACATGGTATCAGAGCCAAAGATGAATAACAGGGAGGGGGCATCTATCAATGAATGGAAATCCACTATTACAGCAACGACGCAGAAGGGTTCATGCAGTTCTCCAGGAAGGGGAAGAAGCACGACAAAATATATGGATCATGATGTCTTTGTATTAGCATCCAAACTTGAGGAAGATTTTGCTTGCATATCAAGCACTGCTTCTTATGATATATAGTATATTGACAGTGGCGCCTCTACTCACATGACTGGAGTATGAGACTATTTTTCCGACTACCAAGAAGAGCAGATGAATTTCAAAATAACCATGGGTAATAAAGAAAAATGCACTCTCATTGGGAGAGGTACTATAGTTTTTCAGACCGAGGCAAGAAATAGGATTTGGGCCACTAATGTGTTGCATGTGCTGGGTTTGGGGATGTATTTACTCTCATTGTCACAACTTCAAAACTGAGGATATGACGTCTACTTTATTGGCAATAGATTCTATGTCAAGCACCCCATTTGGAAGAAGAAGGCACAGATTGAGGTAAGAAGAAACAAACTGTACAAGCTACAACTTGACTCTCTAATTGCACTAGTTGGCAACACAGATGAAACAGACCTCAATGTGCTATGGCACAGAAGAATGGGGCATTTGCATCATGGGGCGTTGAGAACTCTCCAAAAGACTATCACAGGTGTTCTAGAACCGAGCACTAAACAAGATGATGTCTGCAAGGGGTGCGTATTGGGAAAAAATGCCAAGGTAACATATCAGAGAAGCAACAAAAGGGCCAAGGGTGTATTGGATCTGATACACTCAGATATCTGTGGGCCGATGTCCACTAGAGCTCTTAGCGGTGCCAAATATTTCGTCACCTTCATTGATGACCATTCCAAGAAAACCTGGATCTACTTCTTGAAGACCAAGGATGAAGTCTTCAGTCGATTCAAAGAGATTAAGGCTCTGGTGGAAAATCTGACAGGGAAGCAGATCAAGGTGTTGCGATCAGATAATGGTGGTGAATACATAGATAAATAATTCACCAGATTCTGTGCAAGGGAAGGCATCAAAAGAGAGTGGACAACTCCATACAATCCAGAGCAAAATGGTGTGGCAAAAGGGAAGAATCGGACTATTGTTGAAGCAACCAAATCTATGTTGTATGACCAAGATATGCCCAAATTCCTGTGGGCTGAAGCGTGTAATACATCTGTCCACATTCAGAACACGACTCCTCACGTTGCATTGGGAAAGATCATGCCAGAAAGTGTCTTCACTGGCAGTAAGCATGAAGTGAGTCACTTTAGGATCTTCAGCAGTACAACTTACAGTCATGTTCCCAGTGAGAAGAGGAAGAAGTTGGAGATGACTGTTGAAAAGGGGTATCTGGTAGGATACAACGAGAATGCAAAGGCTTATTGCATCTACATTCTTGAGAGCAGGAAAGTGGTGGTGCAAAGGGATGTGAAGTTCATGGAGGAGAATGCCTTCAGAAGATCCTGTGAGCTGCCTTCTGCTACATAGTCTGAGGAAGAGCCTCTAGTCCAGCCCCAACAACCAGCAGCAGAAAATTCAGTTGCCTCTCCAAGGCATAGTCATCCAAAGGATGTGTCTCCCGAGGATTTGCAAGAGGGAGAGTCGATAGATCCACCCACTACCAGTGGGAGAACGAGCATGGAACTTCGACAGATTCTGAAGGATGCAGAGGACTTTGTCAGAATCCCCCGAAATGAGAAGAGACAACGTAGGCAGCCTGAGAGGTATCAAGCCTTGGTTGCTCAAGTTGGAGAACCTTCTAGTTTTCGGGAAGCAGCTCAGCACCAAGTGTGGGTTGATGCAATGGTGGAAGAGTACAGTTCCATCATGACGAATGATGTCTGGGAAGTAGTACCCAGACCTCAGGAGAGATCAGTTGTAGGATCCAGGTGGATCCACAAAATCAAGTATGTTGCAGACAGAAACATCGAGAAATTTAAAGCCAGGTTTGTGGCTAAGGGGTATGCTCAGAAGGAAGGAATTGACTATGAAGAAACCTTTGCCCCAGTAGCCAGGTACACCTCTATCAGGTCCATGATATCCCTTGCTACGCAGATGGGGTGGGAAATTCACCAGATGGATGTCAAGACAGAATTCTTAAATGGAGTGATAGAAGAAGAGGTGTATATAGAACAACCGAAGAGCTTTGAGACACATGATCAGAAAACTCATGTGTGCAAATTGAAGAAATCATTATATGGACTAAAGAAAGCTCCTAGAGCCTGGTATGGTCGAATTGACAGCTACCTTCAGAAGATGGGATTTTTCAAGAGTGACATGGATCCCAATCTCTACTATCTAAGAGTAGGGACTGAGCCTTTGATACTAGTTTTGTATGTAGATGATCTGTTTTTGACGGGATCATCAAGGTTCATCACAGATTGCAAGAAGAATTTGGCTGAAGAATTTTACATGAAGGATCTAGGACGGATGCACTATTTTTTTGGGTTGGAGGTTTGGCAGTAGAATGGGGAGATCTTCTTTGGTCAAGGAAGATATACTAACGAGATTTTGAAGAGATTTTAGATGGAGGATTGTAGACCCATGACAACTCCAATGATCACCAACTAGAAGAAAATCGATACGTCCGAAGATGATGAGGTTGATCCTACGTTGTATAGGAAGCTCATAGGGTCATTGATGTATCTGGTAAATACAAGGCCAAACATTTGTTATGTTGTAAATACCCTCAGCCAGTTCATGGTGGAACCGAAGAGGGCACATTGGGCAGCATCCAAGCATTTTCTCAGGTACCTTCGAGGAACAGTCAAGCTTGGATTGAAGTACACCTGTAACAATGATGTTAGGTTGAGTGGTTTCACTGACGTAGCTTGGGCTGGAAGTTCAGTTGATCAGAAGAGTACCTATGGGTACTGTTTCAGTCAAGGATCAGGAATGACTTCCTAGTGCAGTAGGAAACAGAATTCCATAGCACTGATTTCAGCAGAAGTAGATTATATGGCAGCCAGCACAGCTTCGTGCGAAGCCATATGGCCTAGGAAACTACTATTGAATCTACTCAGGGAGAAAATGGAAGCGACCAACATCTTATGTGATAATCATAGTTGCATAAAGCTCTCTGAGAATCCTCTCTTTCATGATAGGTCGAAACATATTGACATCAGGTGTCACTTCATCAGGGACTGTGTACAACGTGGAGTTGTTCAGTTGCAGTACACTCCAATAGGAGAACAGGTGGCAGACATCCTCACAAAGACTCTAGGGAAGACAAAGTTTGTCTACTTCAGAGAGAATATGGGGATGATGAAGAATCCCTTCCAGTAGCAGGAATGGATAGACTCAGTATTCAGAGGGATTTGTGGCACAAAGGCAACAATGACAGTGGCAGTGTCAAAGGCAACAGTACAAGAGGCAGCAACGCAGCAGATGGGGGGCAGAGTCCTGAGATCAACAATGCAGAGGGTGCTTCAAAATCAGAGTAGCATGCAATAGGGATATTTTTGGAACACCTTCCTCACTAAGAGGGAGTGTTGATTTTTTGTGGCATCCAGAAGTGTTCCAAGTCTCAAACTTTGCAGGGAGGCTTGAACAACAGTATTCCAAAGAACCCAAAAATAGTTTGTGGAAATTCCACTCGGTTCATGACCTGTTAAAGTAATTAATTATTTTAATGAAGACCCTAAGTCTAAATTTAGGGAAATGAAATAATTAAAGGGTATTAACAAGTCAGAGTGTGAATCTTCTAGAAAACATGGATCAATTCAAGATCTAATCTTATCCATTGATTAATCTTTTAATAAGGGTTGTTGGTTCTCCAACAGGGAGATTATAAAAGAAGACTTGAGGGTCATTTGGAAAATAAGTCGGGCATACACTTAGTACCTGAAGGAGATCCATTCTGATGTAGAATTCGATTTCAGTGGGATAGTTGCAGGGTGAGAAGTTTGTAGAAGCAGAAGAAGGAAGGAGTCATAGGTGATCGATATCAGAGACGGAGGGCAGCAGTGGGTCACTGGAGGTAGCTTGAGGCTGCAGCGCAGAGAACCCACGCAGTATCCACATAGACTTGCAGTCCAGCACTGGGAGCAGTGAATCACGTAGAGAGACGCAGGGGCATGCAGGGGTTGTTCAGGGTGTCAGAGAATTGTTCGAGTAAGCCGGAAACTCAGTCTCAAGTGTTTCAGAATTTATCTGTCGTTGTACTTCCCTGTAAAGATATCATTTGCTAAAGAATTAATAAAACCCTCATCTGTTGCATCGGTTTTCTGATGGCGGGCAAACCCGCCAAACCCACAATCTTCACTTGCAGATGCGTATAAAAATGAAATTCTAGTTTCATGTCAAGTAAATCCACTTTTTGGGCAATTTCAACACATGCGGAAGCTTTTTATAATCAAGGTTATAAAATCCATTTCAAGAATGTATGAAACAATATTCCACTTCATACCTGAATACATAAACTTGCCTTCACCTCATGGTTTTCAAACCATCATTCAAGCTCAAATAAAACTCCATATATCATAAGCCCAAAGCTTATGATGTAGCCTTTGGAACGAATAACCAAGTCTTTAAATTAAATATTTAAAAACCATTAAACTTCCAGCATAAACACTTAGCCTACGCTTATCATTAGGCCCACACATCAATTTTTAATAAACAAATTTCAATTTTTAAGCAACGCTGGTTCATACCTTGAATTATCAACCTTCCAACGCATTCACTCTTGACATTTTTCACAATGCTAATCGCGTTATTTCAAAACGCTATAAGCTTCCTCGCTGCATTCAATGAAACCATTCATTCTGTGTCTTTCGATGCAAATCGCCTTCACCGATTTAGTTCAACCAACAGTGTTTTATTTCACAATGAACAAAGTTCAACGCTGATTCAAGATTCCATCTCAAGCTATGGTATTTGCTTGCGTTCTACAGCAGAACCATCAATTTATGAACCATCGAACCATCGAATCAATTCAATCAATTTCAAGTAAGGAACAGAACTTGAATGCTTGTGGACTTAGACAGAGTTTTAAATTGCTTTCAATAAACAGAGAATTAGAACCATTACGCTCTATACATTCATCTCTATAAATCGAGCCATTAATTCATCATTCCACGAACCTTTACTTCGTTGTTCCTTATTTCAGAACTTCACTCCAGCGTTTATTCAAATTCTGCGTACATTTTACCCACTGCCAATGCTAGCTTGGTTCGAACTTGCATTATTAATTGAATTTTGCACTTCATAGACCCGATAACGCTTTTTCTCATGATTCAACCTTATCGAATTCCATTCTATTGTAATTTAAGAATCGAACAGGCTTAAAACAAAAGTTCTGTACCGATTTTCAACGCTGAAATGTAACTTACCATTACTCGTTAACTAAGGTCCCTTATAACCTTATGAAAATGCATAATGAAAGTCAGATTTCTTCACACGATTGCAACGTCGCTTCTTCCTTGCGCCATTTCTTCACGTTTATAATGCCGCTCCTCTTCATCGTTTGACTGCTATCGAATCACCATTTGTTTCATGCTTTAAGGAAATCAAACCAAATCATCTCCTATATTCTGAGTCTGCTCGGACCTAAACTCTATTCCAACGTATGAGTTTGCAAATCAAACAAAACAAATTGCTTTTACCATACCATGAATTCTACACTTCAAATTCAGGGTTTTAAAATTTTATATTCGCAGCGCCATTCTGTCTCCATAAAACTGTGTGAAATTCTTCCATGATTTCATTCAATTAACAGCGTCCAATTAACCATCACTGCAACCAAAATCGATATACTCAAATGACTGAATTACAATTCAACTTTCTTCAATAGGATCGATCCTTTCATTGATCGATCTTTCCCAAATGCTATGTATGCAAACTCAAATCAAATTTACTATTTCAAACAAAGTCACTCTTTCAACTAATAACACAGAGTTTCATCATGTACACAATTCAGAATAATTTCCTTCATATATAAACATGAAATCAAATACAAAACCCTTCTTGATTTTGGCCAGATTTTCAAATCAATGGCCCTTTTACAAAGCCCGTAGGCTTACAAATTCTGTTGTCCAAATCTCTCTCTTATTTCCCTCTGATTTTTCCTTCTAAGCTTATTAATTTATACAAATTTAATTGAACCAATTTAGGTTCAAATCCTCAAAATCTTCAAACCCCTACAATCTAGATTTTATCCCTAAAATCTTGAAACCAAATCTATCTTAGGCTTTCATAATTAATTCTTAAATATCTAAAATATAATTTCCCTCATGTTCTCCATTCATATGGGAACATTAACAAATCCTCACAATAATTAATTAAAATCACTCAAAAAGCCTATTAATATTTACATAAAATCAATATTCTCTCAAAAACATAAGACCCCCTATGTTTAATAAAATACAAAGTATTTTTCGAATCTAATGCCCCTGCATCAGACTCCCAAGGTTGAAAATGATTCATGATCTCCTGATCATGTGCCTTTAATCTCTGCCTCCTTGATCCCATACTTTGTTTTGCCACTGTCCAATAGCTGTATTATTCTTCAACTGCACTTCTCCAGGTTTCCATATCTTGTTCTGCAACTTGCCTCCAACTATTCTTTCACAATCCTTGTTTGTCTTTCCCTTGTTGCAATTCTTCTGCTTTCTTGCTGTTGTCTGCTGCTTCTGAGACACCTTCATCATCAGTCTTCTGATGCTTTCAATCTCTATGTCCACCTTATCTTCTATCTGGAAATTCCTCTGCCCCTTGTTGCTGCTTTCACTTCTTGTTGTTGCTAACACTGCTGCTATTGTCTCCCCGATTGTTGCTGCCTCCCAAAATTCCTGTCCCTCTGCAACAATTTTATTTTGCACACCTGAAAAATTTACTTTGAAAAAATAAATTATCATTTAAGTTTCTTCCTGCAGTAATATACTCATTTATCTTCGTTTGTATACTAGTAAGCAAAATTAAATTATGCAAACTAATATTTTCTCCTATTCTTTTCACAGCTTCACGCATTCTCACTTCAGTGCCTACAACTTCTTTCTCTGGTTCAAATGTCTTCAGAAAACATTTCAGCCATCTCATTTGTATTTGTTTCACATCAGTAGTATGCTTGAATTCAGCATCTTCTTCTTCTTTGACAATCTTCAGTAATTGTCCTTACCTTCTTGATTGATTCTGGCAATCAAATCAAGTTCTTCAAGCACTGTACCTTCATCCTTAATCAGAATAGAATTCTGATTCTCCATCACTGTAGCAGTTCAAAAATTCTGTCCTCCAGTCTTCTCTTGGCTATTTAGACAAGCCAACTCTTTCTTGTCACCCATGGTAACAAGCCTCTGCATATGAGACATGACTGTCTCATTTCCTTTCTACAACAGTTCTTCTTCTCTCAAGACAATTCCAAGTGATGGATTGTCTTCTGCAATACCTGTAAGCACAATCAAATTGTCAGTTTCAAAATCACAAGACCCAGTGGTCTCAATTGATGATATAGTCACCAATTTTGACTTCTGTAGTTCTAAGTCTCTTTCAAGACTTAGAAAATATTTACTGGCTTTCTCCTCATCTTTCTCTGGCAACACTTCAGTATGCTACTCTGAGTTTTCTTCCAAATTCTTTGTCAGCACATCAGTATGCTGATTTGCATTCACCATGAGACTGTCAGCTAGTCTCTCCTTCTTTCCATCCTCTGCTTCATGACTGTCATTCATGAAAACTTTCTTATCTTGCTTCTTCAACAAATTATCCTATGTGTAAGTTCTCTGCCTCTCCAATTCTCTTCTCTGAAGATCTAGTTTCCTATACAATTCAACAATTTCATTAGGAGTAGAACTTGGAAACTTCACATAATTTTCCATACCTTCACTGGCTTTTGATCCATCATCAGATGGTCCTTCATCTCTTGCTCCAATATTCTGCTGAATATTCTCATTAGATTCTTCTGTCTTCATGCCTTCCTGAGATCTTACCATCTCAGCATTGATCTGAACAGATTTCAACTTCAATTCTTTCTCCTTCTCTTTAACAAACTTTAAAGCTTTTTCATCTCCCTGTGATGTACTTGCAAACATACACAACTCATTAGTTTTAAAACCACAAGACCTTTAAGTCTTGAATGCTTCCTCAAGCACTTCCCTTTGAACAGATCTGCATGTGGAATCTTCAAATTCCATCTCTGGCTCAAGAACTCTAAGTTCCTCTTTCAATAAGGCAATCTCCCTTTGCCTCAACCTCATCTGCAATGGTTGCCAAATCAATCTCTTTCCCTTCAGTGGAAATATCCATCCTCCTTTCAGGTTTTCCTCCTCTTGTAGCCATTCCTGTAGTACCTGCAATTGTACCTTCAGCACTGCAATCTCTCTCTCTCTCTGACCTTATCAGTCATCTTACCTCTATGGCATTCCTCTGAACCTCTTCTCTGATCCTCCATGATCATCTTCTCCATGAGTTTCTCACTCATCATGAGTTGCACTAGCCTCTGCAACAACAAGCTCTCCTGCTGCCACTTACCTCACCAATCCAATCACTGGACTTGGTCTTTTGGCAAGTAATGGTTCACCATGTCTGGAACCTCTTGAGCACTTTATTCTGCTCTCTCTAGGCTATCTTCCTTAACTCACCTTCTCTTGATAACACTGCAATTGTCCTCCCTATCTAGCCTTTAGTTGAATGTCAGGTTCATTGCCATCATCATCTTGTCTGCAACCATAAATCTCAATCATAAATTTCAAATCAGATTTAAAATTATTTTACCTGCAAGATCTTTGCAAGATATTTTCCTGCATTCATTTCTTCAAATATCTGTTCACTGCAACTCTGTGTACTTTGCTGCATATCAGATTTAAAAATCTGATCTTCCTTCATTCTTCATCACACATTTAGATTTAAAAAAAAAAAAATCTTCAATTTCTCAACAGAGCTATCTCGCTCTGATACCACTTGATGGCGGGCAAACCCGCCAAACCCACGATCTTCACTTGCAGATGCATATAAAAATGCAATTCCAGTTTCATGTCAAGTAAAACCACTTTCTGGGCAATTTCAACACATGCGGAAGCTTCTTATAATCAAGGTTATAAAATCCATTTCAAGAATATATGAAACAATATTCCACTTCATACCTGAATATATAAACTTGCCTTCACCTCATGGTTTTCAAACCATCATTCAAGCTTAAATAAAACTCCATATATCATAAGCCCACAGCTTATGATGTAGCCTTTGGAATGAATAACCAAGTGTTTAAATTAAATATTTAAAAACCATTAAACTTCCAGCATAAACACTTAGCCTACGCTTATCATTAGGCCCACACATCGATTTTTAATAAACAAATTTCAATTTTTAAGCAACACTGGTTCATACCTTGACTTATCAACCTTCCAACGCATTCAATCTTCGCATTTTTCACAATGATAATTGCGTTATTTCAAAACGCTATAAGCTTCCACACTGCATTCAATGAAACCATTCATTCTGTGTCTTTCGATGCAAATCGCCTTCACCGATTTAGTTCAACCAACAGTGTTTTATTTCACAATGAACAGAGTTCAACGTTGATTCAAGATTCCATCTCAAGCTATGGTATTTGCTTGCATTCTACAGCAGAACCATCAATTTATGAACCATCGAACCATCGAATCAATTCAATCGATTTCAAGTAAGGAACAGAACTTGAATGCTTATGGACTTAGAAAGAGTTTTAAATTGCTTTCAATAAACAGAGAATTAGAACCATTACGCTCTATACATTCATCTCTATAAATCGAGCCATTAATTCATCATTCCACGAACCTTTACTTCGTTGTTCCTTATCTCAGAACTCCACTCCAACGTTTATTCAAATTCTGCGTACATTTTACCCACTACCAATGCTAGCTTGGTTCAAACTTGCATTATTAATTGAATTTTGCACTTCATAGACCCGATCACGCTTTTGCTCATGATTCAACCTTATCGAATTCCATTCGATTGTAATTTAAGAATCGAACAAGCTTAAAACAAAAGTTCTGTACCAATTTTCAACGCCGAAATGTAACTTACCATTACTCGTTGACCACGGTCCCTTATAACCTTATGCAAATGCATAATGAAAGTCAGATTTCTTCATACGATTGCAATGTCGCTTCTTCCTTGCGCCATTTCTTCACATTTATAATGCCGCTCCTCTTCATCGTTTGACTGCTATCGAATCACCATTTGTTTCATGCTTTAAGGAAATCGAACCAAATCGTCTCCTATATTCTGAGTCCGCTCGGACCTAAACTCTATTCCCAAGTATGAGTTTGCAAATCAAACAAAACAGATTGCTTTTACCATACCATGAATTCTACACTTCAAATTCAGGTCTTTAAAATTTCATATTCGCAGTGCCATTCTGTCTCCATAAAACTGTGTGAAATTCTTCCACGATTTCATTCAATTAACAGCGTCCAATTAACCATCACTGCAACCAAAATCGATATACTCAAATGACTGAATTACAATTCAACTTTCTTCAATAGGATCGATCCTTTCATTGATCGATATTTCCCAAATGCTATGTATGCAAACTCAAATCAAATTTACTATTTCAAACAGAGTCACTCTTTCAGCTAATAACACAGAGTTTCATCATGTACACAATTCAGAATAATTTCCTTCATATATAAACATGAAATCAAATACAAAACCCTTCTTGATTTTGGCCAGATTTTCAAATCAATGGCCCTTTTACATAGCCCGTAGGCTTACAAATTCTGTTGTCCAAACCTCTCTCCTATTTCCCTCTGATTTTGCCTTCTAAGCTTATTAATTTATACAAATTTAATTGAACCAATTTAGGTTCAAATCCTTAAATATCTCAACCAAATCCTCAAAATCTTCAAACCCCTACAATCTATATTTTATCGCTAAAATCTTGAAACCAAATCTATCTTAGGCTTTCATAATTAATTCTTAAATATTTAAAATCTAATTTCCTTCATGTTCTCCATTCATATGGGAACATTAACAAATCCTCACAATAATTAATTAAAATCACTCAAAAAGCCTATTAATATTTACATAAAATCAATATTCTCTCAAAAACATAAGACCCCCTATGTTTAATAAAATACAAAGTATTTTTCGAATCTAATGCCCCTGCATCATTTTCCCGCATTAGGTTTTTTTCCGGGGACAATTGTCCAAAAATAACTATATACATGTGATTAATTCTTGTGCTTATGTTCTCTATTGTTTATTTCTCTGTATATATATTTGTCAATGTTGCAGTAGTATTTATTTTGATATTTGTCGGAAGATTTATTAATAATAACTTATTGAAATAATAAGTAGGAGAAATAAATCTATCACTGCCAATGTTTGAAATTTTCGCATTTCACAATCTTTGCTGCGTTTTTCCAAAATATTTCTTCATTAACTTTCTTTTTCACATATTTGCCATCCTGTTTGTGAGCCCACTGACATTCATTCCATTCATCACTAGAAAACAACTTTTGCAATTTTCTATGTTGGGAAAGCATAGATTTCAATATCAAAAAATGTGTTGCAAATCTAGTGATGGTAGGCCTAATAATTTCCTTGCCCCCCTGTGTGTTTCCTTATCAGGTTCAGAATCCATGAGTGATTGTAAATATATTTTGTGATGCTTTTGGCATGCTCTATAGTGTTCTTGATCCAATCTATTTTACCAATATCCTCAAGCATGAGGTCTATGCAATGTGCAGCACATGGAGTCTAAAAGATGGTTGGGTGTTTTTCCTCTAACAATTTACCAGCAAGAACATAGTTATAGGAATTATCAGTGATGATTTGAACAACATTTGCCACCCCCACCTCTTGAACAACCTCATCCAAAAGCTGAAACAACAAGTGTCCATCTTTCCCCCTATCATATGCATCAACTGATCTTAGAAACATGGCTTCCCGTGGGAAAAAGACAAGAAAGTTTATGATAGTATGGTTCCTCTAATCAATCCATCCATCTGACATGATGGTACATCCTATATGTGCCCATGATTTTTTGAATTCTTTCAAATATTCATCAATGGACACAATCTCTTTTTGCAAAAGAGATCCTATTAACTCATGCAAAAGAGATCCTATTAACTCGTGCATAGTAGGGCCTTTGAATCCCTTTCCGGCAACATATATGGCATAAAACATAGGTTCATAATATGGTGAACGAGAAGCATTGAAGGGAATATCATCATCATACCACCATCTAGCAATGTAATCACAAACAGTTTCTCTCAAAAAAAAATTCCAATGTTGATCTAAAGTGGGCTGCACTTGACCTCTACTTGTAGGACTAGGACCATGTGCATTATCAGAGGGAGAAGAGGGTGTGAAAAAACTTTTTATAATACCCTTATTTCTCATTTCACCCTTACCCTTTTCAGAAATAAACTCTATAGAGGGAGGAACATAGAGAAAGGGGTTTGATGCATCAGTGCAAGGGATAGATGAAAAACCCTCATAATCAAAAGTTGGGTTGGTAGGCATCATGTGTTGTATATTTCTCTTCCTCCCAATTTCAGCCTCTATTTCTTTTTGCCTAGCTTTGTCTTCCTTAAACTTTTGAAATTGAACTCTCAACTCCTTCCTAATTTCTCCAATTTATTATATTGGTGCCTCACATGGATTAATTTGGCCTCTAAGACCAGCCAAATGTAGTTTCATTCTATGAATGCCCCCTCCACCCCCCTTAATTTTTCTCTTACAAAATTTGCAATGCATTTGATCATCAACCATTTCAGCATATGCCCAAGCAGCTTTTTTCATTCTAGGGGTCATTTTGGACTGAGTTTTTGACTTGGAAATGAAAGGTTTAAATCTGAAAATGAAAACAAAAAAAATTATTCATTTTATGTTCATTTCTTTCACAAAAAACTATGTTTTACATTTTCAAATTTGCAAAAATAATAAAACAAGAAAAGACAGATTTTAGAAGGAAAAAAAAAAAAAAACCTCTAGGCTCTAGCCTCCTCAATGCAGCTCCAACAAACCATCTCCTCAATGCTACTCCAAAGCTTTCCCAATAAGCTCCTCACCGCTGCTCCAAAGCTTGCCCAAAAGACTTCTAAAAGCTGCTCCAAAAACCAACTCCACAACTCTTCACAAATTCCTCACAAATTCTCACTCAAATGCAATGAGATAGATGTGAGGAAATGAGAGGGGTTGGGTAGCTTTAATAGGATAGGTAGGGGTTAGAAGGTTGCATAAAACCCTAACAACAAAGAAAAATCTAATTTGAAGTCCGATTTGGAGGCAAAATGGGGTCTGCGGCAGGCTTGGATTGGTTCAGCCAATTTAGCTCAGGCTCGGCCGAGCCGGCCGGTTCGATCACAAACCGGCCTACGGACTGGTTTTTCTATCGAGTCAGTCCGGCCAAGGGTTTGGCTCGGTTGGCTCAGCCGATTCCGAGCCGGTCTGTCCGATTTTTAAAACTATGAGTGTCACAATGGAAGAGATCGGGGAGATGGTATGAGGATGTGGGCAGGGACATGTTGGATGATCAAGCAGAGAAATGGGAGATAGCAGCGGCGAAATGGTAAATGGGAGGTCGGCAGGGCCCGACGACTAGCGAGGTAGCGTGGGGTGTTTCCATAATATCATTCGCTATGATACTTCTGGAGCATCCAAACTATTATGCAACTGTAATATTATATGTAGATTTGTAATTTGTAAGGTAAGTAAGTAATTGTATTAATAAGATATGAATCGATGGTTTACAATTCTTTGGTGTGCCTTTATAGGCATTGACTGGCCACGAAGATAAAAAGTCATGACTATTGACCTCATGTCTTTTCATAATTGGATGAGACATTAATTAATTTAATTATCTTAATTATTTAACATTATATTTATTTTAATTGAGGGTTATGAGTATTTTATTCATAACATAGTTCATATGGGACCTTGCCACTATTGTTTCTAAGCATTCCTTTGCTAAGATATTACTCAAATTGGAATCATTCAACATGGTCTTAGTCATTTCTTCTATTCTTCTATTCTTCCTTTCAGTCACTCCATTTTGTTTTGGTGTCCTTGTTGCTAAGAATTTTCTTTTTGTTGAAAACAACAACAAAAAAATCTTGATTTAATTTTCCCTTGAATTAAATTAGGCGAAAATTGTAATTTCACATCACAAGACAACTTGTACGAGATAACTAATTTAGTTTCACTTATTTGGCTAAGTTAATTCAAGTTGAGGGCCTAATTTGAGTCATGTAGAGTGATTCCTAAATTTTAGGAGCCTTGGTTGAGTTTAATTTGAGTTGTAATAATTTAATTCAGATAAGTTGAGTTAAAGTCAGTTAAACTAGTTCTAACTGTTGGAGGAACTAGTAGGACGTGTAGCAGTGGGGTGTAGCTTTAGTGTTCAAACGGTTAACTGATAAATCAGTTATAATTAACTCATGCATGCATGAGATACGAGTTACCCAATTGATATTGGAGTTCAAAGGAAGTGTATTATCAGTTGTATGATTATCCAAGTTGTACAGGTGGTGCATGAAGTCAGAGAAGGACCTATAGGTATTACACAGTTCGGGATGGGGATTTCCCTAATTAATAAGTGGATAATTCCTTGACATACAACGCAAGGAAATAGGATCTTGGCAGGCAGCAGAATTGGCTAAGTGTTGGTCAGAGTCAACTTGTGAGACAGTGAGATAGATTATACTTGTGCAAATAGTGTTCAAGCTTGAACAAGCATTGTATTTATTCTCTATTTTCTGACTAATGCAATACAAATAGAAAGGAGTTTTGAGCAGTGGCTTTACCATAGATATATCCTCATGTTATGTGTATTGATTCATGTCGCATTTTTTTATATTGTTTCTCAATCGTGAATTTCTTTGCGCAGATGAGTAGAATTGATTTGAGTCTTATGTTTTAGAACATTACTTGAGCAGTATTGAATCTACAATTAATTTCTACATGGTTTTAGAGCTAGAATCACAATAGAGAAGATAATTCGAAGCTTGTGCAAGAGCTTCGAATTACAAGATCAATGTTGCAAGCTTTCTCTAGGACTGAGAAGATGACTTCCACCAGAGTCAGGCTCGAGTATGCTCTGGAAGAAACCACAAACTTTGTGGAATGAAAGATTTGTATGGAGTCGGTATTAGATTATAACGACCTACTAGATTACATCAAGATAGATGTAGTAAAACCCCCAGCAGTTGATTCCCAAGATCTCACTAAGTGGAAGAAGGATGTAGCTAAAGTGAGGGGGATCATATTGGAGGGGGTTCTAGATCATATTGTCCTGAATCTCCATGAAAAATAAACTCCATTCATGATGTGGAAAACAATGACTGAATTGTTTGAGAACAATAGTGACCACAGGAAGCTGGCATTGAAGGACAAGCTTCGGAGCATCAAAATGCAGAAATCTAAATCAATTCCACAGTACCTGAGAAAATTCACACAGTGTCATGTTTAGCTTAGTGCGGTTGGTGTGACTGTTCCAAAAGAATATTTGGAAGCTCTAGCTCCGTTGGGTCTTCCCAAGAGATGGTACAATTATCAGGATTTCATGAATGGTAAAGACAAACTACCAAGTTGGTAGTGGTTAAGGTCTAATCTCGCGCAAGAATAGATCAGGTGAAGCATTAGGGGAGGTTTGAGGTCTAAAATGGGCCTCCTAAAGAAATTATAAAATAATAGTGGAAATAATAAAATAATATTACATTACATCATCAAATTTTAGAGGGAAAAGAGAAAAAACTATTTTTTCAACTCGTATTTTCAACTTATCTCCCTATGGGTTTACTCAAATTTGGAGCAGGAATGCTCGTTAGATGCATAGTTTGATTCCTCATCCAAGGAGTACCCATGTTGTATAATTTTGATGGATCCTGCTATACGTATTAGGTTCCATCGAAAGTATGCAACATGGGTGCTCCTTGGATGAGGAATCAAATTTTTCATCCAACAAGTGTTCCTACTCGAAATTTGAGTAAAGTCTTAGGGAGATAAGTTAAAAATACGAGTTGAAAAAGTGGTTTTATTATTTTATTGTTTTTTAATATTTTTACGTTTTTACCCCAAAAATGGTGAATCATCCGCCATGGTTGACATCGTCATCTTGAATCCTATCGGTTCTTATAAAGCTTATTTTTGTTGTACATTTTTATTAGGAATCTCATTTACCTCAAAAGTTCACTAATGAAACAGAGATGGCACCTCATCCAAGGTTGACGATGAGGAGAATTGTTCCTTCGCTGGAAAGGAAAAGAAAGGGAAAGGGAAGAAATCCCAATCCAAAGGAGATTTTGGTCAAACAGGCAAGAAGAAAGATATGTCAAAGATTAAATGCTTTCACTGTCATGAGTTGGGACACTATGCCACAAAGTGTCCACACAAGAAGGTCGGCAAGAAACGCTCAGGAGGAACGGCAGGTGAAGCTATAGCTTCACAATTCGAGTTGGATTTCACCCTCATTGCATGCATGGTGACATCGGTGATGAGTCAGTCGTGTGTGGTATCTGGATAGTGGAGTCTCATTCCATATGGAAGGCAACAAAGAATTTTTCAGCGACTTGGAGGAGGACCTCTAGATGCACATCGAGATGGGAGATGATGGAAGGTATAGTGTGACTGGTATCAGTACAGTTACTTTTCAGAGGTTGCCCGACTCTCCTCTCACATTAAAAGATGTCATGTATGTTCTGGTTCTGAAGAAAAATTTAGTTTTAGTTTCTATGTTGGGAGATCATGGCTACAATGTGATATTGAGAAAAGGAAAGGCTTTCCTTAGACACATCGTCGTGGGACAAGTAAAGCGGATTCGGGTTCGGGTGAAGAGCCTCTACAAATTGGATGTAGAATACTGTGACTGTTGAGCACAAAAGTAGAGAAGGCACAAAGCCGAGACATCGATGAATTATGGCATAGGAGCTTGGCGATTTGCACCATGGAGCTTTGAAGATCATGCAAAAAATTTCTACATGACTTCCCAAGAGTGCACTAGAGTAGTGGGATACATGCAAAGGGTGTACACTGGGGAAGTACACCAAAAACACTTAAGCCACCTTTCATGATAAGGATAGTAGAGCACAAGCAGTCCTCGAAAGACCACTCATATGTGTGTGAACATTTCTCGACAACCTCCACGGCCAAACACAGGTAGTATGTTATATTTGTAGATGGTTTATCATGTAATGTTAATTTTTGTAGCAGCGGATGTGTTCTAGCCTCGAGATTTGGCAGAGAGGTTAGAATACATGCATTCTCCAAAACCCAGAAATCGTTTCTGGAAATTCTACCTAGAGACGACTTAATTAAAATAATTAATCAGTTTTTAATATTTCCTAAGTCTAAACTTAGGAAATATGATTAATTAAAAGGTATTAATCAATTCGTGGTGAGAATCTTCTAGAAAAAGACTCGGATCGAATTCTAGTTAATCTTAGCCATCGATTAAGTTTTAATCGTGGTCGTTGATGTCTCAACGAGAGCTTATAAGAAGAAACACGATGGGGCTTGGAGAACACACTTCAACAATTCGATTTCACTGGCAGATCGATTTCGAGAGTAGCACTATTAAGTTGTCGGAGAGAGAGCTAGTGAGCTCAAATTAGTGAGAGAGGGGTAGGGATTGTAAGGTCGGAAGAATATTTTCAAGTTCTAGTGAGTGCATCGTAGAGAGGCGGTGAGTGCCACATAGAGGCAGCACAATGCTTCTGAGGAGATTCTGTATTTTGCTGGGGAGAAGCAATGATTCAGTGCCAGAAGCTGGAGAGAGAGTCCAGAGACCAGGAGGATCCATTTCCCATACAACAACTACAAATATTGCGAGAGGGAAAGCAGTTCCGAGTTTGTGGGACACAGTACTGTTTAGGTTGACACAGTGACTGCGCAAAGGAGAAGCTCAACTTGAGCTAAGGTCGGTGTCAGATAACTTGTGGGAGTGAGATTTTTCTCACTAGACTTACTATCAATTATTTCTCTGTATGGATTGCTAGATTTAAGCAACCATAGTTTTGTACTCATATTTACTACTACATAATAACCAAACCCTCAACTGTTACACCGATTTTCCCGAGTTGGGTTTTTCCGGAGACTTAGTCCAAAAATAACTTTGTATTTGTGCGTGTGTGCATCTATTCTTCTAGCATTTATTTTTCTTCCACGATATTTTATTTGTGAAGGCTGCAATGTATTAGTTTCGACATTTACCGTAGAACACAATAAATACTTTGCTTAATTTATTTATCAAATAGAGGAAACTATCTCAGTTGTTGCATTAGGATTTGGGGTATCCGAATTTTCACATGGTATCAGAGCGCAAATAGAAGCAAAAGAGCTCAATTGTAGACAGGAAGAGGGAGCTTCAAAGCGCTACGTAAGCAACTGCTCGAAACCCCAAAGGCAACACAGTCCCTTTGGCCAGAGGGTCAATTTTTTAGGAAAATTTTATTTCTCTGAGAGAGTCAAAAGAGATTAATTTTCTAGATTTAATATTACCAGAGATAGAGGGAGAAGCAGTATTTTCCTTACAGGGCAGATCTTCAGTTGGGATGCAGTTATTTGCAACAGTTTGCTAGAGAAAAATAGCGTGAGGTGGAAGGAAGAGCACACATTGAGGGAAATTTTTCCTCAGGGAACTTCTAGTTCAGAAGTTTGATTTCTCACTACAGAGCAGCAGTAGTTGTGAGCCAATTTTCCCACTCTAGGAGGTAGTACGTAGAGCCTAATAGCAGCTGCGCAGAGGGGAATAGGAAGAGTTCGACATTTTTACAGAGATGGCATAACATGGCTAAGAGATCAGGATCGGTTGGACGGAGCGTCTAACTATGTGATCTGGAAGGCCAGGATCACCTGTCTTCTAGATGAATACGATCTCAAGGCCTACATTGATAATGTGGTGGTTGTACCCATGGATCCAAATCAGCTGAAGGCCTACAAGAAGGAGATGACGAAAGAGAAGAGGTTGATTCTTGATGGGGTTCTAGATCACATGGTGTCTCACATAGCTATAAAAGATACTGCTAAGCAGCAGTGGGATGCTCTCGCTATGTTATACTAGGGATCTTTCGAGCAGCAAAAAATGTATCTCGAGGAGAAGTTGAGATGTACCTGTATGCAGAAGGGGGAGCGCATAGACCCCTTCCTCACTATGCTTCAGGATGTCCGAGACCAACTGTCTGATGTAGGGTCAACGCCCCACCCTATAGAATTGGTGTGGTTAGCTCTGAACAATGTTTTTGAAGACTGACAGTTCTTTGTCTAGATTATCCCACGTAGAGACAAGTTGCTAGAGTGGGACCGGATGTGGGCTAATCTGTAGTAGGAGGAGATGAGGTGAGATTTGGTAAAGAGCACCATAAGTGGTAGCAACAAAAACAGTGGGACGAAGCAAGTAAAGGAATAGGAAAATGTGGCCCTCGCATCAAAGGGGCAGCAGGAGTGGTGCAGGAGGAAGGAATTTTTGAAGGTCAAGTGCTTCAGGTGTTGCAATTTAGGCCACTACAACACTCAATGTCCTCTTAGAAAGACAATAGCAGGACAAGTGGAGCAGTGGGTGCATAGATCACAGATGAAGCAAAGGCAGATCTGAAGACTAGAAGGAGCAACCCACGCAGAGCAGCAACAACGTAGAAGAAGCAACAACGCAGACGCTGATGTGACTTCAGCAGCGCAGTGTAGAGTTGCAGCAGTGTAGAAGGCTTCAGAGGGACAACGTAGTGCAGCAACAGCGTGAGAGATTTAAAGCACAAGGGGATGATGTGACTTCATCAGTGCAAAGGGAGTCTGATTATGCAGTGAAGTTGCTGTGCATCATCCTTTAGATGCCAGCGCAGATCATTAGCCTATGGAGCTTCAGTGATGAGGATGCAATCCAACTGACTTTCATGTCAAAGATTTGGCAGGAGATTCAGTTGTTTCTCTCAACAATTGAAGTTGCAGTGCAACATATCAATAGTGATAGTGCTATGAGTAGCACAGATGCAACAAATCGAGAGGGAGCTATAGTACAGATGTTGCAGTGGCAGTGGCAGAGTCATGGGCAGCGGTACAGAATGGAAGCAACAGTGCAAAGTTGAGTGGCAGCAGGCCAAGCATCAACAACACAGAACCAGTGCCCAAAATCTTGTAATACATAGTGTGATGTATTGCTAGAGCACACTCTTGATGCTAAGAGGGAGTGTTGAGATTTTGTGTATTTGGGGTAGCATCAGTTGTGCTCTAGCTCCCAAATTTTGAGGAAGAACTAGAGTACACTTGATCTACAAGACCTATAAATGGATTTGGGAAATTTCATCTAGTTTAGGAGATATTAAATTAATTAATTATTTTAATGTATTTCCTAAGTTTAAACTTAGGGAACTTAAATAATTAAAGTGAATTTAATTAACATGTGATGAAATTGTCTTAAGTCATACGGATCAATCTTTCTTTTAATCTTAGCCATTGATTCAAGATCTAATCATGGTCATTGGTTTTCCAACGAGAAAAGTATAAAGGAAAAGCTTGGAGTCATTTGTAAAGACACACAGAGGCAGAGAACTGAAGCTACGCTGAGATCCTAGGGCGGGTTTGCTAAGAATTCTCAGAAGTGTTTCAGATGCAGAGAGGGGAATTTAGGCCAAGGGGATGATCTGATCCCCGGGTCTAGAATCAACAAGAGGTAGAGATCAACTTAGAGAGACAACTCAGAGAAGCAAGAGAGCAGCAGCAGTAGCAAGGACATCGCAGTGCCTTAAGGACAACATGATTTTCAGCTGGAAGCCCTCAGGGGTTATGCAAAGACCATAAGGGGCAGCATAAGGACTGCGTCACCCAGTCTGGGGTAACGCAACCCTTTCTGGAGCAGCGCTAAGGGATGCATAGGCTTCAGAGGCTGACACAGAGGCTTCAGGGACAATGCTAGGGTTTCTAGGCCCTAATTTTGGCCGAGTCTTGGAAATCTCGTTTGAGGTGTGGATCAGTCATTATTTTGGCTTCAGAACAGCCGGTGAGTTGTAGATCTATTATTTCTCTGTCATGATTTCCAGATATGGAACCCAGATTTGTTGTATTCATAAAATTCTTAATAATAAAACCCTCTAACAGCCAAAAGATCGGTTTTCCCGCATTGGGTTTTTCTAGGGACTATTTGTCTATGAAATATCTGTGTCACTTTGTCTATGTGTGCATGTACTTGTTCAAGACCTGAATTGGTGAGCTTCTTGAGAAATTTAAGTATAAGATTCAGAATTTTTCACATGGAGAACTTCTTTTCTCTCAAGGAAAGTATGCCAACGAGATATTGAAGAAGTTTTGCATGGAGAGTAGAAAACCCATGGACACTCCTCTAATAGGCAGATGGAGGAAGGAGAATGCCACTTTAGGTGAGGAAGTGGAGGCCACTATTTACAGAAAGCTTGTGAGTTCACTTGTGTATTTGGTGAACACACGACCAAACATGTGTTATGTAGTTAACCAACTTAGTCAAGAAATGGTTAAGCCAACCAAAATGTATTGGAAGGCAGCCAAACATGTGTTGAGATACCTCAGAGGCACTACTTAGTATGGTCTTTGGTATAAACGGACAAAGGGAGTGAATATTCAAGGCTTCACAAATGCAGATGGGGTGACTAGTCCATCAGATCGAAAAGCACAAAAAATTCTTGGTACAATGGGAAGCAAAGATTAGTTGCATTCAATTCAGCAGTAGCAGAGTGCATGGCGACTAGTCAAGAAACTTGTGAAGTTATCTGGATGAGGAAGATTCTTGTTGGGTTATTTGGTCAGATGATGGATCCCAATGTGATATACTGTGACAATCATAGTTGTATCAAACTCTCTAAAAAATCCAGTTTTTCATGATCGATCCAAGCATAACGACATTTGATATCACCATCTACGAGATTGTGTGTAGAGGTGGATTATGTTGTTGGCATACATTCCTACAAAGGAACAGGATGTAGATATTTTGATAAAGAAAATTTCAAGAGGAAAATTCGAATTCCAGAGAGACGGGATTGGGGTATCTGATAATCCATTTCTTGTAGAGAAGGAGTGTTGAAAACGACAAGAAGAAAATCCTAATTAATTTCCTCTTGAATTAAATTAGGAGAAAATTGTATTTCAACATCACAAGAGAACTTGTACGAGTTAAATAAGTTATTTTCACCTAGTTGGCTCATTTAATTCGAGTTGAGGGCCTAACTTGAGTCATGTAGAGTGATTCCTAAATTTTAGGAGTCTAGGTTGACTTTAATTTGAGTTGTAATAATTTAATTCAATTAAACTAAGTTAAAGTTAGTTGAAATAGTTCCAGCTATTGGAGGAACTAGTAGGAGGTCTAGTAGTGGGGTGTAGCTTCAGTGTTCAACTAGTTAACTGATAAATCAACCATAGTTAACTCATGCATGCATGAAATACGAGTTACCCAGTTGAGATCAGAGTTCAAGGGCAGTATATTATCAATTGTATGGTTATCCAAGTTGTACAGGTGGTGCATGCAGTCAGATAAGGACCTATAGGGATTGCGTAGTTCAGGATGGGGATTTCCCTAATTAATAGGAGGCTAATTCCTTAAGAAACAATGCAATGAAATATTAGTTTGGCAGACGGTAGAATTGGCTAAGTGTTGGCCTGAGTCAGCTTGTGAGGCAGTTAAATAGATTATACTTGTGCAAAGATTATTCAGGATTGAACAAGCATCTCTATTTTCTGACTAATGCAATACATAAAGGAAGGGGTTTTAAGCAGTGGTTTTCCCCTAGATATATCCTCGTGTTATGTGTAATATATTACTTCTCAATCGTGAATTGATTTCCGTGTATGAGTAGAGTATATTTCAGTCTTATGTTTTAGAACATTACATGAGCAGTATTGAATCTACAATTAATTTCTACACTTTTTATTCCTTGTTTTTCACAAAAGTATTGGAATTCTGTAGATGTGAATTCTTCTCCATTGTCTAATCTTAAACACTTGATTCTTAAATCAGTTTCGTTTTTTACCATCTCTTTGTAGATTCTAAAGCATTCAAATGTTTTTTAATTTTCTTCAGAATACTTACTATTGTCATTCTGGTGTAATCATCGATAAACAATATGAAGTATTGTTCACCTCCCAATCCTTGGTCATCATCGATCCACATAGGTGAACTCTGACGGTTTTCAAGTATGGTGTTCCTTAGTCTTCAACTCAACTCTTGTCTGTTTTCCATGTTTGCAATGCTTAGACATGGTGCTAGTTGGTTTTGAAATTTCTAACATCTCTCTAACGACTTCCTTTTTACTAATCTTTACCAAATTGTTGAAGTTCATGTGACCCATTCTCTTGTGCGAAAGCCAACTTTCATCCTACTTTCGCAAGAAACATCCTTCCTTTCCAATGTCATCCAAAGTATATATATCATTTGGAGCCCTTGTTTCAGTCCCCACTAATATACCTAATTTTTCCTTTCGCATTTCACGTTTCTTTGAGTAAAAAAAAAGTATGTCCTTGATCACACATTTGACTCACACTTAGCAGGTTGGCTCCTATTTTCAATGAGAAAAATGTCTTCTTCCATGGCATTCTTTCTTCTGAGCTTAACGATACCCTTTCCAATGACCTTAGTTGAACCATCATTTCCAAATGAAATTATTCCATTGTTTTCTTCCTGTAGAGATACAAATTTATTTTTATCCCTTGTCATGTGTGCTGAGCAGTCACCGTTGACATACCATACACTTTTTTTGCGTTGGTTTTTAAAGCAATCATGCAAAATTCATCCTTCTTCTTCCAAATTCTTGAAGGTCCTTTTCGGGGAACATTTGATTAGTGCTTTTCCCCCCTTGGAGTATTCAACCTACACTCTTTTGCTACATGTCCAAAATTGTTGCATTTGTAGCACTCTACCTCATTGCTCAAGGATCCAAACCTGTTATAATTTTGGTTACACCCTTCCTGAGACTTTCTAGGATAATCATTCCTAGAATAATTTCCAATGTTGCTTCTATTTCTACCATAAGTCTTTTTTTCAACTTCTTTTTCTGTTGTCATGGAGCTTGAACCTTTAACAAAGGTGGACTTGTATCCTAATCCTAATTTGTCATTGCATGACCTTTGACCATTGATAGTTTCATCCAACACTTTGTTTTTGTTTATTAAATTTTGTTGGATATTCCTCTTTTGTGCTTCTTTTCGTAGTGAGCTTATCTCTGCTTCCAAATTCTCCTTGTCTAGGAGCTTTATTCCAATTCCCTTTTGAGTGTTTCTTCAATTTTCTTGGCTTCCTCTAACTACACTTTTTTATTGATGGCAATCTTTTATGATTCTTCAGTCTTCTTATTGATACTTTTAGCTTGTTTCTTTATTTCAGTTAACTCAGCTTCCAATGCCTTGACATTCTTCCTTTCTATCTTTAGATATTTTAAAGCACTGCCAAGTTCTCTTTCAAGGTATGCCTCGTCGCCTTCTTCATCTTCCTCAGGAGATTCCTTTCGATTGTCCCTTGACATAAATAACACCCTTCCTGTGTCATTGTCCCTATCATTGTCATTATCATTCACTTCATTAGATGAGGAACTATCTTTTTTTTAGTAGAGACTTTTCTTGAAGACTTTCTTTTTACCTTGTTTCTTGTACCTTCTCTATTTTTTCTTTAATTTTTTAGGAGCTTCTTCTTCATCATCTGATTATTTTGCATAACAACATTTTGAAGCAAAATGACCAATTTCACCACAGTTAAGCACTTGAAGGGGAGCTTACCTTTGCATTTTTTGTTTCCTCTCTTTAGTTTTCTTACAAAATTGGCTATTTCTTCATCTGAAATCTCGCTAGCGCTGCAACTAGTGCTTGGATTTGATTGTTGTTTGTTTTTCAATGTCTTCTTAGATGTTGTAAAGATTGCTTCTCTTTTGGATGTGTTCTCATGTTCTGTTCTTATTTCATAGGTTGTAAGTATCCCATGTAGCTTGTCCATGCTAACATTTTATAAGTCCAACTTTCTTCTAACACTTAGACTTTAGCATCAAATCTCATCAAAAGAGATCTTAGTACCTTTTGAACAATTACCTTATTTTCTATTGGTTCTTCCAATCCTTGCATAGCGTTTACTACTTCATTAACTTAGAGAAACAGGTTGTGATATTTTTGTCTTCATTCATTCTTAGCTGCTTAAATTATCCTCTGAAACTTTAAAGCTTGGCCTCGACATTTTTTTCTCTTCATATATGCTTTTTAGCTTATCCCAAACATTTTTTGCAAATGTGAAATGCACTAATTTAACATACATTGACTTTATTAGACCATTCAAAATAGCATTCTTGGCTTTAGAATTACTATCATAAAGCTTCTTAACTGCATCATCTGTTGGAGGGGCAGAGGGTTCTTTGTATCCAGTGATTCTAGAGTATCAAACATCATATCCTTGTGCTTGCACATATGCTTTCATCCTTCTACTCCAAAGCACATAGTTTTGTTTATTAAATAGTGGAACTTCATTCTTCGTGCAATCCCTGATCTCTCTTCCAGCTATTAGACTGCTTGTAAAGGAACCTACTCTGATACCAATTGTTAGAAATACTGAGAAGGGGGTGAATCAATATTTCAATTACAATTAGTTAATTATATAATTTAAGTGCATGAATAACTATACAATAATCATCAATACACCACAAGAGCAGTACATAATATTTTTAGACGGAAACCCTTTGAGAAAAACCACCAAATGTTTTTCTAATAATTTATGAATACAAAAATTTCCCAGCTCCAACTACAAGGGAAGTTCCAACTTCCTAGTACTCTAGAAAAACATTCAATTTAATAGGAAGCTCCAACTCCTAAAAGGATGCTCCTACACCTCGGTTTTACCAACTCCAATTGAAACGATGCTCCAACGCCCTAGTTTTATCAGCTACAATTAAAAGCGTCAGAAAATGTAACTAGGTTCAGTCTTCATTTAATGTACTTGAGTCATCTTGTAATGTACTTGTCAAAAGAATAAAGAAAAGAATTATTATTATTATTATTGTGACTTATTAAAGCATGGGTTTCATGCTTGGGTCACCTTGGTTTAGGTCAAATTCCCCATTGAGGACTTCTAGGATTTATTCTGAGTTAATATTCATTGTACATTTAAAGAGACCCTTCTTGGGCTTTTGAATCATGTAAAAAGGTTCAATATTGAGTAAAATTTCAATTATGTGACCTCCACTCCAAGTCGTCCTAAAGGGGATCATGTCGGCCTAAGAGACACTTATTCGACCTCACATGGAGCCTGTAAATGCAAACAAATCGAATTCATTTGGAGCACACACTCTCACAACAAGTTCAATATCTCTTGTAGCTGGGAAAAGTTCGAATTCTATTGCCGGGAAGCCGAAAGAAGTGTGAGTTTGGGGAAGTCTAAGGAGAAGAAGAAAAACGAAATTTTGGTGCCTCTCTCTATCTATGGTGCCCTAGATTTGGAGATCGAAGTCTTCTAATTTTTTTTGTTGTCGGAAGTTGTCTGTTGTTGGAAGTTGCTGCCTAATCGAATTTGTTGGAAAGGGGTGCAAGATCTGGGAGGTTGAATTGGCATGGAGGGAAGTGTTCAGTGTATGTCTAGACTCTAGGGTGAAGAGTCTTAAAGAATACTATTGAAAGGAAGAATTATCTTGACTGGGTTTTCCCCTTGAGGGGGGTTTTTCCCTGGCATAATGCCTACATCTGGTGTTGATTGTTTTATGTGTTATTGCTTTGGTAATTGCTCGATGAACTAAAAGAAAGAAGATATTAAGAATCGTAATAACAAGAAAGATCACAAGTAATTATCAAGAATAAGAAAATCTTTCTGCCTTTATGATTTTCTAACATGGTATCAGAGCTTTGGTGAAAAGGAAGGAAAAGGCAGTCTTCAGCACTTAATCAAGGAACCATTCAAAGGATGATCTCAGTGAAGGAATCTACTACACTGTAGGAAGATGTCTAACACAATCAAGGGAGAAACAAACTCGAAAGAGCCTCAAACTACAGGTCCTGGAAGAAGAGAATTGACCTCATTTTTTAAAAGAATAAGGGATTGGATTTGTTCAAAGGAAAAGTAAAGAAGCCTACAGAGGATTCCAGTGATGGTGACAAAGTGAAATTCAGGGAACTAGAGTTGGTAGCCATGACTCTAATGGTAGAAAGAATAAAGGACAACCTTGTCCCATTCATAGCCAACATCGACCATGCTCAGGAAATGTATGAAGCCTTGTCGAAGTTATTCACTATTAAGAACATTGGTCAAGTAGCAAGTTTCAAGAATGAGCTAAGGAAAGGACTACTAAGATGACTAAGGAAGACTTGGTGGCCTCCCTTGTGAAGATCACAAGAATCAAGGATGAGCTTTTGGCCATTGATGAAATTGTTCCAGACAAAGAACTCGTCATCACTGCTCTATTAGAATTGCCACCTACTTGGGGTGCATTTGCTGTAGGACTTAACAGTTGGAAGGAAGTGTTGAGGATTTAGAGGGGTGGTGATTAATTCAAATTCTCTTCTTGATAATTACTTGTGAGCTTACTTGAGTTACTTATGTCTTCTCTTCTTTAGCTTATTTAGTCTTTCATCAAGTTAATAATCAAAATACACGAGACACAAAAATTAGGCTCCTAGAGCTAAGGCAAAACCTCTCCCTCTCGGAGAGGAAAACCCATAAGGAATTCTTCTTATAGATCTTCAAATGACAAGTACCATGACCAAGACTCGGACTCTTGACCTATGTACGCTTCCAAGACCTTGTCACTGCTTCTTTGTTGACCTCCAATGTTGATCCTTCTTTTCTGCACCAACCTGCACTGTCTTGTACCAATACTAGAGAACTTTGTCTCTAAGTTTTACTTCTTATTGCTTAGTCAAATATTAGAGATAAACATCTTCTTTACTTTGCATACACTTAGAACTTTATTTCTTGGACTGTAGTTAGGAAGGTAAATCACAGATTTACCTTCATCACTTTCATACACTTTTCAGTTTTCTCTCTTCTTGAGATCATTGTCTTAACTTCATGAGCAGTAGGTGTATATACACCTAGCTTCTGATCTGCAATTTTACCTTAGGACAGTCATCAAACCCTTCTTCAAAAGATTCGCACTTATAATACTTGAATGTTGCACTTTAATTTAAGATCTTATCATGATGTCATCACTTCAAAACTCTCACAATTTCACTTCCTTCAGAGTTGTCCCTAATCCGCGATATTTTGGCCATAATCTGAATATATAATAGACTTCTCTTTATCCTAAAATCCGCATATCTTCTTGTTCCCAAATCTGCACTTTAAAACCTGTAAAAACCTCGAAGAAATCCGCATATTTCTGCTCTTCTGCGCAACACATGCAGGGGTATATATAGTTGTTCCTGCCAGTTAATAAGCTGACCTATGTCACTACTTGTAGGTTGACTTTACTTGATGTTTGAAGGTCGACTTGTAGTGTATTTATTCCAGCAGTAAAGAGGGATCTTTGTGCAGCATTAAGCTTATCTTCCAGCGTTGAATGTGGGTTGTTTTTAAGCCATGCTTCCACAGTTTTATAGCAAGGTCTTGGAGCATTCATATACATGACTTGATTATTTTTATGACCAGAAGACAACCCTAGTAGACATAAAGAAGAAGTCTATCTATAATAAAATATTGTTCATGAAACCCATGAAGCAAGTACAACAAAAATAATTTTATTATCTTTATCTTCTTCTTTACATAAATACATAATTACGTAGTCAATATGAAGACCGATCCTAGTTATACTTTTCAACACTCCCTCTTAACTAGGGAGGTATTCATATAGGTACATGGTCACTTTCAAACTGAAAAATCTCATAAGAAGAATCATATTGGTAATCGCATATGTATAACATCATATCAACCAGCATTGTCCTAGTGCAAGGCCTTGACTAACAGCCCCATCTCTTACGAGACAATGGGCTACAATGTTGGCGAGACACATGACTTATAGACACCATAGTCATTGTCTCTCCAAGGTACATACTCCACCCAGGTGTTCCCAAAGTATGACCTTCTTGGACTATTCTTCTCTTGGGTAGCTAGCCCTCAACGAATATCGATCCCCAACTACTCTTATCTTGAATGTCCTATCACCTTCTCAAAGAGTATCGAATGCCAGATGATTACCCAATCCTCCATTCTGTCTTCCCAAGTGAAGATCAAAATGATGTTTCTATCTCTCCCTCTGAGCCAGGGAGGATTTATTCCGCAAGGGAATGTACCCATTCCTGTAGAAGGAATGTACCTAAGCTCATTCTTAAGAATTAGCCAGTTTCTTCCAAGTAAGAAACTTACCACCAGGCTCCCTCTTAACCAGGGACCTGTAGCAGCAATGGTGAGACACCCAGCTACTCATGAAGAATTCCTCCCCTCGATGTCATGGATTTTGATATTGATGAATCTTCAACCTTTGGCTCCATAGGGCATAGATCATCCATCACTTTCATCCATGAGTCATGTCAGCTATTAGAAAGTGATTTATCTGTCTTCATTATCTGATCCACCTTTTTAAGCCATGTTGCTTTCTTTCAACCATCTCCAAGGATCTTACATCCTTTCACATGATTAGAAGCCATGCACAAATTCATCCAGATAAACATATACATATGAACTTTTAAATCAAAAGTTACCTTAGTGATGATCTTTCACCATGATCTTCCTATAGGCATCAACATCATTTATTCAAATTGACACTTCTCCTAATGATATGTTTTTTCAAGGGTCTTCTTCTTTACTAGATTTCTTATCAGAGTCTACATATCCTCCGATGAGATATTCTAGTCACATCTTCTTGGCTTCTGGATGATAACTGCCCCTTGACATGGTTGCACTTCATGATCTCTTCCTTTCTGCACATCTTTATTCCCAAGAACTTCCAATTTCCAGTTCCTTGTTCATATACAACAACCTCATATTCCATAAGGATATATCATGTTGATTTCATTTGTTTGTGCATCGTGAGAGATCATTCTTCTAAAGTTTATTACCTGCAATCATATGACATGACTACACAACATCCAGTGTTAGCATATAAATATATATACCTCATACCTTTTTCCTTTAAGTCATCCTGTGGCAATTTTACTAGAATGAGGAACTTCATTCCATTGACCTGCTTCATCAATATGTCATCACATCCTAATCCCATAATTCTATAGTGTTGAATTCTTTGATGAAACCTTTGTGCTTTATTTCTAACAAGTGAATTCATAGAGAATTCCATTAGAAACTGTCAGCATCTGTTTCCATGATGACCCTTGATCTTCCATCAGTACTGTTATCAGTGAGTTTTCCCAGGAGTTGTTTCACTAAGAGCTCCTACCATGCTTCTATCATGGTGCTATCAATATACATTGCTTCCTATCATACTATTATACAACCAACAGAAATCACTTAAAGAGGAAGATGATATCAATCATAGTAGAGATCTCTCGCTTCTTCTTTCTTAGATTTCTTTGCATCAAGTTCTTCCCTCATATCTGTGACATGGGCTTCTTCCTTTTTCTTCTTGTCCTTTCCATATTTAGGACAATCTCCTTTATAATTCCCAAGTTCATTACATCCAAAGCATCGTACTTTGCCCATATTTATTCTTTTATTATGAGGACCAAATTTTCTGAATCTTCCTTTCTTCCTGGATATGGCTGCAAAGGCTTGATTCCCTTCACTTGATCATGTATCAGCTTTGGCTTTCAATTTTATTTCCTCTATTTTACATAGAGACCATAAATCATGGAATGGTGTTGCTTCATTCTTCCCGTATAAACTTGAAGTGAAGTTTCCCCATTCTTCTTGTAGAGAATTCAACACCACTGTAGTCATCTCAGTATCAGACATTACTTCTCCCAATTCTTGCACTTGGTCTCTTATTTCAGAAATCCTCATAAAGTATGAAGTGATTCCTTCTTCTCTTGACAGTTTCATTTTGTATAGTTCTTGTCTCAGAGAGATTGTTTCTCTTGCAGTACTCATAGAGAATAGCTCCACCAATTTCTCATATATTTCTTTTGCAGACTTTAGTTTGATACATAGGGAATGAGTGAGTCCTTGATGGATTCTATGAGATTCCTCTAGGCTCTAATTTCTCCCTTCATGTACTTGGCATGAGTTGGAGTATCTTCTTTTGCGGGTTGAATTGTAGATCCTTCGATGTAGTCCATAACTTCGTCTTCAATTAAATTCAAATCTGTCCTCTTCTTCCATGCACTAAAGTTTGATGACTCAACTAGCTTGTTGCTCTCTTTACAAAAAGTCATCTTGACAGATTTAAGTATAAGGTCATAGATACTTACATCAGTAGAGTGGCTTGTAGCTTCCTTGATGATGATGAAGATGAAGTCAGGAACTTATTCTAAGATTGAAATCTCCTATGTAGGTGTTCTTTGATCCTTAATGATAAAGGATATTTTCAAAAGATGATTTCCTCTTCTAACAATGCCTTGAATGTAAATCTTTGATGGCAAAGATTATTTTCTTGAATGAGTTGATCCTTTGAACGAGATAGAAGATCTTACTTGAAATATCTTGAGAGTCTTCCTTGCAAACTGATTTGGCTTTTCAACCCAAACTTTGATCTTCACTTCCTAGAGTGTCTTCTTTGTCAAGTAGCTCTTGTGTTTAGCACCTTAGCTATGATTCCATGTTGAAAATTTCGAGGGTCGGTGATTAATTCAAATTCTCTTCTTGATAATTACTTGTGAGCTTACTTGAGTTACTTATGTCTTCTCTTCTTTAGCTTATTTAGTCTTTCATCAAGTCAATTATCAAAATACACGAGACACAAAAATTAGGCTCCTAGAGCCGAGGCAAAATCTCTACCTCTTGGAGAGGAAAACCCGTAAGGAATTCTTCTTATAGATCTTCAAATAACAAGTACCATGACCAAGATTCAAACCCTTGACCTATGTATGCTTCCAAACCTTGTCACTGCTTCTTTGTTGACCTCCAACGATGATCCTTCTTTTCTGCACCAACCTGCACTGTCCTGCACCAATACTAGAGAACTCAATCTCTAAGTTTTACTTCTTATTGCTTAGTCAAATATTGGAGACAAACAACTTCTTTACTTTGAATACACTTAGAACTTTATTTCTTGGAATGTGGTTAGGAAGGTAAATCACAGATTTACTTTCTTCACTTTCTTACACTTTCTGGTTGCTTTCTTCTTGAGATCATTGTCTTAACTTCATGAGAAGTAGGTGTATATACACCTAACTTCTGATTCGCAATTTTACCTTAGGACAGTCAGCAAACCCTTCTTCAAAAGATCCACAATTATAATACTTGAATGTTTCCTTTTAATTTCACTTTTATTTCAGATCTTGTCACTTTGTCATCACTTCAGAACTCTCGCAATTTCACTTCCTTCAGAGTTGTCCCTAATCTGCAATATTTTGGCCCTAATCCGAATATATAACAGACTTCTCTTTATCCTAAAATCTGCACTTCTTCATGTTCCCAAATCCGCACTTTAAAACCTGTAAAAACCTCAGAGAAATCCGCAAAGTTTTGCTCTTCTGCACAGCACATGTAGGGGTATATATAATTGTTCCTGCACGTTAATAAGCCAACATATGTCATTGTTTGTAGGCTGACTTTACTTCTTGTTTGAAGGCCGACTTGTAGTGTATTTATTCCAGCAGTAAAGAGGGATCTTTGTGCATCATTAATCTTATCTTCCAACGTTGAATGTGGGTTGTCTTTAAGCCATTCTTCCACAGTTTTATAGCAAGGTCTTGGAGCATTCATATACATGACACTTGAATATTTTTATGACTAGAAGATAACCCTAATAGACATCAAGAAGAAGTGTATCTATAATAAAATCTTGCTCATGAAACCCATGAAGAAAGTACAACAAAAATATATTATATTATCTTTGTCGTCTTCTTTACATAAATACATAATTACATTAGTCAATATGAAGACTGATCCTAGTTACACTTTTTAACAGGAAGCTCCCACCTTTGAAGAACTATGGACTGCCTGCAGTCAGGAAGAATTAAGGATCTCATTAGCTGCCAATTCTGAAGGCATATCAAATGCCTACATTGCTCAACATAAAGGAAAGAAATCGAAAGGACCAAGGAAGAAAGTTGACATGTGTAAGGTAGAATGCTATCAATTCCATAAGATGGTCATTATAGGATTGATTGTCCCGACAATTTGAGCAACAAGAAGAGAGAAAGAGATCAAGCCAACATTGTTGAAGAAGGATACCCAAAGAAATTCAAGCCCAAAGAATTTGACATTAGGGGCTTACACTACTAAATCCTTTGCTTGTAGCCTTAGATATCTTTTATATTTTTGATATTTTAGAATTTATAGGTCTTTAACATATTTTTGGAAAATACATTTTCTTGTTTTATAAGTTAAGTATCCCTCAAAGTTTAAGAGGGAGCCCTCAACAAATCCTCAAGATAAGTATCTCATTTCCTATCAGTTTGGTTTCATGTATTTATTTAAGTCTTGATTATATTAATACTAATCACCTTTCTCCCTCCACTATCTTGATTAGGAAATCATCTGCTATATTCCCAAGGAGTATCAAGGAGGACCTCTCCAGAGAAGGTTTGTCAAGAAACAAAGGTATGCTTTAAAACATTGACTTCTTTATGATAAATGTTTATTCAATTGACAATCTATTACTAACATTGTTGTGTCCAACTATAGTGAATCACATTGATTCATCACTTGATAAATCTACCCACACCACTCATACTCTTAACTGATTTTGTAGAACCTTAGACAGGTTCTGGAAAACCCTAACCTAAGGGTATGCTAATGTGTATGTCTGAAACCCTAAACTGCTTAGGGGTATTGCATTTGAAGTTTTATTGATAATGTCATATTTGGGATTTTGTTATGATCGGGAAAAGGTAACTACTAAGGTTGAATGATAAGGTCTAAAATGTCGAACCTTTGAAGTTATGGTGATGTTGGGTTTGTTATGTTTCTACATTAAAACCCTAACTCATTAGGGTTTGGTGGAATGTGTAGGCAAGGCCCTTATAATGTCTTATAAAAGATTTCCTTGGTATGTGTGTGTTTGTCTAATTAGTCTAATCAAATTTGTTATTGATATGTTGTGAAGTTGGGTTTGTCTATGATATGAAATGCCTTTGCCTGATGATGAAACCCTAGGTAAATGAAGATATGTCCTTTTTTTATCGAAACCCTGGCTTGCTCTAGGTCTGTATATGCCTAATGTATTAATGTTGTCGGACATATGATATGCCTTTGCATGATAATGAATTCCTAGATACATGTGTTGACCTAGCTATTGGTGGTCATAAGTCTTAGGATTTAATATAAATCCTTGTGTGAGATTCTAGGATGATGATATTTGGAAATCTAGGGTTTTGTACCTAAACCCTAGTAGTAGTTAAATTCTCTAGCATGTGTGACATAACAATCTGAGATCTATTTATAAATGATTGTTGAGGTTCTGAAAATGAAATTCTAGGGTTTTTGAAGTTGAACCTTAGTAATAAGTGAAAATCTCTTATGAATTGAGATTTGTTGAAATCTAAGTTTTGGTTGGATTTGATGGTTGATTGAAAACCTAGGGCTTGCAACTAACCCTAGTGGAAGTTGGCCATGTTAATGACTAAGTTGTGATTGACCTTGATTGAGTCTTTTGTATAAAATCTCTGGTGGAAAGTCTAACATATGAATTCTAAAAGTTGTTAGATATCTTGTAGATATATATTTAAATTGTTTCTAGGGTTTGATATATGTTTTAGTAAGGCATGATACACTTTTGAAAGAAACATTGAAACCCTAGATAGAATGAAAGTTGTTATGAAGTAAAATGTTGAAGAGTATATGTCTCTTGTTTGTAATTAAGTTTGAGTATCTGATATGTACAAAATTGAAATGCTTCCATGATTCTGATATGGCTAACTTCATGCTTCTATAGATTTGGATGTACTTGCTATCAAAGTTGTGCAGGTACAGTATGGTGAAGATGTGCGTTGATATGATAAGCCTGATGAGGATAACTCTGATGAAATGGTTCGAAGCCACGAAAGATTCTCTGATGACAAGAAGCTAATCTCCCTAAGAAACCCTGAATAGAAGAGATCTCCCTAAGATTAAGAGGGAGTCTGGATGAAGAGATTCTCTCTGGTTAAGAGGGAGGGCATAGCTTGGTTTTGATTGAAGAATGAATTTCGAAGGATATCTTATAGCATAAGAAGTAGGAGAAGGAAAGTGTATGATGAAGGAATCTTTTGTCAAAGATTCGGTTGATAGTCTTACTATAAAAAGTTGAAAATCAACATCAAGTTGTCTAAAAAACCCCGGAGGTTTGTATTTGTTTATGTACATGTAAAAATAAATTATTGATTGGGGTTGTGTTTGTACAGGTAAATCTCTCGAAGGATTTAATAATATGTTGGTTACTAATCAGTTTGATTGGGAGAGATTGGTCTTCCATGATCTGTTGGATCAAGGAGTGTTGAGGCTTTGTGAGTGAAGCATTGCTCGAGAGCACATATAGCTGACACTTTTTGTTGATGTCTAGATCTCTAAGTTGGAAAAGTTGTGTTGATTAAAGAGCTCTGTTTTTGGATACACCCCTGGATCTTTGGGTTGATGGTTAGCAAGTATGATGGTACCTAGAGAGGCTGAAAGTTTGAGTCAATCTTAGTCCCACATGGATAGATTTCGCTAGTCAGGAATCTAATCCCTAGCATTGCGGTGCCTAAATTGTTGAGAGACCATTGGAAAGATTGCCCTGGTTAGGAATCTAGTCCCTGGGATTGCGATGCCTAAAGTTTTTCATTGTTCATATAGTATGAGATCTTCCATTGTACTTGTATATGATGAATGCCTCCCTAGTTAAGAGGGAGTGTTGGAAAATGTAACTAGGCTTAGTCTTCATTTAATGTACTAGAGTCATCTTGTAATGTACATGTCAAAAGAATAAAGAAAATAATTATAATTATTATTATTATTGTGACTTATTAAAGCATGGGTTTCATGCTTGGATCACCTTGTTTTAGGCCAAAGTCCCCATTGAGGATTTCTAGGATTTATTCTGAGTTAATAGAGTCATTGTACATTTAAAGAGACACTTCTTGGGTTTTTGAATCGTGTAGAAAGGTTTAATATTGAGTAAAATATGACTTATGTGACCTCCACACCAAGTCGGCCTAAAGGGGATCATGTCAACCTAAGAGATAACTATTCGACCTCACATGGAGCTTATAAATACAAACAAATCGAATTCATTTGGAGCACACACTCTCACAACAAGTTTGATATAAGTTTGATATCTCTTGCAGTTGGGAAAAGTTCGAAGTTCGCTGTCAGGAAGCCGAAAGAAGTGCGGTTTGGGGAAGTCTAAGGAGAAGAAGAAAAACGAAAATTTGGTGCCTCTCTCTCTCTCTGTTTCCTACCCTAGATTGAGAGATCGAAGTCTTCTAAGTTTTGTTGCTTTCGGAAGTCGTCTGCTGCTGGAAGTTGTTGCCTAATCGAAGTTTCTAGAAAGGGGTCGAAAATCTGGGAGGCTGACTTTGTGTGGAGGGAAGGTCTGGCATATGTCTAGAGTGAAGAGTCTCAGAATACTATTGAAAGGAAGAATTATCTTGACTGGGCTTTCCCCTTGAGGGGGGTTTTGCCTTGGCATAGTGCCTACATCTGGTGTCTATTGTTTTATGTGCTGCTGCTTTGGTGATTTGTTGATGAACTAAAAGAAAGAAAATATACAGAATCATAATAACAAGAAACATAAAAAGTAATTATCAAGAATAAGAAAATCTTCCTGCATTTATGATTTTCTAACAAAAAGGATGTTCCATCACCCTACAACCTCCAACTTGCCCTAGCACCACCCTGCCACCTTGAAGTACTTTCAGGCTCCAACCTGAAAGAGACTTCACTCTCCTTCCTTGCACCACCCAACGACCCTGAAAGTATAAAGAATAGATAAATAGTTGGGGGCTCCCATACTAGGGACAATGACCCACTTACAAAGATATTCAATAAACCCCTTTTTCGCTGACAAATGTATAATTATGTACCAACTATATTAACTAGCAACCTTCAAAACATCTTGTATACTACCGACTTTTAACAGTAATAATGCCTTCAGTCAACTTAATCAATTTTTGGTGAATAGGGGGGCTGAGATGTTGATCTAGTACTAATGAGAGTTTACTAGTTTAGGTCATGTAACTTTCATAAGGATCTTGTAACCTACCTCATTGTTCAACATGGTTATAGGCCTCTAAAAGGAGAATGAAGACACGGGTTCTTCTCCTAAACACCTCGAGATGCTTCCATGTCCATCAAACCAATTCTAGTGTGCACTAGATGAGCACCAACCTCCAGTCAAACTCGTGATCAATTGTGCAGAGAAAAATGTGTTTACTCAACAAATCGGTTGATGGCAACAATCAAGGATTCTACTGTCTCATTTGAGTTTATCGTTGTCTATTCTAGCTGAGCTAATTCCCTGATTATCCTTCTTTGTGATTGTGATATACATTCGATGTAAACCACGTGTGGAACAGTGGAACCAATCCGGGTTCACCTGTTTGCCTTTTTTTTTGTGTATGGTCTTATAAAAACTATGGAAACACAATGCAATGTAACAACAATGGTATAGTAATAATAAGTTATAATCTTTGTTCTACGCAATATCCTCAGATCCATCGATCGCTGGGCAAATGAATATAGGCATCTTTAAACATATATATTGTTGAACCTTGTTTTCATTAATACTAGTGAGCTGATGTTCAGAGATACTTTGTGTGCACATTTGATTCATGGCACTATGGTTTTCTAAGCAGTGTGAAACCAGTTGGGAAGGCCACCCCTTAACTCGGTCATCATTGCTCTTCTCGTTTTCATTTTATAGAATAGACTGATAAGTATTTATTAATTCTCAATTTTCCCTTCTATTTCAGGAACAATGTGTCGTTAAATTTATTTTCCTTCTTTCCACTGCTTATTTCCCTGCAAAGGAAAACAAACTCTCCTCAACGGTTAATGATATAGCGTGTTTTCTCTTTCCATTGCAAGAACACTCGATAATGAAAATATTTTCATTTTGTGCTACTAAAAAATCGGCATTGTTAAATCCAATGACAAATAATGTATTTGTGAAGTGTCGAATGATACAATAGATTGATCTTTTTTATATTTGCCTGCATGTTTTCGTTTGAAATCTAATATAACAAACCTACAGAATATTAGGTCTCATTGAAGAAAAGGCAACAAGATTTCTTTCATAGAAATACAAAAACATTTAGTCGTTTGAAATCTAATATAGCAAACCTACTGAATATTAGGTCTCATTGAAGAAAAGGAAACAAGATTTCTTTCATAGAAATACAAAAACATTTAGTGATATCACCCGAGTGAGACTATATTGTATGCCCAATAAAGTATTTTTTTTATCCTCCAACCAATGAGCAAGATCTTTGTGGCATCTTTAATTCTTTTGAGTTATGTTGTAATAGTGTGTCAGAGTTTTTGAGTCCTCTTATAGATTTGACAATCCCTGCACATATGGTTTAGGTTTCTCATAAGTTTATGCCCAACAGGTAACAAATGATGCAAGTTATCAGTGAAGTATTGCATAGTATTGAATATAAAAGTCAAATGATGCAAGTTATCTGTGAAGTATTGCATGTTATTGAATGTAAAAGTAAACTGCCAATAACGATCTAAGAGAAAATAATTGCTTGGATTTTTTAAATTTATTATTTCTTAGTCCTAAATTGTCATTAGATCCACCCTATTACTAGATACAGCTGGTAATGGATCTGTTCATGCATCTATTAACAGATCGGCTATTGATCGGCTATTGAAAAGTCTCTTTTTCTGTCAATGACTACCTTCTGGCTTTCTTTGATCGGCTATTGGAAACCCTCTGTCAATCTCTTCTATCGGGTATGTTGGCTTGTGAGGGGATACGCTGCTATGGTGCTATGGCAGGTAGGGTGGGCAGGTGCTATGCTCCTCATTGGGCTATGTCGGGTGGCTATGACCCTTCCGGTGCCGTAGCTTCTTCTCGTCCCCCGGTCACTTATTCCCTTGTTGGATGGATGTGACACGTAGTGAAGGTGAGTCAGCTATGTGGGGTGGCCTTATCCCCTTGTCCGGTGGGTGTGGCTGTGGAATCGTCCGTCGGTGGTACCACTTCTACCCCTCCCGGAAGATGTGGGCTATCAAATAAATAAATCACTATGCGGAGGAAATCGCGATATTGGAATTGTTGAGGAGGAAGGAGTTGGAGGAGCTGGATTAGGATTTCCCAAACAGCCAACCGAGAGATGAGGAGCGGAACCGATGTTTGAACTTATTCTGGTTGGTTCTAAGCCCCTCCCTACTACTGCGACTGGCGTCATTTTCCGCTTCATTCATAATAAACCTCGAGCAGGCCTGCCGGAGCTACTTACTTCTTTCTTTCTCTAAGGCATATGCTCCTATTTTCCTTTTCTATTCCGGGTGTTTTGAAGTATGCTGCTCCTCTCCTAAAGGAAGGTCCAGTCCGCAGTTAGTGCCTTTTTTTCAGTGCGCTATATCGTAATAACACTTCATCAATGTATACATCTCAGTGTTTATAAAAATGGTTGCTCACGCACATGCGTCGGGCTAGCCTTAATCCAAAATAATGCTAATTAGAAAATAATGCATAGAACACGTCATACAAGTATCTAAATTGCCCATACTCTCCATGTCCCTCTCTCGGTGGTTGCTTTGACTCTCCCTATAGTTGTTGGGATCTCCAAAGGATTGTACCTCTCTTTCTAGGCCACATCGCGCACATGGTGGTAGCATCAATGAGGCAATAGTCCTAGCTCTAGTGTTGTGCTCACCCCTAGCTAGTTGTCTCACTAACTCAGAGCATCGTGTCCTACTACTTGACTCTATACCATACTCTGCACATGAGATACTCCTCACCTGTGCTCCAAGCTCCACCATCCTGAGCCCATCTCTATAAATCGTTATATTCCTAGCCATAATCACAGATAAGAGAGCCCCCACATCTGTCTCGTAGTGAGCCATAGACTACTAAAGAGTCACATCTGAGACTATCAGCTTATAATCTAGTCTGACTATCATTAGTGATTGTATTATCACTATAATGTTGATCTCTCAGAATGAACCTGATCTCCATTAGACCTACAGGCAAAGCAATAGGAGCCTTAGGTAGATCTATTTGTATAGCCACCTCTAATCACTCTGTAACCTCAGTCAATATCTCCATAGGGGCTACTCCAACCTAAAACCTAACTTGCATGTGCTCTGTACTTGTAGTTGGTGTGACAACCTAAACATCTTTAAGAAATGTAGCTGCTTATCTCTCATCTACCTCTATCTATCTCTACAACTCATCTCTCTCTAATTATATAAGCTAGTGCTTGTGACAAGCTCTGGCACCTGCTGACTAGGCTTATAGCTCTATCTCACAAATCATACACCTATTAATGAAATAATGTGACCTTCTTCTTACTGAATCTAACCACTAAAAGATATATAACTATTGCAGTAGATGTACTAGGGCCCTCACTAGCTCGTGCCTATCTTAATCTAGCTTTATATAAGTCCCTCTGTTCATCCAGCTGATCTAATAGACCATCCCTTAATCTATGCCATCCACAAGGTGTGTCAGGATCTATATCCCTATGGTAAGGATCTACCCGCAGTAGTAGTCTATATGCATCACCCTTAGACACACTTTCATCCCTGATCATAGCTGTAACTACCTCAATCAAAATTTGAGGGTGGAACGCTCAGCCTTAATCTCGCGAATCTCTGGCTCAAGCTCTATGCCCTATCCATCCTCCTTAGCCTATCTCTCAGCACCCTCCTCCTGTGCTCCTACAGCTTCCTCCTATGCAAATCCCTCCCCTGTAGCCAAGCCTCGCCTCACCTACATCTTATACACCTTAACTCTGTGCCCCTGTAGTGCACTACCTAGTAGCCACCTCTAAGATCCTAGCTAGTCTGGCCTCGTCTTGGTACTATATCATAACCTATAGCCAGACCCTATCCACTTACTGCCTAAGCCATATTAGGCATCTCTTGGCTTGTGGCCATAGATCTATATGCCTCTTACATCTACTAGTAGGTTGCCTGTGAACTCTAGGAGTAGGGAGATGTGTAGGTCTAATCCCCCGCTATAGAGGTAGTTATGTCACTAAATGAAGTAACTCAGGATATATGAACCTTCCAGAAAGTGTATGAATGCTCTGACCTATGGTACAATTCACGCACTCTCCTAGGGCAGGATATTCTTCCCTCGCCTCTAACCATGTGTACACAGTACCTCCTAATAATGGGCTAGTGGTGAATGCTAGGACCTCTATTTGGCCTCCACCAAGCTACCAAAATGCATTATGAATCTACTACATGTGATTTATTGTATCCTACACAGCATATACATTGAGCTCCTCATAGACTATCCTTAGTAATAAATATCCCAATGCATACCGACCTCGCTTGTGAAAGATCTGTCTAATCGAGATACATAGCCCTTTATGGAAGAATAGAACCATAGTGCATACCACAGTCATAACATACAAGAGCTGTCAAAATCCTAAGCCCTCGGACCCGAAAAACCCTTACAACAACTGCTAGATAATGAGACAATCCTAAACATAAATACAACTATAAGTGCCCGCATCGGAATCCAATCCAATCATGAATGTGATTATTTTCACAATATTAAAAGATCAATTATTCATGGTATGTTTTTGCACGCGTTAAATCATATATTCATTACTCGAACTATTTCTATACAAAAGAAATTTTCATTTCCATTAATAGATATGAAACAATTTTGGTTACCTTACAAAATCTAAACAATCAAATATTTTACCGATTTTCTTCCCTCGCTGGTTTTAGATAACAAATTGCAATGGCAGTCATCTTGGCCTTCATCTGGTCAAAAATTTGCTAGCCTTGAAGAAGTCTCCTAAAAAGCAGCAATTTGGAACAGCATGGAGCAAATCAACATCCACGCCACGGAGTCACAACCCATAGAAACATCGCTTACAATTCATATCATGTGAACTGTTTTACTTTCTGGACCTATTTTGGTCATATTCTATGCTTTTGGTTGCATGGTCGTGTACTGATCTAAAATGTAGAATAGTTAGACTGCCTCATTTTTCATAATAGTGATACAAAGTCATACAAAGTCACTATATGTGAAACATCAATTAATGCTCTCCAACATGTTTCCATTCGTCAATTTCCACTTTGAAAAAATATCCAACTTCTCATTAACGCAAACACTGTACACTCATGTGAGATCATTAAAACCCTATGGTTTTTCTGCATCATCACTTGCCGATGGATAACAAAAAGCCCGGAAACAAATGATGGATGAAATATCATTAGAAATACAACATAAGATTATCAAAAGAAAAACCCATTTTAGTCCGTAAAACTTCCTTGTTGTCTGAGATGATACCATTTTAGTGGGCCTAGGGAGAGCTTTACATTCTCTATCACACTGCCACAATGAAATAAAACTATCTTTTAGTGCACTGTTTTACTTCAAGCAAAATCACTGAGAAAATGCAAGGCAATATAGACTGGAAATGTGAAACTTCTTTTTACGAAAATAAGTGTGTTTTTGGTCAATCAGGAAGAAGTAAAGAATACCTTCCTGGCATTTGAGGGAGTAACTTTTCAGCAATATTTAGTAACATGGAAATGTCCATATCCTCCTGATAATTGAAAGGCTCCTTATCCTCTGCTCATATGTAACAGAGAATTTTATTATCCAATATTATGTGTAGCAGATAAAAATAACGTCTAAAGTTCTAAAGAGATAATTAGAGTTGGACATTTGCAACGCAAGTTAAAATGTGGCCATTGAATTACAGAGCTCTTAGAAACTCAACCAATTTTCAGAACTACATGAAGGTCACACTGCAACTTGTTAAACACACACAACACAGGGGAATAAAACATGATCAATTGTTAGGATGGAGTCAGTTGAGTCCTCCTGATAATTGAAAGGCTCCTTATCCTCTGCTCATATGTAACAGAGAATTTTATTATCCAATATTATGTGCAGCAGATAAAAATAACGTCTAAAGTTCTAAAGAGATAATTGGAGTTAGACATTTGCAATGCAAGTTAAAATGTGGCCATTGAATTACAAACCAGAGCTATAGACAGTCCCCCCAATTCGTAGACTTTATGAATTATGGCTTCATCGTTTGTATGATGTAATGCAGCTAATAGTCCTTGCGAGATCATAGACTTATAGAACAGGTGTTTAATTACAAAGTTTCAAATTTGCATTGATTGGAGATGTTAATACTTTCCATTCAGTTGTTTAGATATGTATATATGGTAGGTAATGCCACCTACCCCTATCAAACATGGTCAGTTGATATTCAGTATGAAACAATAGGCGTCTATGTCGCACTGCATTATCTTGCTCAACCTCCGCAGGTCTAGATTGTTAGAAAACTATAGGCTTAAATTTCCTTGGGTTGTGATACAATTAGGTGGTTCTGTCCACGGGGTCTTTTATAGATGGTGATTGAGTGCGTTGCTAAGGCACTCTTAGATGTAAGTCACTGGTTCAACTCCCTGCCTTGTTTGGGTGTTATTCTTGGACATGACCATGATGTAGCCTCACCAATGCCGACTTTACAAACAAACAAAAAAATGAAGGGGGTGTGCTACAATTTTCCATGAAACGAACGTGCTTGATTATATTAAAATTATTCATTTTAGTATGCACATTAAAAGTCCATGTAAACTTCACTATAGATGTGTCTGTGGTACCTGTATCCATGACAGCAGCTGGAAGTCCACTCCTAAGATATGCCTGTGCAGGAGCTTCTAAAACATCACCTTGTCTGATCAGGAATTCATATATCATAGAGCCAAGGAGGTGATACGCAAAGAGACTGGTTTCATCACTTATTCCTTGAATTTGTTGCAAAATATCTATTCCTTTCTCCTCTCTGAGACAATCGTTCCTTCTCAGTGTATCTTCCTCTGAAGAATATTTCAACTCTTGACCTTCAAATGTTTTTGTTTCATGCTCTTTTAGACAAGGATCTTGATCCTTTGCAAACTCTGGATCCCAAGTGGACTCACCAACATAAGCTTCCCCATCTCCAGATAACGTAAATGAGTTGTAACTGTTATCAGTAAACCATTGTTCACATGTTTCTTCCGACTCATCCAGATGCAGTTCTGTCCAACCCTGATCTAAGCCCGTTTGTTCGGTCCAATTGCAGATGATTTGTTGCAAGTGACTACTAACATTCAACACACACTCTGATTCCACTTCTACCCTTAGCTCTCTGTTGTGACTCTTTGGGTTCGTTTTCGTTTTAGCCTCCTCCTTCTCTGCAACTAACCTATTAATCATAAGCATACACCTCATGACTGGCTCTGGAATTGTTCTGTCACAACTTTCCAAAAGTGAGTCAATCAATAACATCCGAATCTTGTGTTGCAGTACACGCCGACGTATACTTGGAAAACTTCTATCGGAATACAAGCAACTATAAACATCTTTCAGTTCACCATGCTGTAGCTTCTGGACATGTGAAATAGCCTTGAGAAAATCATTATTCAAAGCATTTGTTTCTGGTGAAATAGGTCCAAGGCTTTGCAGAAGCCCGCCATCTGCCCCAAAAATTTGCCTGGCAGATAAGCTAGCAACAAGAAGTGCTTTCTTTAAGGGTTCAGGTATCGGATCACATTCTTGAGTCCAAAGAAGCTTCCACCCTAACTGCTTCACTCTTTTGGCCACTGAACTTCTATTTACACCCGCCCCTTTTGAACCCACTGACTCTCTCTTCAACATCCTTTTCATCACATACAGTGTGTGAATAGGAAACTTTTCTAGCTGATCAAGAGTGGATTTTGCTGCATCTCGCCAAGAGGAAGGCATTTGTGTCAGTGCAATAGATGAAAGGTGAATATTACTCGGGTTCCTCAGTATATCTAGTGCCGTATGCAAACACTCAGAAGCATTTTCACCAGTTTGAGAAAATAACATGGACAATCCACGCTTAATTTTTCTAATAGTACGATACCGAGTACTACGATATTCTTTCCCTGTCACAACATTTGCTAATGTGCGAAGAGCAGAGAGCTTCAGATGCTTGAAAAACAAAGGAAGGAAACCAAAAAGTTCTTTGTCTGGAAGGCCCTGAATTTCCGCCAGCTGCATTTCAGACACTTCCAATTTGAATTGCTGGGACTGATTAACACGTTCAGATTCTTCTTCGAACATGTCAAAGCCTCTTTGGATGTCTGTCTTCATGGCAACAGCAGACTGATTCAACGAAAACAGATTACATCAGTTGAAAAGGAGAAACGAATATTATAACTATTGAAACTACTGCAACTTTAAAGGAGAAATGTGCATTAAATGTAAGAGAAAATGTGTGTCAAATGATGTAAATGTGGAAACCAGCTTAGCATAGTAGTCTGTATAGCTTATGTGATAGCTTTACCAATCTAGTATAGGATGACCTAAATTAACAGTAGGTCAAATGCTTCTTCAATGCAAGTTAGATGTGTTATCACCACAAATTCACATTTGCATTTTGTGTTATCCAGATCTAAAGGTCAAAATTACTTATGCAATGATCACATCAGATGGCTCATTTAGTGAAGAAGGGGGAAAAACTGCATCACTTTGGCTGTTGTTGCATGAACATGATATAACCCAGAGTATACAGCTGTAATGGAAAATAGTGTGGGTGCAAAGAGTAATTTGTTCATAGCACTGGATGACACTTATACTGTATACACCATTCTGGAGAATAGTGATTACACGTGGTTTAGTAGATCGTAACTCGGAGATCTGCACTGTTGCAGAGGATTCATAAATTAAAATTCTCGAACCAGGCAAATTTCAGTCTTACAGGATTCTGGGAGGTAATGCTGATTTCTTAAATAAGGTAGGTAAACAAAATGACAGAGCATCAAGACCAGTTAATGAAAGTGATACCACCGCTGTCCAAAACCCTAGTATGTAAGATAAAATTCAAGATATGAACTGACTTTCAAAACTGCATCAGAGGAGGGTTTTACAGATCTGTGAAAGCTATTGGTCTAAATAAACAAGGTTTAATGATCTTGCTGCTTGGTTGGTTTGGAACAGCAGCCAGAACTATCGAGGAAAACTGTAGTATGAGTGGACTACAGATAATAATACTTCCTTGATGACAAATGGATGCAGTTCCATGGAGCGAAGCAGCAAGTTGATTGAGAATATAACGTATTTCATCATAATATGTCAGGTCTTTTGTTGAATGTAAGGTGCTGTTCTTGCAATTTGATCAGTGGTTTAGGAGATCCAATTCTATGTGAAATGAAAAAAATTGATATTTTGGAGAGCATACAGCACTTAGTAGGATTCTTATAACTGTTGGGTGATTTTGCTATGAAATTATGGTAATATATATCTTTGATACTGAATGTTGGAGCCATGTGGTGATCCGACTTAACTTTGGGCATTTTTGTTTGGGCTTCACTCACATTCTGGGCAGATCCTTGACTTGAGGCCCATATGCACACATCTTGAAGGTGGCGCTACTTGAGTTTTGAGGATATTTGAGGTGACGTTCCAGCTTGGAACACCTTTCTTGCACATGTCTTGCAAGGATAGGAGCATGCCATTGCTTGGGAAAAGTTCTATTAGCCTTGATAAAAGTGATTCTTGCCTCAAGCAGATCCAGCAGAGTCTGTTATAGCAGATTTTGAGGAACAATATAGTGGAAAGGATACATGGCAGCAAGAAAGGATGGTATGTCATCCTAAGTTTGATAAAGGTCATAAAGATGAGGAACTACTTTCTTATGAAGACCACGACATCCTCCTGAATAGGAGTGAAGAAAAGTATGTGGCAGATTTGGAGAAGAATGCTTCCCTCTCACGTGGGCCAAGTTAAAAGGGTGTGGCTTATAATTTGATGACTTGCCCACTTTTGACGCAACAATGCTCACCTTGAAAGCTCACATGTCCACCTTGGAGGATGCTTGGAAGTCTCACTTGCATATTTTGTGGAATGAACTAGCTCTTGGGAGGCCTTTGGATGTTGGGTGTTGCACATTGGGAGCTGTCTTGGAGGGGCTGTCCCCTGTTTGGGGGTTTTCTACTCATGTTTACGGGGTTGGCTTGTTTTGGAAGACTAGAATGTCCACCTTGGAAGATGACTTGAAGGCTGGACTTTTCTTTTTGGAGCCACTACTTTCCATCATTGGTGGAGACACCCTTCTTTGGGGTTGATTTCATTGTACATGTGGCATGAACAATCCATATTTTATGTATGTTAGATTAATTAATTAGAAAAGGGAGTGTTTTATGCTTCCATGGGCTAGATTAGTGGATTTCACTTGAAATATTAATATTTTATTGTAAAGGAAGTTGAGCATCCCCCTATAAATAGAGATGCACCTCCTCATTTGTAAATCATGTATGGATTGGGGGAGAACCCTTTAGCAAGTTCTGAAATTTTAAAAAGTTGTGTGGGAGATCTTTTATCTTTTTCTTGGAGCTATGGGTGGATGATTAAATGCACATCATTGAGGAGATGGTCTTGTGGATGACTTTGCAACTTCTATGGATTATTAAGTGTAATTGTACTTTTCTGGTGGAGAGAGGGCATTCTCTTGGTCTCTTCTTGGCTAAAATCCTTCTTACAAACCTAGGAATATTTTTAGTCTAGAGTCTTCCCTTGAATATCTTGGATTTTGCAAGATACTAGGTAGATCTTCTAGGGTTAGTAGTGGACAGCCCTAGATATCACCCTAGATCCACTTACTTTCTCCTAAGGGAGTTCTTAGTTGACGCCATATGCCCCATCGGAAGACACTATTCCTTTGTTCTCCCATCAAATTTCATATTCTAAAACCCTTTCGAAACGATTTTGCTGGTTACTCTTCATATCACCTTGAGACTTGTTAGCATAAATCTAGCATCCTAGTGCAAAGCCTCACTAGGCACTCAAGGTCTAGGGAAACAATGAGATCAACCACCATTGTCACCGTAGCGGATGTTCTCCTACTATTTTGTGGTTGGATATTGTCCCCACAAGGAAGGCTTCCCCAACAAACCTCAAAGATTAAGTAACCCAAGGAATCCTGGGCCAAATACCTGCCTAGGAACGTATTAATTAGACACCCTAGAAATGTATTCAGTAAGATAGGACATCAAGTGAAGATGAGGTAGTGAGCTCAAAAAAACTATGCCTAATTCTAATAGGGTCTGAGACAAGTTCAGAAGGTGCCCAAATAGATTCCAAACACATGCTACCATTAATTAAACAATTGCTATTATAAATTAGGGTTGAAATAAAAACACTTTACAACATGGAAAAATTATGATAGTAATAACTAAAATACCCTATAAGTGGTTATAGACAATAAAATTTTCGAAGGCTATTAAACTAGTAAACAAGAGAAAGGTTAAAGTAAAAAATTTAATCTCTGAAATGCGCAAAACGACTAGGAAAGCCTAGATATCAACCCTAGAATTATGGCTGAAAAATGCAATAAAGATGATATTGACACCCTCTTAGGTCGATATAGCTGGCTGGAATCAAGGGAGTGGGTTTGATATTGGACATAAATTGCCCCCATTGTTGACTTGACTTGGTAATTTTCGAACCTGCTTAGGAGTGACCTCTCTCAAAATGGCGTCTCTAGCCTTCGAATTATATGCATGATGAATACAAGACCCTAGAAAGTTTGAAGCAATGTGGAAAAATTCTAAGTCGGGATTAAATCGGCAAGGGTCAAAAAGTTGAAAAACTCGATAAAGTCAGGAGTTTTTTGAAAAGTCGGCAAAATTATAAAAAATACAAAATTTTTCGATTTTTTAAAATTATTTTAGCATCTAAAGTATCCACAACATCAAATAAATGCATTTCCACATAAACATGTAAAGAAAGTTAATATATAATATGCATATGAAGTCTAGTGCTACATCACATATCAAAATAGTGAATCAAGTCCCGAATCTTGAGTCCTGCCTCGGTCTCAACTCTCAAGAGTCAAAATATCAACAAAAAATATAATAAATATTAAATGTATATCATGAGTCATCTCCATGTGATAAGGTAATCAATCATTGAGATCCCCTGCCCCTTTTACGGGAATAGGGAATGGCTTTGCCTTTTCCTCTAGAGGAAGAAGGTCCTGCCCCTGGGGATACAAATGGACTCAGTCGTCCTCTAGAAGAAAATAAAAGAGGTGGCCTCTATCCTCTTCCGCTGCTACTTCCCATCCTAGATGGTGTCACCTCCACATACTCCTCCTGCTTTGCCTCCTAACCCTGCTCCTCCTCCTCCCCTACAACTGCGACCTCCTCTGGTGCTAGTGTCTCTGGATCCACATCTAACCAAGCAGGGATCGAGTCCATGGTCGGCCTCTCAGTCTCCACCCTCCATGCAACGGTGGACAAATCTCCAAATCAACACAACAAATCTTGGACAATGGCAAAGCTCAAGCCTCAATCACCTCCTCTCTCTCCACAACCCTCAAACACAACAAATGGATTGAAAAATGAGAGAGAAAAATCGAGTTTCAGCCTCTTAACCATCCATTTTGAGAGACAACCGACTTTTTCAATTGAATCGGGATAAAGTCGAGACTTTTATGATAAAATCGTGACTTTTTTCAAGGCTGAAAAAAGTCGGCAAAAAGTCTGCCGATAGAATCGGCTCAGTGAAAAATTCAAGATCTTTTGAAAACGTCGAGACTTTTTCCACATTGGTTTGAAGCTCCCTTTCAGAATGGTTCAATTGCTTGGGTCAATCCACCTGCAAAACAAATTGACAAAGTGGGGCCGCCCCCCAGTTTGCCCCTACCACGTGATTATGCAACCTCTCAATGGGACTTTATTTATTACCAAAAAAATTAGAGTAAAAAACACCAGAGCTTATATTAAGAAAAAGAATGAAAATAAGAATCACTTCACATAGTGCATATTAAAAAACATATATAAAGGTTTCCAAGAAAGAGCTCTTTTATTATGATAGCACTAATCTTAAACAACGAGGGGAGGCTGAATTTTTATAGAAAAGATTGTAACGTTTAGAAAACAATTAGTTTTGAGTCAAAATAGTAATTTATTGGTCATCCACAAGTTGGGACTTAGTAGATAATTCACAAAATATTACAATATAATTTTTAATACACCCACTACGGGGTTGACTTTGTTCAAATTTCCCAATTTGGTCCATGAATCCTATTGTCACCTAAGATGTACACCTAAATGTGATAAAAGTTTCTAACCCCGCAAGGTATAATCTTTATGGTGCAACTCTCAGAGTAGGGGTTGTAGCCTGTCACCTATTCCCTACTCACTCTGTTTAAGGCTTAAGCTCTCTCCTAGAAAAGCTAAGGGGGGTAGTCCCTAAAGGTGGAAAATGAAGGAAAAATTGTTGAAACGACAAGTTCTAGGAGACTAAGGGCAAGGCAATTACTTATCTAAGTAACTTAAATTAAGGATTATTTAACAAGTGTGATTATTAAATGAGCAATGTATATGTTAACAAGATGAATTCCAATTAGATCGATATGGCAATAGCAAGAAAAACAAATAAAGACCAATGCCTTAATAACAATGCTCAATAAAGATATAACACTTGCAAAATATAATAATATTTCAAGTCACAAGATAAATAATGCTACAAGACAAGAAATGGCACAATATTAAAAGATGACCAGAAGATATAACTTGCAGGAATGAAAGAAACTTGTACTTTGCTTTAAAGAGATGCTCAAATAAATATATGGCAATATCAGTGGACAATGAGGAAGGAGATTAAATGACAAATACAAGAGCAGTAATGTTATTTTGCAAGTAAAGATAAGATGCTCACAAACTAACAATATGCCAGATGAGAGAAAGTTAGTTAGATGAATGCAAACTATATTAGGTGAGATGACAAATCTTGGTTGAATTTATTTAAAATGCATAATCTAGATGAAATCATTCTCCTCAATTGTTTTAAAACTAGTCTTTGACACAACAAAACTTATTGTTGTGCTCTAAAATGTACAATACACAATGTATTGTAGTAATATTTTTATTAATAAGATGAATGTGCAAGGATGTTTGAATAATACAACTAGGGCCTGCTTATATACCTAGGCAGGTGCCCATTCATGAATGGTAATGTCCTTAGAGACATGCCTCTTCATTAATTAATCATTAATTAACTACAATTATGATTTACTATTCTTTCATTTATATTTATTCTATTTTATATAAATTATATTTGTAACATTGCCCTTCTCTTCAAAAAGCTTTGTCCTCAAAGCTTAATCGTTGACAATTTCTTCACTTGTCTGCCTCATTTCGGTAGTACCTTTTTGAAATCAAGTTTCTCTCTCTCTCTCTCTCTCTCTCTCTCTCTCTCTCTCTCTATATATATATATATATATATATATATTTGAATTATATAAAACTATATAGTTTAATTTATATAATCCCTATGTTAATAAATGTTACCTTCAAAACGATGGATCGAAAGGTTATGACAGTCCTATTGAATTATACGTGGAGAGATGCCACCAGTTGACCAACAAACACGACTACTAGAGAGAATGTGTCAGCCCCTATTGGGATCGAAAACGATATGCAAAGGTGTTTGACTTTGGACAGATTGGCGGAGGTTGTAGGAGGGAATATTTCCAAGGACGTAGCGGAGGGCACAGAGGATGAAGTTTCGTCAGGCGGCAGAAGGTAATTGTAGAAGAGTAACGAACGCGGGACATGACGGGGATAGCGAGACATGATGTGATGGTAGTGTTGGAAAGTGTAACTAGGTTCGGTCTTCATATTGACTATGTAATTATGTATTTATGTAATGAAGAAGACAAAGATAATGTATTTTTGGTATGTTTGCTTCATGGGTTTCATGAGCAAGGTTTTATTATAGGTCAAAAGACTTCTTCTTGATGTCTTTTAGGGATTTGCCTTGTCATAAATGTACTAATTAAGAGTCATGTATATGAAGAGTCAAGTCAAACTAGTATGCCTCAAGACCTTGTCACATAAGCCTTGAAGTCATGGCTCAAAATGTTGCTCAAGATAAACGTTGAAATACCTCCTCAATACAACCTATGAACAGTGGTCAAGTCGGTTCACATACCCCTAAATAAGTCGCCCTACACACAGATTGCAAGGCCAACCTAAATCACAGAAAGGAGTACACTATAAAAGGTAAGGTCTGCGGTTCATTTGAAAATAGAATCTCGGACAAGTATGAAGCAAAATGCGAGGTACAGTTTGTGGTTAATGCAATGAAGAGAAGTAATATTTCAGCGTAGCATGAAGGAAGTATAATACAGAAATAAGAACTATTGTTCTTATATTCAAGTCTGCAATAAAAGTGAAGATTGCAGTGCGTAAAAGAGAAGGAATATGCCACATAAAGGAGGTCATCTTTAGCGTGAAGAGAGGCAATTATAAAGCATATCAACAGTTTGGTATTGATCTAAAAAGAGCCTATATACATCTCAGTCCTGGGTCAGAATATCTCAAAAGGGAACCAAAGGTAAGTTTTGCAAGTAGGAAGGCTACTACAACATAAACTAGGGTTCGGTCATGAACCTTAGAGATATCTGAAGGGTGTTGAAGGTAGGCCGAGAAAGAGATTATAGGAGAAGGCCGAGAAAGAGTCTAATTGAAAGGAAGTCACCGAGTAGAGACCGAGCTCTCTAGTCTTGGTGCTGAAAGGTGCAGATCAGTGCAAGAAAGACGAATCAACTCAAGGAGACATTGAAGAAGCAGTGACAAGGTAATGTCTGATGGGGAAAACCTCGCTATGGTACAAAATGCTCTACCTAAAGAATGGAGTAGTTTCACTTCAAGCATTGATGGGAAAGAAGAAACAATGCCATTCCAAGATCTATGTAAGATAGAAGGAACTGCGAAAATTTCTAAATATGCTTAAACAGAAACCCTATTGTTAAATTATTGATTTACTTCTCCTACTTACACAAGTTATTAATCTGAAATCTTCAGCATTAACATCGAAGTAAATACATTAACAACCTACACATACAGATCTGAACTAAATAACATGCACAATGACAAAGTGACACACAAGGATTTTCTGGACAACTATCCTCAGAAAAACCCAATGCGGGAAAACTAGTCTTTTAGGTCTGGAGGGTTTTTATTATTAAGCAGATTCTAAGTACAACAGATCTGGGCACCAAACTGGTTAACCCGACAGAGAAATAAAAACTGCAGCTATACCTCTATTCTGGAGACAGAAAACTAACTGATTCACACCCTCAAACGAGATTTACAGAACTCAGCCCTTTTCGGCCTCTAGAAACACTAGCACTGCTCTGAAGCCTACCGCGTTAGCTCTCCTGGCCTGCGTCAGCCTCTGCACTGCTTAGGAAGGGCCCGCATCACCCCAGACTGGGTTATGCTGCCCTGGTTGGGCTTGTGTTAGCCCCCCTGGCACTGCGTCAGCCCTCCTGGTCTCCTGTTGCCTCTACGCTGCCCCTGCTGGGCTCTAGGTTGCTCTGCGTAGCTGCTGCTTCCTCTGCGCTGCTCTGGTCTGTTGCTTCTTTGCCCTTGTTGTACTCTTGGTCTGGGACTACACTATCCCCATCGCCAATACTGTCCCTCTCTACAACTGAAACACTTCTGAAATTCTTAGGAAACCATGCTTTAGAATTCCAGCTTAGCTTCAGTGCTCTGCCAGTGTGTGTGTTCTCCAACTAAACCCAGGCCCTCTTCTTATACTTTTCTCGTTGAAACATCTGCGACCGTGATCTAATCTTGAATTGACGGCTAAGATTAGAAGATGCTTGATCCACGTCACTTAAGTCATTCTCATCACATGTTTAATTTAATTACCTTTAATCTTTTAATTTTTCTAAGTTAGACTTAGGGTCCTTAATTAAAAAGATTAATTAATTAAATATCTCTTAAACAAGTTGAAATTTCTTAAAACGCTTTCTGGGTCTTGGAGATCTACTCTAGTCCCTCCACAAAGTTTGGGAGCTAGAGCACATCCAATGCTACCCCAACACCCCAAAATCTCAATAGAAACAAGATTGAAAGCCAAAGCTAATACAGGATCAAGTGAAAGGAATCAAGCCTTTGCAGCCATGTCAAGGAAGAAAGGAAGATTCGGTAAATTTGGTTCTCAGAATAAAAGAAGAAATATGGACAAAGCATGATGCTTTGGATGTAGTAATTTTGGGCATTATAAACGGGATTGTCCTAAATCTGGGAAGGACAAGAAGAAAAAGGAAGAAGCCCATGCCACAGATGAAAGGGGAGAACCTGATGCAAAGAAATCTAAGAAAGAAGAAGCGAAAGATCTCTATTATGATTGAGATCATCTTCCTCTTTAAGTAATTTCTGTTGGTTGTAAAATAGTATGATAGGGAGCAGTGTATATTAATAGCATCATGATAGAAGCATGGAAGGAGCACTTGAAGAAGTAGCTCCTGGAAACCTCACTGATAACTACATTGATGGAAGGAAGTCATCAAAGATCAAGGATCATCATTCAATAATCACTATGGAAATAGGTGCTGACTTTTTTCTAATAGAGTCCTCTTTGGACTCACTGACTAGAAAGAAAGCAAAAGTTTTCATTAGGAATTCTATCTTGCAGAATTTTGGGATTAGGATATGATGACATACAAATGAAGCAGGTCAAGTGAATGAAGTTCTTCATTCTAGTAAACTTGCTGCAGGATGACTCAAAAGAAAAAGGATGAGGTACATATATCTATGTGCTGACACTGGATGCTGTGAAGTCATGTCATATGGTTGCAGGTAATGGAATTCTATCTTTAGACGTATGATCAAAGGAAGGAGGATCTCTTTTTAGTGCACCGGTTGCCACTAACAGATGAAAACAAATATGTCCTCATATGGAATATGGGTTGGTTGTATACATATTACCAAGGTCGCAGGGGAGTGCCTCCCCCCTATTGAACCCGCTCCTGAAGCGCACTCCCTCGAACCCGCTCCCGGAGCGAATGCTTAGAGGGTGATATTAATGACAAAGATCCCTATACGAATCTAGAGGTAATGATAAAGATACCTCTTGTTCATTCTATGTTTTTATGTTTTTTATGTCGAATTCATCATTCTACATGCTTTTGTTGACATATATGCATCAAAATATTAAAATATATATATATATATATATATATATATATATATATATTATAAAAAATGCTCCTCGAAATGCTCTCGGACCGAGAGCTTTTGAAAATGGCACTCCTACTCCCACTCCCCGTTTTCGCTCCCGCTCCCAAGTAACCTTGCATATTACAAGCAAAGAACTGGATACTGGAAGTTCTTGGGAATAAAGTTGCGTGAAGAAAGCAAGGAAGAGATCATGAAGTGCAACCATGTCAAGAGGCGGTTATTATCCGGAAGCCAAGAAGATGTGACTAGGAGATCTCCTGTATATAACATTGTAATAAAAACAAATTTGTCACTTAATTGGGTACAACAAAGATGCAACAAAGATGCAGATCCTATACTTTCCAGATTGATGCCCCTCCTAACTATGATACTGATTGTGATGAAGAAGAACGAGGGACGTTGTTGTTAAAAATCTACTTTATGACCGAAAATACCCATCAACCTATCACATGCCCTCATGGCAAGTGACTTTTAGTATGATTGAGGATATATCTTTTATGATGACATAAGCAAAAAAGTTCTTTGTATCACACAAATCCTCTTCGTAACATGATCCTTCATCCAAAGAAGGTAAATCGTGCTCGTACCCTTTCTACAAGATAAGATAATTATATTAATGTCCAATGAATGACCACAAAAGTAGGCCAATGGAATTGACGAATACAGGTAGTAAGAATACAAGGGGCAGTGCAAGTGCATCTCCTAGAGAATGACTAGAATAACATAAAGAAAGAAAGAAACCTATAGTAATACAGCCACGAAATGCATGTATATAACCATGACAAAGTGTAATATACCTTCTCAATTTATATGGCTAAATTATTCAGAAATTATTTTCCAAGAAATACACCATAGATATTTTTCCAAATTCACAAATGCATTGCTCAATCAAATTTGCCAGCACTTCAATAAAGTTGAAAACCCCATAAATGAGAGAGAATACTGCAGAACCATAGCTTCCTTTATTAATGGAATTCTAGAGGAATTTTACTTAAATTCCTGAGATAACAACCTAGTGGATGGAATCCTGAAAACGCTTGCTCCTAAATGCCTTGCTAATTCGGCCCTTCAAAAGAGAAATTCGGCCTTCTTGAAACAGACAACTCATCTCTCCAATAAATCAATTTGGCCCACAGATAAAGATCAATTCAACCCTCCTTGAAATCATGATTCTATGAATTTGAAAGGGACATTACAGTCCTCCCTTCCCAAATTTGCATGTCATCAAGCAATTGCAGGATTGAGTGTTGCAACATTTGTTCACCTTCCCATGTAGCATCTTCCACTAAAAAGCCCTTCCACAAAAATAAATACTCCCGAATGACTCTACTCAACTTCATCTCCCTTACATCCATGACCTCCTCTAGAACAAGGAGCAAGTGCCATTTCTCGTCAAGTAGTGGAAGCTCTGTTGTGGCATTGATTTGTTGTCCAAGCACCTTTTCAAGGAAAGATACATGGAAAACATTGTGAATCTTGCCTTCTTCCAGTAATTCTAATTCATAAGCAACCTCCCCAACCTTCCTGATCACTTTGTAAGGTCCATAAAATCGTGGCTTTAATTTCTCAGAGCCACTCTTCTTTAAGGATGATTACCTATATGGCTAAAGTCTTAGGAAAACAAGATCCCCCTCCTAGAAACTGTGCTCCACCTTATGGCAATTTGCAAACACCTTTTGCTGATTTTGGGCTACATGTAGGTTCTCTTTAAGGATTCTATGAATATCATAACTCTTCTGCAAATAATCCCTAGCCATCGATGCCTTATTTTATCCTAGTGTCATCTCAAAGAATGTGGGAGCATCAATACACATAAAATACTTTGAAAGAAGTCATCCCAATAGACAAATGGTAGGTGTTGTTATAACAATACTCATCCACCTAATCCAAGTCTTCAATTGCCCAGCCACAAATATCCTCCACGCCCTTGTTGATGATCTTCGTCTAGCTATCTATCTATAGATGATAATTGGTACTCGGAGTTAGCTTCGTGCAAGCTAATCTAAATAGTCTTGCCAAGACAAACTAAGGAATCTACTATCTCGGTCACTGGCAGTGTGTTTGGGAACTGTGTGAAATCTGAAGATTTACTGAAAGAATGTCTCTGCCACCTATGTCGTTGAGTAATGAAAGGATATGGCCATGAAATGAGCAATTTTGTTAGCCTATCCACACCACAAAGATACAATCTCTCCCTTGAACTATTGAAATCCCTATAATGAAGTCCATCAAAATGTTTTCCCATTTTTTTATCTGGGATCGACAGTGGTTGTAGTAGTTCTGTTGGATGGGTCTACTCTATTTTATTCGGCCAACAAATGGCACATTCTACCACGTCTCCAAACATCCCCCTTGATGCTTGTTATCGCTCAAACTAGCAGGCATCCTAGGAGGGGATCCTATAGAGCAACTACTAGGTCAAGTGGCAACAATGGAGCAATAGTCCACTACCACCTCAGCTAAAGCTCCCTTCCTTTTACGGATTTTCACCGATGGGAGGAGTCCCAGTATGAGAAGAATCACTAGCAAAGACAGATCAATGATAGGATGTAAAGTGATTCCAAAGGCCTATTCACAAGAGAGACTCAAATGACAAGCTTAATTGCTTTAGAAGCAAGATGTATGGCTCTCTAAGAAGGGCTAAGAGGATACCTTGATCTAGGGTTGAGAGGTATTTCTTGATATGAGATCATCTCCCTACACAAAAAAATCCTAAAAGGGTATGGTTTTAAAGCAATCCTTGTGAAATTGGAGTTGCAAGGTTGCGGGACCACAAAGATGGCCTAATGAGCCCAAACGAGGTGAAGGTTTTAGGGTTGAACAACAAACTAATGGACTTGACCATGTTGGGGTGGAGAAGAGGATCAAAGGAATTAGATTTTTCTTGAGATTTGAATGCAATGACCCCAATGAAGATACTAACCCAAGGAACCCTAGATAGAAAAATGGTCTTTGAGCTAGGGCTTGCCATATCTTGAGATTCCACCTTCGAAATGGTCTCAAATTTGGAGGACCTCTCAAGAAGACCGTAGCGCGGTTCTTGACCAATTTTCAAGGATTTTAGATGGCTAGAAATAATTTCGTTTGATGCCCTATGAGGCTTAATAGGGCTAGGCCTTGGGAAAAGAAGAAGACGTGAAAAAGAAATTTCTTTTGATGATCACCTAGGACTAGATCAGTGCCTAGCCTATTGGGAGAATGGAGTCTAATGAAATCAATGTTTAGAAATCCCTATTCCCAACCAAGGAGTTCCCCAACAACTTCGTATGGCATTAGCAACAACTAGGTTACTTAGGGAAATTTATACTTCTTTATGCTGCAAATTGATGACTTATCAAGGAAAAACATGAACAATCATGTACCCCTAGGACAATAATTCACCATACTTCACAACAATCATACGAAAAACCCCTCAGAAAGACAAGATTAGCACTCCGCATTAGCATTGGGGCAACTTCACTAGCTTCATGAACGAAAATATTTCATAGACCATCACGAGACAAAGTACAAGATAAAACATAAAAAATAGTACTCACAAGTATAGCGAAATTATTCCAATCATCAAAGTGCAAGAAAATCAAAGCTCCAAGCGAAGAATCAAGCTCTTTCAAACATCGAAATGCATTAATAATCCAATTCATCCATCAACAAAGCTAGCGAAATTTCCAAAAGAAACAATGATCCAAATCCAAGTGATGATCAAATGAAATGATCAACACATCAATATATATCCTCCCTAAGGGGTTTGATTTGCCTAATTAGGCCTAATAATGCCCCAACTAATAAAATAATGTGCAAAAACAACATCCCTTGGTGACAAGCCCACCAAGACAGCTCCATAATACAAACATAAGCCTCCCAAGATGGAAAAATAGTAAATACAATAGGTCGAAGGGCCATTGAGGAGGCTTAATGGAGTCCAATGTGTGCCAAGATGAATGAATGAGCTCCAAATATAGTGATCAAGGGGTTGGCTCCTTGGTATCCAAGAAAACAACCTGTGGTGTCCCCAAGTGGCTATGGGGGCACAAAACATCCTCATGGGTCTCCAAATGGATCGAACAAGCCTGTATCCCATTTGTAAGGGTTGGAAGAATAACGCAACCCCTCCCATTGTCTCCCGAGGTGAGACACATCATCATCTAGGCCCTCGATCAATTACCACGAATATGGTGCAAGAGTGGAGCCAGGTTGGGCAAGGTGGTCCAGAAGCATCATCATCGCCCAACATGTGGAATATGAGCAAGCTATAGGATGAACTGAAGGATCACATGAACTAGCAATCTGCTCTGGGCTATGGTGGAGACCCATGGCTCTCAACACTCACACTACAAATTCCAATATGACCCTCTGGAGGGCTTGGACCCCGTATAGGGAGACCAAACCCAAGAAGAAGACCCACCTGCAATCCTATATAAGAACCAATGCATCCCCTCACCTTCAAGTACAATAGATCATTAGTGCAATTGAGTAAATGAGCTTACAAATCATGGAACCAAGAGTACTCATGGTGGCATGCCTTCCATAATGGGCCTTAGAAAGTGTCTCCATGTGAAAATTTATAAATTCACTTAACAGAAATTCTACTGCAGAAATCTGGTTTACTTCTCCTACTTGTGTAATTAAATTAACAAGTTATTTTCAGAAATATTTAGAAAACATTGAAGTAAAAACACTGCAGCCTACACAAATATACAGATCAAGTACTGAAGAATTAAGCACATTCGACAAAGGACACACAAGATTTTTCGGACAAGTGTCCCAGGAAAAACCTAATGCAGGAAAATTGGTGCAACAACTCTTGAGGGTTTTATTATTATGCAAATTTATGAATACAAACTAGGGTACCGGTAGTGGTTTACCCAACAGAGAAAATCCTGGTAGAAGTACCTTTATCTCTGGAGACAGATATTATGACTGATTCAGCTCAGAATGAAAAACCCCACAGGTGCCTACGCAGTCCCCAATAAGCTCTGCATTGAGACTGTGTCACCCTTCAGTGTGGTTGTGTCACCCTTTTCGATCTATTGAATACGAGCCCGATTTGGCCCACTGAAACCCCAGTGTTGGCCCTAAAGGCTCTGTGTGAGCTCCTCTAGGCCTTCGTCACCCCTCTGGGCCTGCATGAGCCTCTACGTTGGCTCTACATGAGCCTGGCTGAGCCTGTGTCACCCCTCTTGGGCTTGCGTTGCTCCTCAGGTGCTGATCTGCCTCTCTGCTATTGTATTCTCAACCTTGGATCAAAAATCCCAGTGTCGAACTCCCCCTTGCTGCACTGCAAGCTCACTCGAAAAATTCTCAGCACACTGCGCCCCAGAATTTCGACTTAGCTCAAGTGCTGCCACTTTGTGTGTTCTCCAACTAACCCGAAGCCTTCCTTTAATACTTTTCCTATTGAACATTCAACGATCGTGATCTAATCTCTAATCAATGGCTAAGATTAGAAAAGACTTGATCCTCGTCACTTAGAACATTCTCACCCACATGTCAAAATTTATTCACTTTAAGTGTTTAATTTCCCTAAGTAAGACTTAGGGTCTCCATTAAAATAATTAATTATTTGAATAACTTAGGCTCCAGGTGGAATTTCTCCAAACGATTTCTGGGTCTTGGAGATCTCATGTGTTCTAGCCCCTCCACAAATTTTTGCAGCTAGAGCACATTTGATGCTACCCAAAAATCAACACTCCCTCTTAGCGAGGAATGTGTTCTAGCAACACTTCAACATGAAGCATCACCCTGATCCACGACATCGGTCCCCTGCGCTGCTGATGCTTGGCCTGCTGCCCCTCATACTTTGTTTTGTTGCCTTCTGTACTGTTGCCCATTACTCTGCCACTGCTAACTATTGCACTGCAACTCAGTTGTTGAGAAGTAAGCAACTGAAGGACATCACCCAATATCCTAATAGACAAGTCACTCTGGCTATACTCGATATTGAAACACCCACTGTTGTTAATCTGCGTTGACCCTCTAGTGCCTCTGCGTTGCTAAAATCCCATCAGCGTCTGTGCTGCTGCTTCTACGTTTTTGCTACCTCTGCTCTACGCTGCTCCAGTCTTCAGCGTCCTACCATTGCCAATGTGCCTCCACAATCCTCTACACCAACTGACTCCAGTCATCCCGTTACTATCATTAAGGACTCTCGTAGCTTGTATGTGATCCAAGAGTTTGGGCACCTCAAGGATCTTGCCCTTGCATCGCTATCCATAGATCAATCTACAGATCTATGTCGCCCCACCTCTTCTTTCGAGGCACATAAGCACTCATAGCCACATCGTCATCACTCCCATCATCGCCCTTCGCTGTTGCAGCCTTTGAATCAAAATCTTCATTTCCCTTCTTACGAGGACAAGTAGTGGCCTAATGTCCTAGTTCACCACATCTGAAGCACCTAACCTTTCAAAGGTCTCTCTTCTTCTTCCCTCGCTGCTCTTGTTGTCCCTTAGATGTGAGAGCCGCATCTTCCTCCTCCTTCTTGATCTTGATTCCGTTGTTGGTGTTGCCCGCCTTGGTCATCCTCCAGATCTCTTCTTGTTCAAGAGTTGCCCACATGTCTTCCCAATTTGGAAGTGTAGCTCTGCCCAAGATGCCATGAACAAAGGTCTCCCACTCTTCATACACTGCATTCAAGGCAGTCTTGACCAATAGACCCCCATCAGGGGTGAACCCCATAACAACCACTTGAACACGAATTTCCTTCAATCTAATGAGAAAGGGGTCGATTTCCTCTCCCTTAGGCATCTGAAATAGTCGAAGTTGATTCTCCAGAAGCATTCTCCTTTGGACAGAAGTCCCTTGATACATTGTGGTTAATGTCGTCCACATCTCATTTGCCGTATTCTTCTTGGCAATGTATGGGACCACATGATCCTTGACTCCGTCCATAATCAAACGCTTGGCCCGTGCTTGATTTTCCTCATACTTCTTCAACGGATCAGCATCAATAGGAATAGCTACAACCTTCTCGGCATGATCTTTGATACGATACTCATCTAGAACTGACAGGATTTTGGCCTTCTAAACGACGAAGTTGGATACTCCATCCAACATGTCCTGATCCCTCAATCCATGTGTAGCCATCTCTGCTCAAAATATGTCGAAGTTGATAAACTCCTCTCCCTACTTCCGCTGCTACCCTTAGCAAAAGACACAGATCTGGGTTTCTTGGCGCCAGAAGTCCTCTAGAGAATACACTCCCTCTGACAAGTGATTTCCCTCCCAGAAATCCTCCACCAACTACTGTCAAATCAGCGCTCTCCAATCACTTCGCTGATCAGATCTCAGACTTCTTGGCGAGAAAGTCTGCTAAGGAACTGCTTTCCCTTACTTTGTCAACCCTGCTAGACATTGTTCTGCACCGACAGAACAATGCCCCACCAGGAACTTCCGAAGAACAAAACTGTACATCTAGCCACGGTAACTAGAAAAGCGTTACCTCCTCTCGGACTATGTCACCCTTCTGAGCCTGCGTGAGCCTCTGCGTCGGCTCTGAATGAGCTAGACTTGCTCTGCGTCACCCCTCTGGGCCTGCGTGAGCCTCTGCGTCAGCTCTTCATGAGCTAGACAGGCTCTGTGTCATCCCTCCTGGGCCTGTGTTGTCCCTCTGGTGTTGCACTACTTCCTGTAGCAAAACCTTCACCTCTTCGTTGATGGCTCCACCTCTCCCTGATCTGCAATAGCTCTGATACCATGTGAAAATTTCTGAATTCACTTAACAGAAATTCTACTGTAGAAATTTGGTTTACTTCTCCTACTTGTGTATTTAAATTAACAAGTTACTCTAAAAAATATTCAGAAAACATTGAAGTAAACAAAATGCAGCCTACACAAATATATAGATCAAGTACTAAAGAATTAAACACATTCGACAAAGGACACACAAGATTTTTCGGACAAATGTCCCCAAAAAGCCCCAATGCAAGAAAACCGGTGCAACAGCTCTTGAGAGTTTTATTATTATGTAGATTTCTGAATACAAACTAGGGTACAAGTAGTGGTTTACCCAACAGAGAAAATCCCGACAGAAGTACCTCTATTTCTGGAGACAGATATTATGGTTGATTCAGCTCAGAATGAAGAACCCCACAGGTGCCTACGCAGTCCCCAAAAAGCTCTGCGCTAAGACTGTGTCACCCTTCAGTGTGGTTGTGTCAACCTTTCTGATCTGCTGAATACGAGCCCGATCTAGCCCACTGAAACCCCAACACTGCCCCTTTCGGCTTTGCGTTAGCTCCTCTAGGCTTGCGTCACCCCTCTGTATCTGCGTGAGCCTCTGCGCTGGTTCTACGTGAGCCTGGCTGGGCTTGCGTCACCCCTCCTGGGCCTATGCTACTCCTCTGGTGCTGATATGCCTCTCTGCTATTGTATTCTCGGCTTTGGATCAGAAATCCCATTGTCGAACTGCCCCTCACTGCACTGCATGCTCGCTCGAAAATTCTTAGCAAACCATGCCCCAGAATTTCAACTTATCTCAAGTGCTGCCACTTTGTGTGTGTTCTCCAACTGACCCCAAGCCTTCCTTTAATACTTATCCTGTTGAACATTCAACGGTCGTTATCTAATCTCTAATCAGCGGCTAAGATTAGAAAATACTTAATCCTCGTCACTTAGAATATTTTCACCCACATGTCTAAATTAATTCACTTTAGTTATTTAATTTCCCTAAGTTAAACTTAGGGTCTCCATTAAAATGATTAATTATTTGAATAACTTAGGCTCCGGGTGGAATTTCTTCAAACGATTTCTGGATCTTGGAGATCTCATGTGTTCTAGACCCTCCACAAAGTTTTGGAGCTAGAGCACATCTGATGCTACCCAAAAATCAACACTCCAAACTCAAGAAGAAGGTTAACCAAAGAACCTATTAGGTGGTTTCAGCCTCTAAGTGGGTGACATGTCCATGATACATCCATCAAATGGAAAGTGGCATGTGAAATAATGGTGGAACGAAATGGGGCATTAGGGGAGGGCTCCAAGCCACATGCCACAGTACAAGGGTAGCCATAATAAGGGAAGCCCACACTTGTGTGTATGAATGTAGGAGGGAACAATCGCAGTACATGAGTTACCCCGACCTTTGTTTTTCCACCCTTCTTCATATGTCTTTTGTCTTTTATTGATTTTTCCTTAATAACTGCTAGGGGCTTGAGGGGATGAGAGCATGATGTGTAAGATATAGCAGTGGATTAGGGTGGGGCAGTTCATCGCCCACCAAGGGTTGGGACAATCATGGGTTCCTAATGTAAGGGGCCAATGTGAGGGGCCCTACGAACTAGGGTGATGGCCATGATGAAAGGGGTAGAGCTCATGTTTGGCTTTTGCCCACGTGCTAAATTTGTATGTCCTGGCCATCTTTTGCATTTTATGGTACATTTCCTATTGAGAGTGGCCAAATTATGCTTTTTCTTTTTCTTTTAATTGCTTCAACCTTTGGGGCATTGTTCCAAGCTTGACCCAAGGTGTGGACAAGGGGAGGGGGAGGCTAATTCCTTGTGGACCCAATGGATAATTGGACTTGGAAGGGAAATATGGTGAATGGGATTATAATGAGCAGAGGGGGGTAATATATGTGGTTTTAGGAAGCGGGACCACGCCACCAAAATCAGGGATTCCTATGTGGTGCCACCCCAAAAGCTAGTAGCCCATAAAGGAAATCTCATGGGACTAGGATATAAGGCTAACCATCAAATTGGATAGAGGAGACAAGGGTACAAGCCAATCCCACTATTTTCGCCAAATCCCCCCACCAATCCATGCCCAAAAGTGTCCATGAAAAGTAAACAAAAGTACCCAATTACATAATGAAAAGTCATACCTTCAAACATACGATCAAAATAGATGGGCAAAGGAGCATATGGCTAGCTCAAGTGATGGAGATAGTGGCACATTGAGCTATCTAGTGGTTACAAGGGGTTGTTGGCCTACGGCTAAGGACCATATAGGAGAAAAAATTTCTCCTATGGATACTACCCACGAGTAGTGGGTAACAAGGCCCTTCCACACAAATCTCCCTTATGCCTACTTGTATGTTTTGAAGAATCCTTGATGTCTGACTATTTCATAGTATTAAAACCGGTCGGCTTGAACCGGAAACTGGTCAAACCGGCTAGTTCATTAGCCGGCCGGGTCAAACCGGTAGAAAAACCGGGTTCGACCCTCCTCTTCCCCAAAGAAACCGGTCCAACTGGTGCTAACTAGCCGGTTTAGGATGGAACCGACCATCCTAAACTGGTTGGTTCATTGCCAGGCCAACTATGGACCCCACATAATGCATTTTTGTGAGTTTTGGATTTTTTTTTAAAGGAAATTTAGGGTTGTTTTCCTCCAAAAACATCCCCTCTAAGAAAAGCATGCCTACCCTCTCATTTTCCTGACACATCCCTAGCAATGTTGGCAACTAATGGTAATGTTAAATTCTTAAAGTAAAAGTGACATTTCCTTTATTTTTCATTTTCAACATTACCATGAAATGACTCAAGATGTTTGAGAGTGGTTTCGACCTCATTGGATTTCATATGGAGAGACTAGAATTTTAGATTTCACTAAAAATTCAGCAGACTTGAGGGTTTTCAAGGTTTCATGGTTTGGCGATTTGCAATGTTTCCATTTGATTCTATCATGTGTAAGGGTATGAGATTGGCATTTGATCAAGAGCATGAAGCCCTTTAAGAACCTTGATGTTGGTGGCATTAATTTTTGAACTTTGTTGATGTTGGTGGTATTGATTGTTGAACTCCCCTACCGTACCCTTCACTCATAGGAAAACAACTGTTTAGGCATGCTAATCTTTTTCTACCGCATTTTAAAGTTAAGGAGACGAACCCTTCACTCAAACCAAAATCATTGGTTAGGCATGTTAAACTTTTTCAATTTCTATCATGTTATAAGGTTGAGAAATCCAAATCTGAAGACTTTGAGCTAGATGATGTTTATGTATCTCTTGTTGATGATCCCATTTCTAGTAGCGATGAATCAATGATGAGTTTCATGAGAGACCATGTTGCTCAGTGATTTGTAGTTTTGATGTCTATTTTTGCTACTACTACTAAAGTTGTAGAGGAGTTTTAGGAGTCCTCAAACTCTGAGCCATATTATTTATGTCTAGTAGTGGTGATGATTTTGATCATGATGAGGAGTGATCATGTTGTTAATCACTAATATGTAGTCTTGTAGTAGGCCAATGGCCTCATAGCTTGTAGCATTGTTTTCGGACTTTATAGGCCATTTCGAGCCTCATTCATTATGTTTTTTTTCGATGATATGTATTGCACTTGGTGCCATTTTGATATATTCACCTTTCCATGGTATATAAATGAGCAAATTTTGCATATTTTGTCTCTATTGGCATGGAATCATGGTTACAAATATTACAAATAGCTTTTTTTATTAAAAAATAATTATTTAATGTATTTTTTTAAAATCGTTTCATTTAGACTTGACTAGTACCGGTTGGACTAGTTCTGGTCAGAAAACCGGTTCATTAGGTCCACCGGTCCGGTCACCAGTTCCGGTTTTTAATACTATGGACTAGAGGTGGGTCATGGATGGCCCTCATGATCCTGTCCTTGATTTGTGCTGCAAGGACCGAGAATATCCTCTCATTATAGAAGATAATGTCATTGACGAACTTGTACCTATCATCATGAACCACTCCATCCATCAACTCGCATGCAAATTTATTCTTTGAGTACTCAACTAATAGGAATGCCTTCTAGTCACTATTGATCTCCATGAGATCACAAGTCGTTGGTATCATAGAGAGAGCATCGACCACCACATTCTTCTTCCCCTTCACATACTTGATGTCGAAGTCATAGGCATGAACTCTGCTAACCCATTTCTCTTGTCGCTTGTTGAGATCTTTTTGCTCCAAAAAGTATCTCAAGTTGTTGTGGCATGTCTTGACCACGAACCTTCTTCCCACCAAGCACTGCCTAAACTTTGCTAGTGCATACATTATGGCCAACATCTCCTTATCATATATCAAGTAGATCTGCCTTGACTCCCTTAGCTTCTGGCGCTCGATAACGATCAAATGCCCATCCTCCATTAGTACTGCTCTTATGCCTTCCCCTGAGGCATCACACTCTAAAACAAAGGATTGTGAGAAATCTAGATGTGCGAGAATGGGACAGGAGCTCATTACTTTCTTGCACCTTTCAAAAGTGCGTTGTGCTTCTTCTGTCCATCTGAAAGCCCGTTTTTCGTCAAATTTGTTAGGGGTGCCAGCATTGAGTAGCCATTCTCAAAACATTAATAGTAATTGCATATCCCCATGAACTCCATGAGGCTATTAAGTGTTGGGCACTCAATTGTATCCCAAATCTTTTTATGGTGGACTTGCACCTTTGCATTGATGATGAGCCCAAGATACAAAATCTTTGTCATTCCAAACTTGCACTTAGACTCCTTGAAAAAGAGAGACTACTCCTCTAATTTGCTTAGCCCCTCCTCTAAGTGTCTCAAGTGCTCCTCCCAGGTTCTGTTGCAAATGACAAGATCATCAAAGAAAACCAGCAAAAACTTGTATATCCACCTCCTGAATATATAGTTCATACATGATTGGAAAGTAGCTAGAGCATTCCTGGATCTGAATGGCATGACAAGAAACTCATAGTGCCCATAATGGCACTAGAAAGTTGTTTTCTGTATGCCCTACTCTGGAAACCTGATCTGATGATAACTTGACCTCGAAATCAGTTTTGGAGAAATACACCAACCCATGCAGCTCATCTAACAGTGTATTTGTTCTTTATTGTCTTCTTGTTGATAGCTCTATAATTTATGCACATCTTCATTGTCCCATCTCTCTTCTTAACCAGTACTACCGAAGATGCAAATGGGGTAGTGGTGGGCCTTATGTACCCCATATCCAACAATTCTTTAAGAACCTTCTCAGTCTCCTACTTAAATCTTTAGGGGTGCCTATATGGTGTGCTTATCCCCTTCTAATTCTATAGTATGCTCTAAATCCCCAGTTGGTGGTCTGCATGGTAGAATATTCCTAAAGACATTTTGGTGCTTAATCAACAATATCCAGATATATGTTGGGTAATGCCTATCCCCATGTATTGCCTTTTGCTATGTTACCATGCATTACACAGCCCATGTTATTTCTCCATGGTGGAAAATAGCTTCTATTTTCTTAGCAATGACCACTCTTGGAGCATTGGTGCTAATTCCTCTTAGAAGCACCCTTTCTCCTTTTGGCATGAGAAAATCCATTTCCAAGGTACAATAATCCTTCCAATGCCTTCCTATGGAAATTAACCATTTTACCCCTAGCACCACACTGGTGCCATCCATCTCTACTACATAGAAGTCATCCACTAGTGTATAATTTCCCATCTTCATTCTGTTTGAGGGACCCTCGTACTACCTCTATGTCAAAACCCTCAAATTCCTCTCACCAAATGCCTCCTAGCTACCAAGGTTGCATATATGAAATTATGAGTGGAACCTCCATCAATGAGGATCATAGTCCATTGCCCTTGTATAGCCCTTGTATTACTCCCCTTACCATATCACATGAGAGCTTGGTTATGGTGGTCCCTTTGGCTTCTCTCTTGGGTGTCTCTTCATGATTGTTGTTGCTGCTATGCTCCTCTTCCTGTGTTGTTGCTTATTCCTCATCTTCTTCACCGTCCGACATCACTTCTATATAATAGACTTTTCCCTTTCCAATGCATCTGTGTCCTGGGACCCAAGGTTCTTTGCAATTGTAGCAAAGCTTCTTTCTTCTTAGCTCGTCCCTGGTTTCTTCCATTTGGTTCTTCCCTTACCAAGGCTTATTCTCCTTTCCGTGGGGTAATGAATTTCGTTAGTGCCTTCTTAACACTGCATCATCAATATCCCTGGTTTTGGTGATAGCTTCTTGAAGTGTGCTAAGCTTAAAATCCTTAACCTAGCCGCACAATGGATCAGTTAGCCCCTCCAAAAATAGCATTACCAATCAATCCAAGGATATATTCATCACCATCGTTGTCAATTTGTGGAACTCCATGATGTAGCTATCCAAGCTACTTGTTAGCTTAAGTCGTGCTAGATCCCTGAAATGTAGCTTTGTATTCTTCTTGTCAAATCTTTGTATCGATGTATTAGTAAATTTCAAATAGGAGGTGAAGTTGGCATGCGCAAGTGTGGTCAATAGTCGATACCACCATTCATGTGCTTCGCCATCCAAATGTAGCATGGCATATTGTATTGCCTCTAATTCTCTCATGGGGTTAAGCTGGAAATATGTATCCAACTTCTACACCCATGCTCTAGTTGTGCTACTAGAAGTCCGATTGAGGGTTGGGATGTTTATCTTTCTTACGTTTTTGGAACCTCATTGTTCATCCACCAATTGTTATGATCCCTTGATTTATTCCTATGCTTGATGACACAGTAACAGTGGAGTGACATTTGCGCATGAAACTCTACCCCTAGTGCCTCGTACTCCCTTATATAGTCTAAGAAACTTCCATCTAGCAATTGTTGGTTGTTTGTTGGTTGCTCCAAGAATTTGGGCAATAATGGCCTTGATGTAGCTTTGTTTGTTGGTGGGGGAACTAGATTGGATGAATTAGATGAACTAGTTTCTATTTGAACCTTCTACTCCATTGATGGGTTGACTTCCATGAAGGTTGGCCACAAACTTAGCGATGGTTTTCATGGTCTAGACCATCTCCTTTGTCCTTTGGCTAAATCTTTCAAGGCATGCCTAAGACTTTCCCAGGGTTGATCCTCACGATCTCTGATTCCTCCTCCTTCTTCCTTTCATTCTAGGTAGGGGTTTCCTTTTCCTTCTTCCTCCTCTAGTAAGTTACAAAATCCCAATCCCCAAGAGTCATCAAGCGTGGTAACCCTTTCAAGCTAGCAGGATGCTCAAGTATGAAACCACTGTAATATACCTCTTCAATTTATATGGCTAAATTATTTGGAAATTATTTTTGAAGCAATACACCATAAATATTTTTCCAAACTCACAAATACATTGCCCAATCAAATTTGCTAGCATTTCAATTAAATTGAAAAATCAAGAAATGAGAGAGGATACTGCAGAACACTAACTTTTATTAATGGAATCCTAGAGGAATTTTACATAAATTTTTGAGACAAAAACCTGGAGGATGGAATCTTGAAAACACTTTCTCTTGAAAGCCTTGCTAATTCGGCCATTCATCTTCTTACAACAGACAACTCGACCCTCCAATAAATATCAATTCCACCCACAAATAAAGATCAATTCAGCCCTTCATGAAGATGCAAATTGGCCTTTTGCTTGATCAATTACTAAGATACAATTCATCGTCCCAAAACTTGACAATTTCAACCTTTTAAATAAATGAATTTCAGCCCCCTTATAGATGTGGAATGCGTCCCACACAAAATTGATGAAACTCGCTCCTCCAAGATCAACAATTCGGCCCACTTGAAATTGAGGGAATTAATCGGCTCGACCTCCAATAATTCAATCTTGGCAATTCACACTAGCGTAATTCGACCTTCAATGGATGCAAATCGGCCTCTTGATCCTCAATAATCCGGCCCCTCTACAAAGACCAATTCACTTCAAGAAAGATGATGACTCACGCCCCCCTACAAACACAAACTGATTCAGCCTCTAGGATAACATAATAATTTGACTTCTCTTCTAACGGATAAACGTCCTCCTCAATGGATGATTTGGTCTCCTTGAAAATTCAAATGATTAACTAGGGTAGTTTTACAACCATCGAAATCAACCGCCACCAGCTAGGGTGGCTTTACAACCACCGAAACGGACCACCAGCAGCGAGGGTGGCTTTACAACCACTAAAATCGACCGCCACCAACTATGGTTTATATTTCAACACCGAAACTAGGAAAGAACGAGGGTTTCATCATCCGTAAGTTCCTTAAGCTCCTTGTCAATTCACCAATAATTCTTCGCATATCCTCCCCTTAGTAACCTTCTCTTTTAATAACATTTTCCTCCTCCAAAAACCATGGATGGTAAGAAAAAACACATGGGTCATTTTATTTTTCTAAATTAACTTTTACCACAATTATTTAATTATTTATTAATTTATTCTATTGACTTTTACAATGATTCAAAACACTAAGTGAATTTGAAAAAGAACAGAGAAGTGGACAACTCAAGAGCTTGTCAAGAGAGAGAGAGACAGAGAGAAAGAAGATATAACAATAAAGCTAATGATGTCAAGGCCTCCTTTGTCTAATGGTCAAGGGAAAGGGAGGCTAACACACTAGTTCGGTTGATTTGGGGTAGCATCGGATGTGCTCTAAGTCTCAAATTTTGTGGAGAGGCTTAAACACATGTATTCCAGATAACCCAAAAATCGTTTGGGGAAATTCCACCCAGAGACGGTTTTATTTAATAAATTAATTATTTTTAATGAGACCCTAAGTCTAAACTTAAGTAATTAAAATAATTAATGGCTATTAATCTAAACTGTGGGTGTAACTTCTAGAAGAATATGAAGGTCAATCCAAAGTGATCTTAGCCATTGATTAGCTTCTAATCTGGGCCATTGAATGTCAACGAGAAAATTATTTAAGGAAGGCTTGAGGGCCATTTGGAAACATTGTGAGAGATCAAGAGACCAGATTTTCTGAAGTGAGCAGTGCTCTAAGGAAAACTTTGATCAAGAGATTCTCACGCAGTTGAGGGGCAGAGATAATTTTGGTCGGAGGATCTTCTATGGGGCCAAGAATACTCAGCAGAGAGGCAAAGAAAGACGTAAAGGAAACAACACAGAGCCCAGAGAGGGTGACGCAGGGCCACGAAGGCCACACGTAGAGGCAGCGCAGTATTCCGAGCAGAAGTCTGAGTTTCAGCTAGGAGATCGAAGCTCTGAGCCGGGAGGGTTGGAATCGAGATTTCTGAGGGTTAAATGATTTAGCAGAGGTGACACAGTCCATTAGAGGTCCCCACGCAGGACTACGCAATTACTGCGCAGAGGCAGCGCAGAGGGTGTTGGGGTTTCGTCAGTTCAGCTATCGGATCAGCTGGGACTAGCAGAGTGAGGTAATCTCACAATTTGTCTTCTTTTGCCAAATGATATTCTTTGTGTTGGATAGCCAACAATGCATCCAGAGATTGTATTCAGATATAACTGTTGCTTAATAATAAAACCCTCAGATTTGTTGCACCAGTTTTCCCGCATTGGGTTTTTTCGGGGACATCTGTCCAAAAACAACGGTGCCCTGTGTGATATTCTTTTCTTTTGCTCAGTTTCTTGTTTCGGCATATTAATTTAGTTAAGTGAAGGTTGCTTCAGTAATTTCTTCAGTATTTACAGAAGAAATCCGTAAATAACTTGTTCATGTAATTTACAAGTACGTGAAGTAAATTCAGCTAGTTGCAGTAGGATTCTGAACTTGGAATTTTCACATGGTATCAGAGGGTTGCAGGTGAAACAAGAAGAGCAGAGCCAGCGCTGAGCAGGAGGCCAAATAGATACTGAAAGCAACAGTTCGAATCCCCAAAGGGATTGCGTAGTCCAGGCCAGAAGGGCTGAAGTTTCGTGAAAAGTCTCTCTGAGTGAGTCGACAGAGAGGTAGGACTTCCAAATCAAGATTTTGTCGAACTAGAGGGAGCAGCGTAGAGCCTCATCACAGAGTTGGTGGGATGCAGTTTTTCTGCATGCAACTTTTTGATGGGCAGAAAGTCGTCAAAAGAGAAAGAAGAAGCACAGTGAGAGAATTTTCTTCCTCAGGGAATTCCTTGCTAGGGAATTTCATTTTTTCGTGATCTGAGCAGCAGATCCGAGTGGAAAAACTACAAGTTCCAGGAAGGAGTGTGTAAGCCAATCCAATGCTCCACAAAGGGGGAAGATCGGCATAAATGACAACTCATGGGCATCAAGATCAAGACTGGTTGGAGGGAGCCTCCAACTACGTGATCTGGAAGGCAAGAATTACATGCTTTCTAGATGAATATGATCTCCAGCTTTTCGTGGCAAGTACGGTAGTTATCCCTGCAGATCCAAATCTGTTGAAGAAGTACAATTATGATATGGCGAAGGCTAAAAGGCTGCTCCTAGAAGGAGTCAAAGATCACATAGTGTCCCACATAGCCAGCAAGGAAACAGCTAGGCAGATGTGGGAAGCCTTGGCAGCGTTGTATGAAGGATCTTCCAAGCAACGGAAGATGTACTTAGAGCAGAAACTGAGGATGGTGCAGATGCAGAGAGGGGAGCGCATTGTTCCGTTCCTAACTAGGCTTTAGGAAACTCATGATCAACTAGCAGTCGTGGGGTCCACCCCTTCTCCTAAGTAATGGTGAGACTCACTCTTAAAGCAGTCACTAATGAATGACAGGTTTTTGTCCAAAGTATCCCTGGCAAAGCAACCTTGCCAAGCTGGGAAGAGATGAGGGCTGCTCTTCAGCAAGAAGAGCTAAGGAGGGACCTAGTCAAGTGTAAACTTGACGACAACAGTGGTCGTGGGTCGAAGACAAAGGAGGAGGAAAATGCAACCCTTGCATCCAAGGGGCAGCAGGAGTAGTGAAGACGAAAGAAAGACATCTCAAAGATTAAATGCTTCAGGTGTGGTGAACTTGGCCACTACGCAACGCAGTGTCCTTTGAAGAAAAAGGACAAGGACGAGAAGCATGATTCGAAGGCTGCATCCGCAAAGATCAAGGAGGACAAGTATGCCATGAGTGCCCACGCATATCTAGGTGGGAAATGGGGCGATATTGAACTGTAAGTTCACAAGAACGTCAATTGGGCAGGATCCTTGAAGAGTCCACCTCTTGGATCCTGACCTTGCTACGGATGCCCAAAGATCAAAGTAGCAGGTTGGAGGAGTTTCAGTGGTGCAAATGAATGTTGGAGCGACAGATGCAGTAGTTAGCAGTGCAAGAATCTGAGCAGCGTACTATAGAGTTGCAGTGGCGCATAGGGACGCAGTGCAGAGTAGCAGCTACGTAGTGCTTCAAAGGGACAACGTGGGACTAGCAGCAGTCAGAATTTCAGCATCGAGATGCATTCTAAACACTTGTTCAGATTTTTAGATGTTTTTCAATTGCTTCTCTCAACAACTGAGTTGCAGTGCAGAGTTAGTAGTGGTAGTGCTAGCAGCAGATACAACATTTGAGAACAAGTTGCAGTACGGATGCAGTGTTGATTGTGGCAGGGTCAGCAACAGTATAGTTGCAGCAGCAGCGTAGTAGTTGATGGATAACATGTCAGACATCAGCAGCGCAGAGGGAGATGCATCAGAGTCACAACAATATGCAGCAGGGTATATTGCTAGAGCACATTCCTTGCTAAGAGGGAGTGTTGATTTGGGGTAGCATCGGATGTTCTCTAATTCTCAAATTTTGTGGAGAGGCTTAGACACATGTATTCCAGATAACCCAAAAATCATTTGGGGAAATTCCACCCAAAGATGGTTTTATTCAATAAATTAATCATTTTTAATGAGACCCTAAGTCTAAAGTTAGGTAGTTAAAAACATTAATGGGTATTAATCTAAACTGTGGGTGTAACTTCTAGAAGAAGATGAGGATCAAGCCAAAGTAATCTTAGCCATCGATTAGCTTCTAATCTGGGTCGTTGAACATCAACGAGAAGATTATTCAAGTCTTGGGGGCCATTTGGAAATGTTGATTTGTGATAGCATCGAATGTACTCTAAGTCTCAAACTTTGTGGAGAGGCTTAGACACATGCAATACAAATAACCCCGAAATCGTTTTGGGAAATTCCACCCAGAAACAGTTTTATAAGAAAATTTATTATTTTTAACGAGGACCCTAAGTCTAACTTAGGAAATTAGAATAATTAATCCGTATTAATGTAAACTGTGGGTGAATCTTGTAGATAAAGAAGATCAAGTCTAATATAATCTTAGCCTTTGAATGGAGATCTAATCTCGGTCGTTGATTTGTCAACGAGAAGGCTATAAAGGAAGACTTGAGGTTCATTTGTAAAATACACCGAGAGGATCTAGAGATCAAATTTTTCTGACAAAGCAGTGCTTGGAAGAAAATTAGATCTAAGTGATTCTTGATTGCAATTGACTGAAACCACATAGATTTCACATGTGCGAGTTCAAGAGGGGGAGAGAGAAACTAAAGATGAATTCGACCTTCTTGTCCTTCTTTTCCTTTGCTTGGATGCCCATAAGCTATCTTGCTTGTGTGAGATTGAATGGTGCCTTTCTGGAGGAGGTGGAATGCCTTTATATGGTGTTTTGTCTTTGCAAATGGGTGTGTCTTTTCACTAGAGCCGACTTGACTTGAGGGAGGACCAACATAACTAGTTTGGAGCCAAAAATTCAAAATTCAAATTTCAAAATTCTCTTTTAAATCCAACATGAAAATGTCTGATAATAATTCCTTCTAGGGCTAATTAGTCAAATTGACATGAAGAACATGTTTTACAATTGACTAAAATCTAAATTATGAAGACTGGCCATAGCTACAAAAATTCAACACTCCCTCTTAGCTAGGGAGGTATTCATAATGACTAGACAAATGTACTTCATGTTGACAAATTTATCTAAGAAAAGGTTATAACAAATCATCGATAGTATCGGCATCATTCAGCTACCATAATTCTGGCCAAATAACTAACACATGGTAGATCAACAACATCAGCAGGCTACCATAATTCTTGTTGGTACCTCTGACACATAGTGTATTCGCACCATAATTTTGGTCGATACTCCTGACACATGGTACAGCAACCATAATTCTAGTCGGTACCTGAACCTCTAATGCCGTGTGTATCCTCACCATAATTTTGGTCAGTGCTCCTGGCACATGGTACATCATTAGCATCAACTAGTCACCATGATTCTGGTCTATCTAACAGATGGTGTACAGACTAGTCTTGGTTAACCATCATTCTAGTTAGTACCTGACACATGGTGAATAACCAAAAGCCACATTCTATTTGAGTAATTATGAGCCTCAAGGACCATTCTTCCTAATTCTAGTGAATATAATTGACACAGGAAGAATGATTAACATCTACCATACCATTCTCTCTAACTCTGGTCATATATGACACGGGGAGAATGTCAGTTCACAATGCTATCTCATCAACACCCCCTCTTAATGAGAGAGGTCATTAAGCTTGTCATTGAAGTATACAAACTTCGCTCTGGACGGAGACTTTTTATGAATATTAGCAATCTACTCATTAGTAGAGACATACTGGAGCTTCACAACTCCCTTCTGTGCCATGTCACGAATGAAGTGGTACTTGATCTCGATGTGCTTCGACTTGTCATGGAAAACTGGATTCTTTGTCAGCTTCACACAACTTTGATTATCATAATATATGACAACAGTTCTAGCACATGATCAAACAATCCTGTGACTAAATTTTGAAGCCACATTGCTTCGCAACTCACTAAGTTGGCTGTAATATATTCTGCCTCAGCAGTACCGAGTTCAATAGATCTTTGCTTCCTACTCATCCATAAAATCATAGCGGAGCCCAAACTAAAGTGACCTCTAGATGCACTCTTTCAGTGTTCAACATTCCCTGCCCAATATGCATTTGTATATCCTTGCGGTTATATATCACCAATTGTTCAACTACACCAAGATAATATCTCAACACATGCTTTGTTTCCATCCAGTGATCATGTCTTAGCTCCACTTGAAACTAGCTCGGAGTGTTTACTACAAAGCAAATATCTAGCCTGGTATTAACCAAATAAATCAATGAGCCAATCAGCTTCTGATACATGGATGGATCTATCAAATCAGACCCAGTCTCTCAGCTTTCTCAGATTTGTCACCATCGGAGTCGGAATTGACTTACAGTCCATCATTCCAAACTTCTACAAGATCTTGATAATATATTTTCCTTGACAAAGAAAGACTTCATTGGGATTTTTCCATACTTTTATCCCCAAATAGTAATGCATTAACCCAAGATCGTTCATATCAAAATTAAAAGCCAACTCTCTCTTAGACTGAATAATTAACTACTCCACACCTATCAAAAATAAGTCATCAACATATAATAATAGAATCATAACATAATTCTTCTCGACCTTGAAATACAAGATCAACATCACTTTTAAAGAAACTAAGTCTTGTCAAGCAGTTGTAAATTTGGGAATACGAGGCTCTCGATGTTTGCTTAAGTCCATATAAGGCTTTCTTCAATCTACAGACGTGAAAATCTCTTCCAAGAATCTCAAAACCTTGAGGTTGTTCAATGTACACTTCATTTTCAATTACGCCATTAAGAAAAGCCATCTTTACATCCATTTGATGTAAATTCCAACCCATAGAAGAAGCAATAGAAATGATAGATCTAATGGTAGTGTACCTAGCAACCAAAGCAAAGGTCTCATCATAATCTTCTCCCTCTTTCTGGGAGAACCCTCTAGCCACAAATCTAGCCTTGTACTTTTCAATACTACCATCCACTCCATGCTTGATCTTGTATACCCATTTTGAGGTCACCATTGATTTTCCTTTAGGTCTCGGCACAATCTCCCATACATCATTCTTCATAATCGATTGGTATTCTTCCAGCATTGCATCCTTCCAAACGTATTGCCTAGTTTCATCTTCAAAGGTGGAAGGTTCAAAATCAATAAGATTAGTCATTAATGTTGCATATCCAGAATACCTATTTGGCCTCTTGCTTCCCTGAAGGTGTCACATGGTGTTGCATGTCCTTTTGCTTCCTACAAAGTGGATCTAAGCCAAGTTGGCCTCTTCTTGATTTCAGGAACAACAATTGGGTCAACTAGATCGCTAGGCCCTTCTGGCTCTTCTTGATGATCAACAGAATGTTCTGAAGGGTTTGATGGACCAAAACCTTCTTCCTTGGGAGCTTCATGTTCTTTTGCTTCATCAGAGTCCATGGGAACTTCTTTGGATTTCAATAGGCCACATTCTCATCAAGGGCAACATTCCTACTAACTTCAACATGTTTTTTTCTTACAACTTATATTCTATAAGCCTTTGATGACACATTATATTTAATGAATATTCCTTTCTTTCCTGAAGGCTCTAACTTCCTTCTCTTATCTTCAGGTACATGAATATAAATAAGATAACTAAATGTTCTCCAATGACCAACTAGTGGTTTTTGTACAGTGAATGCTTCTTCATGAGTCCTATCTTCTAAAATTCGATGACGACTTCTATTTTGAATGTAGATAGTTGTCATAGATGCTTCACTCCCTAGATGTTGAGCACGTTCTCATTGATTTCAAAGCGGGAGCATGCACAACAGGTGCAGGATGTCATCAATCATGTCCTCGGTATGCTAGTTGTCATGGTTGCGATCACGTAGTGATGAAACCCTAGCTCTAGGGTTTGGATTTCTTGGACAATGGATACACCTCGTACTTTTTGGAGGTTTTTGAAGGAGCATATCACCAAGTTTGCCTTGGAGACACTTGCCAGTGGCCTCTCCTCCTCATGTTAAATTCGTTGATATGTGGGGCATCTCAAGCAACCTCACGATTGGAGAGATATGCTTGATCAAAGTTGCAAGCCCCATTTCATGGTCAAAATCCCTAAGGGTTGTTGATGTGGCAACATTCAATTGGCTCAAGCAAAATTATGAAAACCTTAATTTGGCTAGGGTTTTGGACCAAAAAATTTGTGGTCAAATTGCCTAGAATAAATGATGTCGCAGCTAAACTATAGTCGAAGACAGAGAATATTTAAATTTATTCTTGGAGGATAAAAAATAAGCCTTATTATAGTTTGGGCCCTAATTGTTTGATCATGATGGTCCAAAATATCTATTAAAAGGTTATTTGATGCTTGGACCCAAATAAGAATAAAACCATGTAGAACTGGAAAATGCTTGGAATACATCAAGACATCATACATATGAACAAAAACAAATGAGCCATATCATTATAATCACAGCAGCAAATGAATATACACAGTGCTCCAAAAAGAATGCACTCAAGCCAACCAAAGATGGTTGGAACAACTCTAAATCCTAAGCACTGGAAATGTTGTTGCTGCTATTGGAAATTGTTGTTGTTGGGAAGAAGATCCATGTGCGAGAGGCTGCTGGAGTGCTCAGAAAGATCTGGGATGTTAACCACAGACTCTACTCGAAAAACTCAGAAATGGTTTGGCAAGATTTTGAGTTTGGAATTTCGGCCCTTTTAGGTTGCAAACTGCACCCCTGCTAGCTGACTTACGCACTCCTGTTGGGTAACTACTGAGATGGGGCTGATCTGATGATCTAACTGCTGCAATAGCACCCAATCAACTCAATGAATAAAGGGTTGGCCCCTTTCTCCTCATTCCCAAGCTAAAAGCTTGAGTTCTAACTCCTCCTCTCAAGTTGCAGCTCCTGAACTGCACAACTATTGGAAGTGATTGCGCTGTCAAGAAGGTTGATGTTGTAGCCTGCTGCTAGATGATGCAATGCTGCTCACAACTGATGGAAATGATCTCACCAAGTGAGGGGTTGATCCCTCACAGGATTCCAAGTTGAGATGCTTGGAACTTCCTTCCTCCTCTCAAACTACATTGTTGGAATGTGTAATTCCTGTAGGAACTATTGTTGCATAGAGGAGTAGAATGATGGCCTGATGCCGGATGTAACAATGTTGCTCTCAGAAGACTGCAATGGATGCACAAGGTGAAGGGTTGATCACTCCATAGGTTTCCCAGCTGAAATACTGAGAACTACCTTCCACCTCTCAAACCCTAGGGCAGGAATGTGTAATTCATGTAGCTGGAAGTGCTGAAGAGAGGGGTTGAATGTGGCATTGTTGTCGGATGATGAATGGCTACTCAAAGAAACCTTTCCAAAGTAGGCAGTCGAAGTCCCCCGTGGATAAGGGTGGGATCTCCGATCGGAGACACCCGTGTGCTAAACAGCGCAGTAGACTTAGCTAAACAAAAGCGTGCAGAAATTCGTAAAGACCAAACAATAATAATATTCAGACTCCCCCTTCCTTTGTTGCCCTCATCTTCCTTTTATGGTTGTGAGCCTTCCCTAGCCTCCACTCTTTCTTCATTATCTCCATCCTCTCTGCAATTACTCCTCCACTATCTCCATCATCTTGCATTTATTCCTCCACTATCTCCATCATCTCTACAATTGCTCCTCCACTATCTCCATCATCTTGCATTTATTCCTCCACTATCTCCATCATCTCCCTCATTATTAATCTATGACCTCCACTCTTTCTTCATTATTATGCTACTCCACTACTCAATTAACCCACATTCACACTATAGAAGTGGATTTTATTCATCTACTGGGTTTATGGGTCCCTCCACCCTCTTATTTACTTAACTAATAAAGAAAAGTAAGAACTCTAATATTCTAATTCGCTGATGGCTAATTAGGAATATTACAGTCCTCCCCGCCAAAATGTTGCTTGTCCTCAAGCAACTGCAAAAGTGGATATTGCAGAACTTTCTCTCCCTCCCAAGTGGCACCCTCATCTGGAAGGTTCTCCAATCTGCTCCAATGTGCTATGACTGCCCAGCTCCATCGCTGCCTCTCTAGAATGTCTAGAATGGCCTCCGGTTGTATAACCAGATGCCTCTCCTCATCAATGAGTCCCATAGTGGCAACCATCTGTTGTCCGAAAGCCTCCTTCTGGTATGGGACATGGGAAGTGCTTTGGTTCCTTCCTCCAAAGGAAAGTCCCAACTCATATGCAATCTCTCCATCCCATGCTACATGGAGTATGTTGTGTCTCTCCATGCTCCAATCCTTGGCCCTGGTGGCCTTGCTTTCTCCAAGCATCATATCAACGTTGTGCAAAGTGAGAAGTAGAGATACACGGATTAACATGTGAAATGCCGAACCATACTCCCCCAAGAAAAGCCACTGCAACAATGCCTCTTACTGCCACATCACATCATCATCATACCAAGTATGGTAGCCACACTCTCTCAAGAGAAGCCACGGCAGCAATGCCTCTTCCTGCCACATCACATCATCATCATACCAAGTATGGTAGCCATACTCTATCAAGAGAAGCCAACGCAGCAAGTCCTCCTCCTGCCACAACACATCATCATCATGCCATGTATAAAATAGTGACATCCCAATTGACATGTGGAATGTCATATGGTGGCCATACTCTCCCAAGAGTAACCAGTGCAGCCATGCCTCCAGTTGCTGCATCTTATCACTACTGTGCAAGGTAGGAAACAGTGATATACCAATGGACATATAAAATGCAATGTCTTGGCCATAATCTCCTAAGAGTAGCCAGCACAACCATGCCTCCTGCTGCTGCATCACCTCAGTACTGTGCAAGGCATGGAACATACCAATCTGAAATGTCGAGTGGTAACCATACTCACCCAAGAGCAGCCAGTGCAACCATGCTTCCTGTTGCCCCGTGTCATAGATCTGCAAGTAGCTTTTCAACCACTTGTTTGTCATCTCCCTCGGTCCATCCACCTGTGGGTGTTGACTCATACCATGTACCAACTCGGTACCCACCTAATGGAGAAGCTCCCACCAAAAGTTGCTCATAAAACTATTGTCCTCATCAATATCTATGGCCTTGGGAAGACCATGAAGTCTGAAGACATCCCGAAAAGATAACCTGGAAGTGTACTATGTACAGATGTCGAAGCAATGTGCATACCTCGACAGCTGATCAATGCTGACAATACATGTTGAGATTTTGTGTATTTGGGGTAGCATCAGTTGTGCTCTAGGTCCCAAATTTCGAGGAAGGACTAGAGTTCACTTGATCTACAAGACCCAGAAATGGATTTGGGAAATTTCACCTAGTTTAGGAGATATTAAATTAATTATTTATTTTAATGTATTTCCTAAGTTAAAACTTAGGAAAATAAAATAATTTAAATTAATTTAATTAAACATGTGATGAAATTGTCTTAAGTCACACAGATCAAGCTTTCTTTTAATCTTAGCCATTGATTAAAGATTTAATCTTGGTCGTTGATTTGTCAACGAGAAATAAACGAAAGGCTTGGGGTCATTTGTAAGACACGCAGAGGCAGAGCACTGAAGATAAGCTGAGATTTTAGGGCGGGGTTGCTAACAATTCTCAAGTGTTTCAGTTGCAAAGAGGGGAATTTAGACCAAGGGGATGATCTAATCCCGGGGTCTAGAATACACAAGAAGCAGAGAAGAGATCAGGAAAGACAGCGCAGAGGAAGGTAGCAGCAGTAGACGACAGCAGCAAGGACAGCGTGATTTTCAGGAAACCCTTCAAGGGTTACGCAGAGACCCTTAGGGGCAGCGTAGTGACTGCGTCACCCAGTCTAGGGTAACACAGTCCCTTCCAGTGACAGCGTTGAGCATTTGGAGGCCTTCAGAGGCTGACGCAGTGTCTTTCAGGGGCAGATCTGGGATTTCTAGGCCTAGATCTGACTGAGTTCTGTAAATCCCATTTGAGGGTGTGGATCAGTCAGTATTGTTGGTCTTAGATCAGCCAGGTGTTGCAAATCTAGAGTTTTCTCTGTAGGGTTTTCCAGATCTGGAACTCAAAGTTGTGTATTCAGAAATATCCTTAATAACAGAGCCCTCTAGTAGCCAGAGACCGGTTTTCCCTCATTGGATTTTTCAAGGGACAGTTTTTCCAGAAATAACTGTGTCACTTTGTCTATGTGTGCATGTGCTTATTCTAGATCTGAATTGGTACAGATCTGTAATGTGTTTTGCTTTGATGTTAACTTGAATTTATTCAGTTGATAACTTGTATAAGTAGGAGAAGCTTAACCGGGTTAACAGAAATAATTTCTGCATAAGAATTAAGATTCAGAAATTTCTACATGGTATCAGAGGAATTGCAGATCTAGAAGGGTCACCAGTTGAAGAATCTGAAGGATCTAGCTACAGAAAGCAGTTGGAAAAGCAGCAGAGAAGCAATTCTGAAGGGACAGCGCAGTTTTCAGGAGCAGATTTATGCAGAGGGAAGGGTGACGCTGTCCAGTGCTGTGTCCTAGCAAGCCCACGCAATTACTGTGCAGAGGTAGCTCAGAAACAGCGCTGGTTGGGTCTGAAGCCGGCCAGTGTGATTCATATCTAAATCTGTCAGATCCAGAAAAGTCTGCACAAAAGTTGCAGGAAATTCAGAAGAGCTAGTGGGGTTAAATTTCTGAAGTTTTCAGATTTTTAGCCTTAGCACAAGTGACAAAGGTTGGGAAGAGATAAGCTTCTCAGAGAGTTTCTTGCCAAAGGAAACTTGCAGTTTGATCAAAGGATCAAAGAAGAAGCTAAATCATAGTTGATTTGGTAGATTTCCAAGGAGGGAAATCAAGTGTCAGAGGGAGCAGAGGGTGCCCAGTTCGTAAAGGACCCTAGATCCAAGATCTCTAGCATAGTGAAGAGGAGCTCCGACACATTCTGAGCAGATGGCTCCTCATTGACTACAGACGAAGAAGAAGAAGGATCTTTCAAAGATCAAGTGCTTCTAGTGTGGCGAAATGGGATATTTTGCAAGCCATTGTCCAGAAAAGGAGAAGGACAAGGAAGCATCTTCTTCCAAAGCAGCGGTGGTAGATGATGGGTCCGGAGATGATGCAACCATGAGCGCTCATAAACCACGGAGGTGGGGTGACATGGACATGTAAAGGAGCTACATGGAAGTGAGGCGGGATCCTTGAGCAGCTCATCTCTTGGATCACAAGCGAGCTACGGTAGCCTTAAGACAGTAGCAAGACAAGTGGAGCAGTGGGTGCATAGATCACAGATGAGGCAGAGGCAGAGGCAGAGGTAGATCTGGAGGCTAGGAGGAACAACGCAGAGCATAGCAGGAGCAGCGTAGAAGCAGTAGCAGCGTAGAGGCTGATGTGACTTTAGCAGCACAGAGCAGTACTGCTTACGCAGTGCAGAGCTGCAGCAGCGCAGAGAGCTTTAGAGGGACAGCGCAGTGCAGCAGCGTGATAGATTTCAGCACAAGGAGCTGATGTGACTTCAATAGTGCAGAGGGAGTCTGATTACACGGGCAAAGCTGTAGCTGTGCATCGTTCTTTAGATGCCAGCACAAATCTGTAGCCTATGGAGCTTCAGTGATGAGGATGCAGCCCATCTGACTTGTCTGTCAAAGATTGGGCAGGAGATTCAGTTGTTTCTCTCAACAACTGAAGTTGCAGTGCAGCAGATCAGCAGTGGCAGTGCTACGAGCAGCACAAATGCAGCATATTGAGAAGGAGCTACAGTACAGTGGTTGTAGTGGTAGTGGCAGAGTCATGGGCAGCAGTAGTGCAGAGTTGAGTGGTAGGAGGCCAAGCTTTAGCAGCACAGAACCAGTGCCCAAAATCATGTAATGCATAAGTGTGATGTATTGCTAGAGCACACCCTTGATGCTAAGAGGGAGTGTTGAGATTTTGTGTATTTGGGGTAGCATCAGTTTTGCTCTAGGTCCCAAATTTTGAGGAAGGACTAGAGTTCACCTGATCTACAAGACCCAGAAATGGATTTGGGAAATTTCATCTGGTTTAGGAGATATTAAATTAATTAATTATTTAATGTATTTCCTAAGTTAAAACTTAGGAAAATAAAATAATTAAAGTGAATTTAATTAAACATGTGATGAAATTGTCTTAAGTCACACGGATCAAGCTTTCTTTTAATCTTAGCCATTGATTAAATATTTAATCTTGGCCGTTGATTTGTCAACGAGAAAAGTATAAAGGAAAGACTTGGGGTCATTTGTAAGACACACAGAGGCAGAGCACTAAAGCTAAGCTGAGATTCTAGGGCGAGGTTGCTAACAATTCTCAAGTGTTTCAGTTGCAGAGAGGGGAATTTAGACCAAGGGGATGATCTGATCCCGGGGTCCAGAATACACAAGAAGCAGAGAAGAGATCAGGAAAGACAGCGCAGAGGAAGGCAGCAGCAGCAGCAAGGACAGCGTGATTTTCAGGAAACCCTTCAGGGGTTACGCAGAGACCCTTAGGGGCAGCGTAGTGACTGCATCACCCAGTCTGGGGTAACACAGTCCCTTCCAGTGATAACGTTAAGCATTTGGAGGCCTTCAGAGGTTGACGCAGTGTCTTTCAGGGGCAGATCTGGGGTTTCTAGGCCTAGATCTGGCTGAGTTTTGTAAATCCCATTTGAGGGTGTGGATCAGTCAGTATTGTTGTTCTTAGATCATCTAGGTGCTGCAAATCTAGAGTTTTCTCTGTAGGGTTTTCCAAATCTGGAACCCAGAGTTGTGTATTCAGAAATATTCTTAATAATAGAGCCCTCCAACAGCCAGAGACTGGTTTTCCCACATTGGGTTTTTCCAAGGACAGTTTGTCCAGAAATAACTATGTCACTTTGTCGATGTGTGCACGTGCTTATTCTAGATCTGAATAAGAATTAAGATTTATAAATTTCTACAATACACTCTTCCGTGTTCTCACGACAAACTTTGTACCCCATGATAGGTTGGAGTACATCCTCCTTGAGGTCTCTCCATGAGAGCCTCTCTCTGATGGCTCGGTTGGACCTATGAGGCCCCGACAATGGTGAGTGATGTGCTGCATGCAAATTATTCTCTTCGAGCTGTGAGGTGTCTATCAAAGAGACTATGTCCTGATAATAGAAGATGTTATCCATCACATGATGTCTACCATCTACCATCTGCCTATCCAACACTTCACAAGTTAAGCGGTCATCGAAATGTTCAACTAACAACTAGGCCCTCCAATATGCATCACTGCCCCTCAAAGACAGCGTTGTTGATCTCCATGATAATGCATTTGCTATCACATGGCCCTCTCCATACAATGCTGAACTCATAGTCCTGCATTGTTCTGATCCACCGTTGCTGCCTCTTCTGCAGCTGCTGCTCCTTAAAAAGATGTCGAAGACTATGGTGGTTGGTCTTCACCCGAAATCTATTGCCTAGCAAATACTGCCGGAATTTGGCCAATGCATGCATAATGGCTAACATCTCCTTGTCGTAAATAGAATACGACATCTCATGCGACAATAGCCTCTGGTTCACGAATGTTATGGAATAGCTTCCCTGCATTAGGACTGTGCTTATCCACTCCTCTGAAGCTCCACACTCCATCACAAAGGCTTGTGTGTAGCTCAACAATGTCAACCCGAAATAGCTATACCTCTTCTCCTTGAACCAGTCAAGGGTCCTCTGCACAGTGATAGTCCTCTGCTCCACATCAATAATGTGCTCCAACCCATGGTCATGCAATTGCCCTGATGGGATGTCCCAACAAATCTCAAGATGATGTGCTGAAACAATCTGGGGTGGAAATGTATGCATACCTTGGATCAGCTGAAGCTTGGAAACATCTTGCAAAGATACAAGAGTTCCTCCCACCGGTGCAAATGCTTCTCCTACTGCTGGTAGTGGTGATGGCTGATCTGCTCCTGATACACCAGCGTTGGTATCTTCTTCCTCTTCCTCATGCACATCATGGATGGTGCCTCAATGTCGAAGTCTTGGGAACATCTTGCCAATCTGTGCAACTACTCTCTCTGCTGCTAGTAGTTGATCTCCTCCCGGTGTATCAGCACTGACATCTCCCTTCTGCTCCTCATACACTTCCTCTTCATTGTCGGAGAATGTCTCAATGAAACGTGCCTCCGAGTTTCTTCTATCAAACCTCTCTACCAATCTTTGAGTGAACTTTGCATACGCAGTTAGTCTTGCATGATCCAATCTGCCGAACCACCAGTTATTTGCTTCACCCTCAAGGTGTAGTGCTGCAATCTGAATAGCCTCTGCTTCCGCTACTTGGTGTAGCTGGAAGAATGCATCTAACTTCTCCATCCAAGCTTTTGTCGTGCTTTTGGATGACCCATCGAATGTAGGCAGAAATAATCTATTCTGCATGTGCCCTCTTCTTCTATTGCTACTGCGGGGTCTTCGGTTCTCTTTGCTCTGGCAAAACTGCTGGAAAGTTAGATTAGCTTTGGCACCTCTAGATTGAGATTGGTACTCTGCAAGATAATTACCAAGAGTCTCATGCTCCAAATATCCTCCATCTCCATGTAATTCATTTCTTTCTGTAAGGAGAGTGGACATAGAGGGGAGTTGTGAAACTGGTTGCACTATTGGTTGCTAACACCACTGATATGAAGTATTGGGACTCTCTCCATTTTGAAACCCTCTTGAGGTTTCCCTTTGCCTCTCTACTCTCATTTCTTTGATCTGCATGGTGAGATCCTGCATAGTTTGGAAAAGTAATTTGGCAAAACTAATCCCTTTAGCCATAGGAGGCTTCTTCTTTTTTTGCTTTTTCTTCTTATTCTTCTGATGTCATGAGATGCCCACAAGCTAAGCCAAAGATCATGCTCTAATACCACTGTAATATCCCAAAATGGGAAAGACAAGATATAGAACATATGCAGAATTCCAACTATGGTAAAATAAGAATAAAACCATGTAGAACTGGAAAATGCTGGAATACATCAAGACATTATACATATGAGAAAAAACAGTTGAGCCATATCATTACAATCACAGCAAATGAATATACATAGTGCTCCAAAAAGAATGCACTCAAGCCAACCAAAGATGGTTGGAACAAATCTAAATCCTAGAACTGGAAATGTTGTTGTTGCTACTACTGTTACTGTTGGGAAGAAGATCCATGTGCGAGAGGCTACTGGAGTACTAAGAAAGATCCGGGATTTTAACCACGGACTCTACTCGAAAAACCCAGAAAAACCCAGAAATGGTTTGGCCAAATTTTGAGTTTGGAATTTCGGCCCTTTTGGGTTGCAAACTACACCCCTATTGGCTGACTTGCGCACTCCTGTTCGGTAACTATTGAGATGGGGCTGATCTGATGATCTACTATTGCAATAGCACCCAATCAGCTCAATGAATAAAGGGTTGGCCCCTTTCTCATGATTCCCAAGCTAAAAGCTTGAGTTCTAGATCCTCCTCTCAAGTTGCAGTTGCTGAACTGCACAACTGCTGGAAGTGACTGTGCTGTCAAGAGGGCTCATGTTGTAGCCTGTTGCTAGATGATGCAATGCTACTCACAACTAATGGAAATGATCTCACCAAGTGAGGGGTTGATCCCTCACAGGATTCCAAGCTGAGATGCTTGGAACTTCCTTCCTCCTCTCAAACTACACTGTTGGAATGCGTAATTCCTGCAGGAACTATTGCTGCATAGAGGAGTAGAATGATGGCCTGATGCCGGATGTAACAATGTTGCTCTCGGAATACTGCAATGGATGCACAAGGTGAAGGGTTGATCCCTCCACGAGTTTCCCAGCTGAAATACTGAGAACTACCTTCCATCTCTCAAACCTTAGGGCAGGAATGCGTAATTCCTGTAGCTGGAAGTGCTGAAGAGAGGGGCTGAATGTGGCACTGTTGCCGGATGATGAATGGCTACTCAAAGAAACCTTTCCAGAGTAGGCACTCGAAGTCCCTGTGGATAAGGGTGGGATATCCGCTCGGAGACACTCATGTGCTAAACAGCACAACAGACTTAGCTAAACAGTTGAAGCATGCAGAAAGTCGTAAAGACCAAACAATAATAATATTCAGACTCCCCCTTCTTTTGTTGCCCTCATATTCCTTTTATGTTTGTGAGCCTTCCCTAGCCTCCACTCTTTCTTCATTAGCTCCATCCTCTCTGCAATTACTCCTCCAATATCTCCATTATCTTGCATTTATTCCTCCACTATCTCCATCATCTCTGCAATTGCTCTTCCACTATCTCCATCATCTTGCATTTATTCCTCCACTATCTCCATCATCTTCCTCATTATTGCTCTATGACCTCCACTCTTTCTTCATTATTATGCTGCTCCACTACTCAATTACCCACATTCGCACTATAAAAGTGGATTTTATTCATCCACTGGGTTTATGGGTCCCTCCACCCTCTTATTTACTTAACTAATAAAGAAAAGTAAAAACTCTAATATTCTAATTAGCTGATGGCTAATTAGGAATATTACATAGTGCTATTGCTATTGGCACCTACTAGCGCTTTTGCTATTGGCACCTACGTCTCCTCCCCTTGCATTCCTTGCAGCTGTATTATTTGTTGACATATAGTGACAAATTTCTGCAGCCTAATTATGATTCCATAATCCCAGTGTAGCTTTCTGCCTCATACTTGTGACCCTACAACCTTCATAACCAGTGAAGAACTTAAGAAGTGACAAATTGCAGATTGTTCACTTATAGGAACGCTCCTTCGTTTGAGGTGAGTTTCTGAGGGCTCTGCACTGAAAAGACAAACATATTTCAAAATCAGAAGTGACACATATTTAAATACAATAATGCACCTATAGCAAGAAAGTGCAGCGATCAAGTGTTCCATTAGAACTGAGCTTTGTGTATTACATACATCTTGCATTCACTAGTGACAGAAGATTTGAAGCAGCGGTTAAAGTTAAGTAGCAGTATTGGGACTCACACAGACCTAATGTAGTATTTAGAGCCAAAGGAGTAACAGTCTACATCTTCGAAACCTACAATGACACTCATTCTCCTTCAGTCGTGTATTGCTTAATGACTGGTTGAAATCTTCGTATGAGCAACCAATGTGACAAAGAATTGAAGAGCGAAGGGAGTATTTTTACAGTCATTGTATGTTGTGGACGATATATCCTTGTATAGTTTCATATAAATTGTTTCTGCTGTGATTTCCATTTTAGGTCGGGACTCTGAATCAGTGTTGCGAACATCTCGATAACATCCCGATTTTATCTTGAAATCGCAATTTTTGGCCTAGCCGATGTTTGCCAATTTTTACCAATATTTTGATGGTATCTTGATTTTGCCGAAGTTTGCCGATTTTTACCGATATTTTCCCAATTTTTTCGATTTTTTGGTTTTCCAGACCCTTGCCGATTTTCGCAACATTGCTCTGAATATCAGAGTCATGTTTGAATGGTAAAAGAATATATGAGAAGTTGTTGAGATGAGGGTCTGGCTGCTAATAAGAAATCTGGTCATACTTTCAAAAGCTTGGGCAGCAACAAAAGAATTGGTTGATAGCACAGTTACAGTGACCTTGTAGACAGTAGAACAATCGCCTTGTTGACAGTAAAACAAGTGTGCTTTGTTGACAGTGAAACTTTGACCATGTTGACAGTTAAACTATTACCTTGAGCAGTGAAGCAGTGATCTTGATCTTGATATGGCAATAATAACAATGATCTTATACAGATCTAACTACTGGAGCAGTTAGACTGTAGTAATGTGTCACGTAGCAGCATGTATTATGATAGTGTGCCCTATAACAGTATTGACAGAACCTTTATGACAGTATATGTATGCCTTATTTAAACAGAAGTGCTTGAGTCAGTTTGGCAGTCTAATGAAATGATCTTGTTTTGGTTTTGTGTTGACCATTGCTAGTGAAATTGCTATAACCTAGGGATTAGAAACTTGTATGACCAGTTGCTTGGCAGTGTTTTGACCCATGTGAAAAAATGCATGACATGGTTTGAATTGATATTTTTGAACAGACATTTCAGGAACTTGATGTTAAACAGTGAATGCAAAGGTTAGACTATAACATTCAGACCTTGAGCAGTGGTTAACTCCAGTGATGTTTGTCAACTTCTCTTGACAAGTGATGTTTGGCTTGACAATAGTGAAAGGATCACAGTGACACTCTGAATTTATGACCTTGAAATATAGCAGTGACACATTTGAACGTGATATATATGACAGTGGCAGCATGACTTTGATATTGGTGACATTTATGTGTGGAAAGTGACCTAGATATATGACAGTGATCATCACAGTAATAAAAGTTAATGGATGGTTGTAACCTCATGTGGCAATGACAATGACCAAGTGATAGTATACACACTGACCTTGTCATAATGACAGTGCTATGAAAGCATGACATGTATATATATTCTGAACCTTATACCTTTAATCTACAAGACAATGATGGCAGTATGTATTGATGCATATGAAAATATACAGTAATTTATAACCCAGCATGGCAGTACTAACAATGAGCACTAACAGTGACGTAGCATGACAGTGGTATTTAATGCATCAGTCATGTTCTCATTATAGATGTATGGCAATACGATGAATGGCAGTACTTGAGCAAAATGTTGACATCAAGTACAGTAGTGGTAGCAGTGATTGCAACAGTGAGCAGCAGTAGTAGCAGTGGTTGCAGCAGTGAGCAGTAGTGGCAGTAGTAGTTATAGCAGTGGACAGTAGCAGTAACAGTGGTTGCAGCAGTGGGCAGTAGTGGAAGCAGTGGTCGCAACATTGGATAGCAATGGACAACAGTGATATCACGTGGTGCAGAAGTGGGCAGTAGTGGTAGTAATAGTTGCAGTAGTGGTTGCAGCAGTGGCAATTAGTGACAGCAGTGGTTGCAGCGGTGGATGGTCAGTTGTTTTGTAAGGGAAGCTGAAGACTCCTGCAGACTTTGTCTGCAAAGTTGCAAACATCTTCAAACTTGAGTGTTTCACTTCCTTCCAGCTCAACCAGTAAATGAGTATGTAAACAATACATAATCTAATGCGCTTGTTGAAGACAAATTATCTGTGTACTATCATTATGTGATGATGTTTTATGATGCTTGTTGACTACACTTTGTCAACTACCCCATAGCAGTACACTCCCATTTTTTGAAATGGGGCTTATCATGTTCAAGGTTCACGACATCCAGATTTCATCAGTCAACAGACGACATTTTGTTATAAATGATGTAAACCCATTCTGCATGTTATGATATAAATGATCTAAGTAAGACCGTCAATGTATGTAACGACCTAGGTAAGCCTAGTATGTTGTTGATGATCTCTATCCTAGGAGGTTTTTTGTCTCACTGATTCACAAAAGTGATCGGCAGAGTTTTTCCCTCCAGCCTCACCCCAAAGCTAGGGTGGATTTTGTCATCAGCATGCTAAGTGAGTCCTAGTGTTTTTTATCGAGTCCTTGTAAAAGTAGTTTGAGCTACTTGGTCTACTGGATCATGTTTTGAGTTGCAGAATTGAGTATTTATTTGAGAGTCTATACGAATGGGTATTCCCCCTTCATGTGTCTAAATGTATTATCTTATGTAAAGAGGGTTGGAAAAATAATTAAAATCCCCTCTCAGTCAATTAATTAAGTTTTCTGATCAATTAATTAAAAAATCAAAAGCCAGAAAGTTAATTAATTGAAGGTCCTAAATTAGGATAAAATTCTTTAAAGGAAAAATTCGTTGGTCCTTAAAAAATGATTTTTTAAAGGCCCCAGGTCAAGGGAATTTTGAGAATTTTAAGAAATTTGGACCCTTGGGCCAAGGTGGTTAGGTCAAAGTCAAAATTTTGGGGTAATTAACTCAAAAATAGTATTTTTGAGTTAATTAAAATGGATTTAAATCATAAATTCGTTTTTTCCTCAAAATTATAATTTCAACCATCCAAATTAAAAGATGATCAAATCTGATCGACAGTCCAGATTATTTTGACGTGGATCAACTGAACTAGCCGTTGGAGATTTTGTCCTATAAATTTAGAGGTCTTTGTCAGTCTTGAGTCATCCGATTTTCGGATCGTGCACTTGTCTTGGAAGCTCTTGTAAATTTTTGAGTAATAAAGCATAAAGACTTTGGGGTTACAAATTTTGATGTTCCTTCTCGGATCTATGTGGTGATTCATTTCTAAACTCTGCTACTTTGTTTGAATTTTTATGGTTGATAGCCTTCATGGATTAATCTGCATACAAGTATCTTGTGCAGTTTTCTGGATTCATAAAATGACATTTTGATTTTTCTGAGGGATCTCATGTTATTTTTTTAAATCTCTATCGATCTAAGATTCAGATCTAAGTGTACAGGGAAATATTTTTTAAGGGTTTGAGCGTCTGGGGAAGTCTTCGGTTGGACCAGCCAACTCTCAAATGACATAAATCTGAAAAGCTCATTATTTGTTAAATTCCAAGTCTATCTTACGAAATTAGTGGTTTTGCAGGATCTCTTAGGGCTTGTGCCTCTCTTTCAATTTCATTTTCTAAAATTGTGCTAAAATGGATTCAAATCTGGCCATGAGGGCCTCAAATTTGTAAATTAGTTTGTAAATTTTTTAAGACTGTAAGGGTTTAATAATTTTTGGTGTATATATATTTCGGGATCTGACTGGTTTTGCAGGTTACAGGTTTACTCAGAATTTTTTTTTAAAAGGATCTAAGCCAGATCCAGCCCCCAAGGGCCAGATCTGGCTTCAGAATCCCTACTGTGGGCAAATCTGGACGTTATTGATTCAAAGAACTTTGAAAATCTGAATTTTGAAAGGAAAAAATTGAAATTGTTGGACGTTTTTTTTTTTTTTTTTTTTTTTTTTTTTTTTTTTTTTTTTTTGTACGGGTTTTTCCAGTATTCCACACTGCAAGACTCGGTGCGGAGACGCACGGGGGGGACGTGTGGGAGTGCCTGAGAGTGCAAGGAGAGGCCGGGGGTGCGGGGGTAGATAGGTATATATATATATATATATAAAATTCAAGTTCATATTCATTGTTATATATATATATATAATAATAATAATACCAATAGTAAATACATTGAAAATTGAAATTTGATCTACACATGATAAAATTTAAATTCATAATTGAATTGAATAATGACATACATTGATCCATCCTCATCTTTTATTTTGATACATACATCATTCATATGACATACTCATTATTCTAATATTCATCCATAATCATTGATCATTCAATAAATAAATTCAATAATGAAATCTTCAAATACATTGATCCATGATTCCATATCATTCATCATTCAGCATTCTACAATCTACAATGTACATTGATTTAAAAATTAATTTCATCATTCATCATTCTAGAATCGAAATTGAAAGCAAAACATACTAGAAGTAGATAGTAGATACTAAGTTTGAACTTTGAACACTAAATAGTAAATAGTAAATAGTAAATTTATATAACTCAAAGTTTCAAACTCAAAAATAGTTAAGAGTCAAGAGTTAGGAATCAGTGTGAGGTCAACAACTGAAAAGTAAAAATCTAAGTCACCTGATACGGGGATACCGGGATTCGAAGTATCGGATACGGGTACGGTGACCCCGGAACAGGATACTTCTGGGATACGTTACGTTATATATTATTTTATTATATATATATATATATATTAAAAATTAGATATTTTTTGCACAAATTCATACAAAATTCATTGATTCAAACATAGATATTAGATACTCATGGGTCATACATCATCATTGATACTATAATACAAATTACAATGATACATTGATACACCATACATGATACAATCGTTAAATTTACTCAGAAAGACAAGATTGAAGATAGTAAGATACTGTAGTTTTTTCATTAAGTCATCAGAATCAAAATGTGTTACATAAGAACACTGCCAAGTGGATTGGTGCTCTTGATTAAATACGAGTTCCATACCCTAATACATGACAAAATTCGATGGAAACATTGCAATAGCCCAATCCTGAAATCCTGAAAAACTGGTAAGTCTGCTAGATTTTGAATGAGATCTAAAATTCTACTTTCTCCATATGAAATCCAATGAAGTCGGAACCACTCTCAAACATCCTGAGTCATTTCATGGTAATGTTAAAAATTTAAGTAAAAGGATGAAAATGAAAATTAAGGAGAATGTCACTTTTACTTTAAGAATTTAACATTACCATGAATCATATATAAATACTAGGGCCATAGGCTTGATGCCCTCTCCTGAAAAATTCTCCTCAATTGGTGAAAAACAATGAGCAAAAGCCCCCCTTTATAATAAAAAAACAACGCTTTTTTGAACCCGCGGGCGTATCCGACGCCCAGAGGCTCATTTTTTAGGGGGGGACGCCCAGAAGCTCATTTTTTGGGGAGTCGCGACTCCCACACTGGGGAAACGCACCCCCCTGCGACTCCCCAAGACTCCCCAAAAAGGGTGCGTGGGGAAACGTTTCCCCTTGAGACTCCACGTCCGGGGTGCGAGGGGTGCGAGGGGTGCGCGCACCCGACCCTGGGAGTCGCGACTCCGTGGAACACTGGTTTTTTCCGTCTGCAAAAACATTGTCAAAAGCCTATCCAGACATCACTCTGTTGCTTTTCAGCTCCTACGAATCCGCCCTCATTCCTCTGCTTTCTGATTTCTCACAGTCCAATTTGCTTGTCGTCCTCATTGCTGTCTCTCCTCTGCCGCCATCGATCTTCTATACGCATCTCCTCCACGCTATCTCATTTCGCCCTCTCCTGCGTTAAACCCTGCAGATCTGTTCCATTCCTCACGCTGCAGCCATTCTCCACGCCTTCGCTTCTCCATCCATCGTCCTCCCAACTCTCTGCCATCAAATTTTTTTACGATTTCTTATCCTTTATCTGCCATCGAACCCTCGTTCTGCTCCTCGTCCAGCTCCGGTTATTCTCACGTTGTCTGTTTGCTCCGTCGACCTGCACACACAAACGACAAACGAACGCACGCTTTGAAAAGTTTAAACACATATGCGTTAAAAATTTTGAAGGCCGAAATTTCTGTTAGTCGTAGATTTTAATTTAGGTTTGTTTTATTTTATTTTAGTGATAGAGTTAGGTCTTAATTTTTGTTAAGATTCGATTTTATTTTAAAAGGTTTAGTTTAGATTTGTTTAGCGTTGTTTATTCGATTTTTATTTTTTTTAGATTTTGATATTTAGATTTTTTTAATTTATTTTAGCCTTTGTTTTAGTTTGTTTAGTTTTAGATGTTGGTTAACGTTAGATTTTAGGAAGTTTCATTTTTAATGGTTAGTTAGCTTTTAGATTTTTTTTTTTTTTAGTTTAATTTTAATTCTAGTTGTGTTTAGATTTAGACTCTAATTTTGTAGATTAGAACTTTTATTTAGATTTAGATTTTTAATTGGTTTCAAATTTAAAAAAAAATAACAAAAAATTATAAAAATTCCAAAATTCTAAAAATCTAGAAAATACAAAAAACATAAAAAAATTAAAAAAAAATTAAAAAAAAAACTCTCCATAGTCAAATAAGATTCTGAATTTCGTTTTTTCATTATTTGGGCATCTCAGAGATCACTCAGTATCTGAGTTTCAGCTGTTTCTTGTATTGTGAGGCATTGAATTCCAATAAAACCAGAGGCCATTATGGGATTTTCTATTCATGGGTTGTTATGGTAAATGCTTAGAGAATGCTTAGAGGATTGGGTTTCCAATCGCTGGATTCTTCGGGACTAAAATTGGGTGTAATGTCTTATGATGTAATCACTCATATTTGATTGAATATGAACTGTAATACTACAACGTTTTTTTCTTACTGAGAAAAAAAAACAAAAAACAAAAAAAAAAAGCCTTTTTTTTTTATCTTAAGTTTGACTGTGGAACATTTTAATTTTCGAACTGGGTTATAATTGAAGCATCATAATTTCGAAAATACTTCAAGCATCGAGCATTTTTATCTTAAATGATCATTTCATGATAAGCTTTGTTGATTGGCTCCAGTATCTTAATGAATGATCGTGGCACTTTCTATTGAATATCATTGTGGTCATTTAGCAGCAGTTATACATCTGATACTTATCTATAATTGCATAACGGGATCTTGTTTGACTCCATAAGGCACTGGTTTTAACATAATCAATCTGTGAAATCTCGTTAATTTTACTAAGTATCTGGTGTTTTAGCTGTGTCTCCTAGATTTTTTCTCTTCATTTATAATAGGGTCTACCTCCCTTAGCTTGCAAGGAGACAGCTTAGATAGAAAGATTGGGGATAAGAGTGATAGCCCCCAATCTGAGCTGTTGTCGCGGTGCCTTGACATTCTGTGCGACAACATTTTTTGGCGTCGTTGCTGGGGATAGAGTTTTTCTGTCCTTGGTCTTAACGACATTTTATAATCTTCAAATCTTCTTTCGCCATTCATTAGCCTGTCGCAAGGGATCACATTTTCTAGCGTTCTTTCATCTCTTCATCATCTAATCATTTCATCATTTCATCTTTAGCACCTGGACATTTCGGTTGGCTTCTTGTTTGGGTGGCGACTCCACTTATTCATCTTTTTACTCCCAGACAAGAATCCCTCCCTGATATCCATCTGCTATCTCTCGATTATTTCTTCTGTTTTAGAATTAGTTTCATGTTCAAGTGGCGACTCCAATTCTTTCATTTCTTACAAGAGTTTCTGCTAAGAAGTTCGCTTCTTGAGGACCTTTTGACTATTCTTGAACACGGATCTATTTCTAAAATCCTAAAAACGATATCATGGATGTTTTTGCCCCGTGTAATTTTTCTAATATTCAGGGTTATCCCCATGATGTCCCTCAAATGGATAAATTACCTTCTTTTCAAGGAAATGAAGCAGTTAGTGTCAAGTCTCATTTGTTTGCTTTCACTAACTGGTGGAATAGATTGCAGTTGCAAATAATAATTTCGAGGATGTAAATATGAGAACTTTTGTTCTTACTTTTGGCGAGGATGTTGCTGAATGGTTTACGGAAAAACCTGATAATTCATTTGATACTTTTGAATCAATTGTCGCTGCCTTTAAGGAAAAGTATGGTGATAAAAGGGAAGATAGGCATTTGGTAAGGGAGATCAGTACCATAAAAAAGAAAGAAAATGAAACGACTGAAGAATTTAACAAGAGATTTAATGGTATTCTTAGAGAAATATCTCAAACTCATAAACCTCTCGATGGATCTCTTCTGAATTTTTACATTGATGCTTTTGATTCTGATACTTCATATGAGTTAAGGCGAGCTAAAACTGCAAATTATAAGGCTTGTCAATCTTTAGCTGAAGAGCTTGAAAAAGATAAAAGGGCATCTGGGAAGTCTGAAATTCCTGGTTTTGATAGGGCTGCAACTAAGTTAAAAGAACCTCTAGAAGATGATGATGACCCTATGAAAAGGTTAATGCAAAAGCTTGAAAGCATGGAGCTTAATCAAGCGAAATTGATCTCTGAACATGCTAAGGAAATAAGTGTCTTACAGGCTAGGTTGGTCCAAATGGAAAGGGCTCAAATGCAGAATTCCCAACCTAGAAATAATAATGCTTTGCAGGAAAGAGGCCTATCTTATGAGCAGAGATCGACAAATCAACTTGAGTTTGCAAATCTTGTGGATGAAGCTCTGCCTTATTGTAGAGCCTGTAATGCTCTTCATGAAGAAGTTACTTGCCATGTTGTCAAAAGAATCATGGATAGTAGAATGGCAGGGTCGAGCCATCAAATTAATGTTGTTGGTAAGGACTATCACATGCATATAGAAGATCATGAAAGTCATGTTAAGGAACCAGCTCAGATGATTAAGAATGTGCAACCCAATCATACGCAAATTATTCAAAACATGGAAGCTAACCAAATCAATCTTCAAAATAGGATAAATTCCATGGAAGCAAGTCATGCACAGGAAATAAATATCATGGAAAATAGGTTAAAGATAATGGAAGTTAATCATTCTAATCAAATGCCCATTATATAAAATCATATGATTGCAATGGAAGCAAGACACACCTAGAAAATTACTGCCATGAAAGAAAATCACTTGTTGGAGATGAGTTCCATACAAAAAAGGTTGGAAAAAATGGAAAAATTACATATACAAAAGTTTCAGGCAAAATTTGATTATGAAGATTCATCAACAGATCATAAGACTTCTTGTCTACTAAAGCCATTCCCATTTCATCACACTGAAGATTTAACTATGGTTTCAAAGGATGTTGAGAAAGACCAAGCTTATGTGTCACCATTGACAGAGTATATCCAGAATAATATTGGTCACACTCCAGGTTCTTCAGAGATTTTGTACAAACATCTTCAAGATGAGGACAAGAAATCTACAGTGGTCTCATTGCTGACATCACAACCCACTCAAAAGAAGAGAAAGAAGCAAAAAAAAAGAAGTAAGTGGTTTGATTCGTCTGATGGTCGAGAGCAGCTTGACATTCGGATAGGACAGAGTCCTACAATTGGCAAGATTGGACATGGCACATCTAAAAAGAAGCCCATAGACTTGCCTGAAAGCAGGCAAATGCTCAACATGTACTATATTGAACACATCTGATGCCACAGGGCATCCTTTGTATTGTATTTCTAACCTTAAACCTTGTTATTTCAGCATTTCATTTTGCAGTTAGAGTAGATTTATTTTTCATGTTAAGTAGAATAATAAATAAAAGAAGAGCTTCTATTTTCCATGAGATTAATGTTATATGATGATATTTGGATGGACGCTACTTATGTAATCTTGTGTGTTGCTTGGATGCAGATTCTGGATTCTCACATTCCTTCAATGAAGCAACGTGTCCCCAAGTAGAACCAGATGTTGAACACACTTTGTCAACTACCCCATAGCAGTACACTCCCATTTTTTGAAATGGGGCTTATCATGTTCGAGGTTCACGACATCCAGATTTCATCAGTCAACAGACGACATTTTGTTATAAATGATGTAAACCCATTCTGCATGTTATGATGTAAATGATCTAAGTAAGACCGTCAATGTATGTAACAACCTAGGTAAGCCTAGTATGTTGTTGATGATCTCTATCCTAGGAGGTTTTTTGTCTCACTGATTCACGAAAGTGATCGGCAGAGTTTTTCCCTCCAGCCTCACCACAAAGCTAGGGTGGATTTTTTCATCAGCATGCTAAGTGAGTCCTAGTGTTTTTTATCGAGTCCTTGTAAAAGTAGTTTGAGCTACTTGGTCCACTAGATCATGTTTTGAGTCGCAGAATTGGGTATTTATTTGAGGGTCTATACGAATGGGTATTCCCCCTTCATGTGTCTAAATGTATTATCTTGTGTAAAGAGGGTTGGAAAAATAATTAAAATCCCCTCTCGGTTAATTAATTAAAAAATCAAAAGCCAGAAAGTTAATCAATTTAAGGTCCTAAATTAGGATAAAATTCTTTAAAGGCAAAATTCGTTGGTCCTTAAAAAATGATTTTTTAAAGGCCCCAAGTCAAGGGAATTTTGAGAATTTTAAGAAATTTTGGACCCTTGGGCCTAGGTGGTTAGGTCAAAGTCAAAATTTTGGGGTAATTAACTCAAAAATAGTATTTCTGAGTTAATTAAAATGGATTTAAATCATAAATTCGTTTTTTCCTCAAAATTATAATTTCAACCGTCCAGATTAAAAAATGATCAAATCTGATCGACAGTCGAGATTATTTTGACGTGGATCAACTGAACTAGCCGTTGGAGATTTTGTCCTATAAATTTAGAGGTCTTTGTCAGTCTTGAGTCATCTGATCTTAGCATCGTGCACTTGTCTTGGAAGCTCTTGTAATTTTTTGAGTAATAAAGCATAAAGACTTTCGGGTTACAAATTTTGATGTTCCTTCTCGGATCTATGTGGTGATTCATTTCTAAACTCTGCTACTTTGTTTGAATTTTTATGGTTGATGGCCTTCATGGATTAATCTGCATACAGGTATCTTGTGCAGTTTTCTGGATTCATAAAAATGACATTGTTTTCGAGGATATTTTTGTAGGCCTACTGTCGATCTAAGGTTCAGATCTAAGTGTGCAGGGAAATATTTTTTAAGGGTTTGAGTGTCTGGGGAAGTCTTCGGTTGGACGAGCCAACTCTCAAATGACATAAATCTGAAAAGCTCATTATTTGTTAAATTCCAAGTCTATCTTACGAAATTAGTGGTTTTGCAGGATCTCCTAAGGCTTGTGCCTCTCCTTCAATTTCATTTTCTAAAATTGTGCTAAAATGGATTCAAATCTGGCCATGAGAGCCTCAAATTTGTAAATTAGTTTGTAAATTTTTTAAGGCTGTAAGGGTTTAATAATTTTTGGTGTATATATATTTCGAGATCTGACTGGTTTTGCAGGTTATAGGTTTACTCATAAAAAAAATTTAAAAGGATCTGAGCCAAATCCAGCCCCCAAGGACTAGATCTGGCTTCAGAATCCCTATTGTGGGCAAATCTAGATGTTATTGATTCAAAGAACTTTGAAAATATGAATTTTGAAAGGAAAAAATTGAAGTTGCTGGACGTTTTTTTTTTTTTTTTTTGTACTAGGTTTTTTCCGTCTGCAAAAACGCTGTCAAAAGCCTGTCCAGACATCACTCTGTTGCTTTTCAGCTCCTACGAATCCGCCCTCATTCCTCTGATGTTTGATTTCTCACCGTCCAATTTGCTTGCCGTCCTCATTGTTGTCTCTCCTCTGCCGCCATCGATCTTCTATACGCATCTCCTCCACGCTGTCTCATTTCGCCCTCTCCTGTGTTAAACCCTGCAGATCCGTTCCATTCCTCACGCTGCAGCCATTCTCCACGCCTTCGCTTCTCCATCCATCGTCCTCCCAACTCTCTGCCATCAAATTTTTTTACGATTTCTTATCCTTTATCTGCCATCTAACCATTGTTCTGCTCGCTGTCCAGCTCCGGTTATTCTCACGCTGTCCGTTTGCTCCGTCGACCTGCACACACAAACGACAAACGAACGCACGCTTTGAAAATTTTAAACACATATGCGTTAAAAAATTTGAAGGCCGAAATTTCAGTTAGTCGTAGATTTTAATTTAGGTTTGTTTTATTTTATTTTAGTGATAGGGTTAGGTCTTAATTTTTGTTAGGATTCGATTTTATTTTAAAAGGTTTAGTTTAGATTTGTTTAGCGTTGTTTAGGGTTAGGTCTTAATTTTTGTTAGGATTCGATTTTATTTTAAAAGGTTTAGTTTAGATTTGTTTAGCGTTGTTTATTCGATTTTTATTTTTTTTTAGATTTTGATATTTAGATTTTTTTAATTTATTTTAGCCTTTGTTTTAGTTTGTTTAGTTTTAGATGTTGGTTAACGTTAGATTTTAGGAAGTTTCATTTTTAATGGTTAGTTAGCTTTTAGATTTATTTATTTATTTATTTTTATTTTTTTTCAAGTTTAATTTTAATTCTAGTTGTGTTTAGATTTAGACTCTAATTTTGTAGATTAGAACTTTTATTTAGATTTAGATTTTTAATTGGTTTCAAATTTAAAAAAAAATAACAAAAAATTCTAAAAATTCCAAAATTCTAAAAATCTAGAAAATACAAAAAACATAAAAAAAATTTCAAAAAAAAAAAAAAAAAAATTCTCCATAGTCAAATAAGCCTTATTTTTTTTTTATCTGAAGTTTGACTGTGGAACATCTTAATTTTCGAATTGGGTTATAATTGAAGCATCATAATTTCGAAAATACTTCAAGCATCGGGCATTTTTATCTTAAATGATCGTTTCATGATAAGCTTTGTTGATTGGCTCAAGTATCTTAATGAATGATCATGGCACTTTCTATTGAATATCATTGTGGTCATTTAGCAGCAGTTATACATCTGATACTTATCTTTAATTGCATAATGGGATCTTGTTTGACTCCATAAGGCACTGGTTTTAACATAATCAATCTGTGAAATCTCGTTAATTTTACCAAGTATCTGGTGTTTTAGCTGTGTCTCCTAGATTTTTTCTCTTCATTTATAATAGGGTCTACCTCCCTTAGCTTGCAAGGAGACAGCTTAGATAGAGAGATTGGGGATAAGAGTGACAGTCCCCAATCTGAGCCGTTGTCGCGGTGCCTTGACATTCTGTGCGACAACAATGCTTTTGTTCATGCTCTAAATAATTAAAGAAATAAACTAATCAATTATAAAAATCAGGGAAATACTGATTTACCCCCCTCTCAGTGTTTCCAAAGATTGGTATCAAAGCAGGTCCTTCATTGAAGCTTAATCGCTTGAAGGCAAATCTGTAGCATTCAGAGTTGAATGGCGAAGATTGTAGTTGAAGATATGATGGTTGTTGATTCTGAAGAAAATGCCAATTCCCTCAAAGACAAACTTCAAGAGGGAAAACAAGATAGGGATTTGACTACAAGTATGTATAATAGCCTTTATAGAGAACATGAAGACCTGAAGGCTGAGAAGACGAAGTATTACGATAGTTGGAGATATTCCATAGTTGATATCAACCGAATTGAAATTCAAATTAAAGAACTACAAACTTCAGAAAAGGATCAGGAACTTGATGAAGCAAAGAAGGAAGTGGATCATCTTAAAAGCGTGTTGGAAGAGGTAAACAAGAGATAAAGCTCTCTGACAAGCTAGTTCAAGGAAAAGGAGAAGCCAAATAAATGGAACAAGCAAGACAAAGAACATGGCAAGCAAATCACCTCATTGAAGAGGGAACTTGAAGAAGCCAAAAGGATTGAAGAAGTCTTAAGAAGTCAGATGAAGTAGAAGGAAGAGGATTGCACGAAATGTGAACAGGAAATCGTCACCTTGAGAGCAGAAGTGGACAAGTTGAATCAAAGGAGGATTTCATAGTTCTTGGATGACATTCTCAATTGCCAAAGATTACCACTTATCAAGACAATTCTTGGATATGTTAGTGAGTTTTCATGCCCCAAAGATGAAGAAGAGCGACATGTCAAAGAAGAAAAGCCTCAGCCCAATGATGAAGAGCAGCCTCATGAAGAGAATCTTCATGTCAAAGATAAAGAGAAGATGCATGTCAAAGAAGAAAAGAAGCCTCATGAAAGGAAGCCTCATGCTAAAAATGGAGAGAAGTGCAAAGTAAAAGTCCTACACAAATCAACCAACACCGAAAGCTCGAAGACCAATATGTCAAGAAATCAAGATGATGCATTCAGAACGCCAAATCATCAAAGAGCATTCAGAAGTGAAGAGCAACAAAGCCTTGGATATTCTCAAGAGTGAGACACCTTTAGCAGATCTTCACCATATACTCCCAGGTATTCATGTTCAGTTCATGGTTATTGTTATGCATGTTCCAACTATAGACATAGAGTTGTAGATTGTAGGGGATATAGAAGGAGTATCGATAGAGGGGCTTTATTGAAGCCCTAGACGTAGATCTATTGAAAGACAAGACAGAATCCCATATGCCTATGACAACAGAAGCTACAACACCTTTGCTCCATTATTCAAACCAGATGTTGAATGCTACCTATGTCACAACCTTGGCCACTTTGCACGAGATTGTACAAGCAGCTTGACGTGGACCCTGTAGAACCAGGAAGGAAGGACATTCGCCAAGCAGGAAGACAAGACCACCAAGGTCTGGCAGAGAAAATAGGTTTCACAATGAATGTTTGCACAAATGGAATATCATAAATATGAAGACAGTGGGAGCTACATCACAAGATCACATGATACCACAGGACAACATATTGTTCGGGGGAGCCTATATATTGGAATAAATGATGCAGCAGGAAAGTTCATTGTCAGGGGGAGCCTAGAATAGATGATACAACCGGAAAGCACATTGTCAGGGGGGGAGCTTGTAGAGACGATGCAACAGGTAAGCATGTTGTCAGTGGAGATATAACACATGGAGATATTGTCGAGGACATGTCAGCCATCCTTTGCCATTGATGTCAGAGGGGGAGATAATCTCGAATAGGAATGGAGAGAAAAAGCATGAAGTCAAAGGGAGCTTATGCAGCACGCCAGTAGATATTCAATGTGTTGACATCAATGACAAAGGGGGAGATTGTTGAGCATGTTATCATTGATGTAAAAGCGGGAGTAGGGACAGCAAGTGCATGATGTCGTCATTGATGTCCTCGGTATGTTGGTTGTTATGGATGCGATGATGCAATGATGAAACCCTAGCTCTAGAATTTGGATTTCCTGGACAACGAATATACCTCGCATTTGTTGGAGATTTTTGAAGCAGCAGTTCACCGAGTTTGCCTTGGAGAACCTTCCAAGTCGCTTCTCCTTGTCATGTTGATTTCGTTGATATGTGCAGCATCTCGAGCGGCCTCACAGTTGGAGAGATATGCCTAATCAAATTTGCAAGCCCCATTTCAAGGTCAAAATCCCCAATGGTTGATGATGTGGCAGCATTCAATTGGCTCAAGCAAAATTACGAAAACCCTAATTCAACTAGGGTTTTGGAGCAAAAATTCTATAGTCAAATTTCGCTAGAAGAAATGATGTGGCAGCTATGCTATAGTCCAAGATAGAATATTTTATTAAATTTTATTCTTGGAGGATCAAAAAGAAACCTTATTATAGTTTGGGCCCTAGTCGTTTGATGGTTCAAAATATCTATTAGAAGTTATATGATGCTTGGACCTAAGTCAGCCTTGATTTGGATTGAAAATTTTAAATTTTAAATTTTAAATCAAATCTTTCCCTCCGAAGGTGGAAGTCGGTTGCCCCTCAAAAACTATATAAACGCACTTAGTCTTCTCCAATTGCTATCATGGAAAATTCGCTCATTTAATCTGCGGCCTATGGAGAATTAAAGATAGATCGAAGTTTGATATGTTCGTCCTGAAGCTGTCTTTTGGTTCGTTATTTTTCTTGCAGGTTGAACCTCTCTGTGCATAAAGATTTTGTTCTCCTCTGCAGTTCCATAGTCAATACTTCTCTGTGGTCAATAAATGGAATGCACTCTTTTCTGAATTTTTGGGTTATATTTCCTGAGGGTTTCGCACTAATGTGGGGTCATTAATGGGTTTCGTTGAGAATTAAGATTTTTGTGCAGACCAACATTGTGAATTTTTATCAATGGAATACGCACTATCAAAGGAATTGTGAATTTTTATCAATGGAATACGCACTATCAAAGGCATAAAGATTGGTTGCAGTCCTGTTGTAAACACAAATCTTTGAAGCAGTGGTAGTGCCTACATCCCCTTTCCTTGAATTCCTTGCAGCAGTATTATTTGTTGACATATGGTGACAAAATTATGTGGCCTAATTATGATGCCATGATCCTTGTGTAGCTTTCGGTCTCATACCCTGTGAGTTGGCTATCTCTGCAGGCTTGTTAGACTAACTCTCTGCAGTCTCTCTTTTCTGCAACCTGTGTATCCTATGCAACTTGTGACCCTACAGCCTTCAAAACCAGTGAAGAGCCTAAGAAGTGACAAATTGCAGATTGTTCACTTATAGGAATGCTGCTTTGTTTGAGGTGAATTTCTGAGGGATCTTCTCTGAAAAGGCAAACCTATTTCAAAATCGGAAGTGACACATATTTAAATACAACAGTGCACCTATAGCAAGAAAGTGCAGTGATCAGGTGTTTTATTAGAACTGACCTTTTTGTATTACAACATCTTGCTTTCACGAATCACTGGTGACTAAAGATTTGAAGTAGCAGTTAAAGTTCAGTACCAGTATTCGGACACATACAGACCTAATGTAGTATTTAGAGCCAAAGTTGAAAGGAGAAACAGTCCACATCTCTGAAACCTACAGTGGCACTCACTCTCCTTCAGTCATATATTGCTTAATGATAGATTGAAATCTCTTTATGGGCAACCAATGCGAGAGAATTGAAGAGAAGAGGGAGTATTTTTACAGACATTGTATGTTATGGACGATATATCCTTGTATAGTTTCATATAGACTGTTTCCACTGTTATTACCATTTCAGGTCAGGACTCTGAATATCAGTCATGTTTGAATGGTAAAATAATATATGAGAAGTTGTTGCGATGAGGGTCTGGCTACTAATAAGAACTTTGGTCATACTTGCAGAAGCTTGGGCGGCAACAAAAGAATTGGTTGATAGCACAGTTACAGTGACCTTGTGGACAGTAGAACAAGTGTCTTCTTGACTGTAAAACAAGTATATTTTGTTGACAGTGAAATTTTGACCATGTTGACAGCTAAACTATTACCTTGAATAGTGAAGCAGTGATCTTGAACCTGATATGGCAGTAATAACAATGATCTTATAGTGATCTAACTACTGGAGCAGTTAGACACTAGCAATGTGTCATATAGCAGCATGTATTATAGCAGTGTGCCCTATAACAGTATTGACAAAAACTTTATGATTGTATACCAATTCCTTCTTTAAACAGAAGTGCTTGAGTCAGTTTGGCAGTCTGATGAAATGATCTTTGTTTGGTTTTTGTATTGACCATTGCTAGTGAAACTGTTATTCGGGGTTAGAAACTTGTATGACCAAGCTATTTGGCAGTATTTTGAGTCTTGACCCATGTGAACACATATTGTGTGACATGGTTTGAATTGATATATTGTTGAAAAGACATTTTTAGGAACTTCTTGTTAAACAGTGAATGCTAAGGTTAGACTATAACATTCAAAGTTCAAACCTTGAGCAGTGGTTAACCCTAGTGATGTTTGGTCAAGTTCTCTTGACAAGTGATGTTTGGCTTTACAATAGTGAAAGGATGACAGTGACACTCTGAGTTTATGACCTTGAAGTACAGCAGTGACACAAACATGATATGTATGATAGTGGCAGCTTGATAGTAAATTTTAGCATGCATGTGACCTTTTTATGGCAGCGACCCTTGGCTTTGATATTGGTGACATTTATGTGTGGAAAGTGACATAGACATATGATAGTGATCATCACAATAATATTAAAAGTGAATGGATGGTTGTAACCTCATGTGGAAATGACAGTGACCAAGTGATAGTATACACACTGACCTTGTCATAATGACAGTGCTATGAAAGCATGACATGTATATATATTTTGAACCTTATACCTTTAATCTACAAGACAATGATGCCACTATGTATTCATGCATATGACAATATACAGTAGTGTATAACCTAGCATAGGAGTCCTCACAATGAGCACTAACAGTGACCTAGCATGATAGTGGCATTTGATGCATCAGTCGTCTTCTCATTATAGATGTATGGCAGTTCGATGAATGGCAGTACTTGAGCAGAATGTCGATAGCAAGTACAGTAGTGGCAGTTGTGGTTGCAACAGTGGGCAGTAGCGGTAGTAGTGGTTGCAACAGTGGGCAGTAGTGGTAGTAGTGGTTGTAGTAGTGGACAGTAGCGGCAACAGTGGTTGATGCAGTGGACAACAGTGGGAAGCAGTGATAGCAAGCGGTTGCAACAGTGGGCAGTAGTGGTAGCAATGGTTGCAGCAGGGGGAAGTCTTGGCAGCAGGGGGAAGTAGTGATAACAGTGGTTGCAGTGGTGGATGGTCAGTTGTTTTACAAGGGAGGTTGAAAACTCCTGCAGACTTTTTCTGCAAACATCTTCAGACTTGGGGAGTGTTTCACTTCCTTCCAGCTCAGATGGTAAATGTGTATGTAAACCATACATAATGTAAAGTGCTTGTTGAACTTTGAAGACAAATTCTTTGTGTACTATCATTGATGTGATGATGTTTTATGATGCTTTTTGTTGATGCTCTCGATAATTAAATAAATAAACTAACCAATTGTAAAAATCAAGGAAATACCGATACACCCCCCTCTTAGTATTTCCAACAATAGAAACATAGGTAGTCTTGATCGTGCTTCATTACCTTAACAGATTCTTCAATGGTTCTGTTCTTTCTTTCAAGAACTCCATTTTATTGTGGATTTTAAGGGACTATCAGCTTCCTCTTAATCCGTGCTTCTTTACAAAAAGAAACAAGCTCCTTGAAGGTATATTCTCCTCCATTATCAAATTTCGGTATCTTGATTTTCTTTCCCTTTAAGTTTTCTATTTCAATGTTAAATTCCTGAAACTTTTCAAACTCTTCATTATTTGTCTTCATAAAGTAAATCCATGTCTTGCGAGAGAAATCATCAATAAATGTTACATAGTACAAGAAGCCTCCAAGGGATTTTACTAGCATCGGACCACATACATCAGAACGGACTAGATCTAGGATTTCCTGGGATATACTTTCACTACTTGGAAAGGGCTTCTTGACATTCTTCCCAAGCACACATCCTTTACAAACTTCTTCATGTTCTACCTGCAAATTTGGAACACTTGAAACCATTTGTTTTGAAGCAGGCAAAGATCTAGAGTGAAGATGTACATATCTTCTATGCCAAAGCTCACATGGATTAATATCATTATCTACAAGTGATTGAGTACGTTGTTTCAAAAGTCTATACAACATTTCTTCACGAACTCCAATTACTCTAGCAGAATCTATATTGAAGCCTTTCGGCCAAACAAGAACTTTGCCATCAACAAAGGCTACTCTATCTCCTTTATATTTCAAGCATGAAATAGAGACCAAATTCTTTTTCAAACCTAGTATATATAAAATATGTTGCTAAGATGAACGTTTTCACATGATTCTAGTTCAATAGAAGTCTTCCCATGCCTTTAACTGCATAATTGTTGTTGTCTCCAGGTTCCACCTTTTGAGATAGTATTCTTTCCATTAGACTTGTGAGGTTGTCATGATCTCCCGTCATGTGCCTTGAGGCATCACTATCTACTAACCACAAATCATCGCTATCTGCAATAGAACTTGGAAGCACAGAGAAATAAAAGAAAACTTTAGTACTTGGACCTTCAAACTTAGGTTTCTTTAGAAGTTCATCCATGTTTGCTATGGTAGCATGTTGCTTTCCCTTTCTTTTTCTATCATTCGATCTTTCAAGACAATCACATCTATAATGACCAAATTTATGACAATGAGCATTGAAATTTGACTATCTCTCTTTCCTTGAGGAGTGGATCTTCCTCCTCCATTTCTTCTTTGGAATCCAAAATTCTTTATTCCGCCAACCTTCTTGTAACGTGTTGCATATGCTTGAGAGTCACTTTCATCCGATCTTTGAATCTTTCCTTTAGAAATGAGTCTTAATTTTTCTTGAGTACATGCAGTCCATAATTTATCAAACTTTGGAACTTCTTTTCTGGCACATATCCCTAATGCAAATGAGTCCCATGATTCAAGCAAAAACCATTATGTGCTCTAGTCACCAGTTCCTTTTCAGAAATCATTTCATCAATTGCTTGAACTTGAGCTTTCAATTGAGAAATCCTCATGAAATATGAGGCTATAGTGTCATTCCTTTCCATTCTAACATCACAAAGTTCATTCTTCAAACTCATTGCTTGACCAATATTACTGATAGTGTACAATCTAATTAGGGCATCATACATCTTCTTTGAAGAGTCAAGATTTACTACATATGGGATCAAATGATCTCTAATGGAATCTACAATGATACTTCTAGCTGTAATATCATCCTTCTCAAACTTTAATTTTACTTCATCTTTTTCAGGTTTAGTGGCCTTTCCCTTCACAATATCCAAGAGTTCATTCTTTGCAAGGAGACCAATCCTTGTTTTCCAAGCCCTAAATTTTGTAGCTCCTTCCAATTTGTTTTCCACCTTCATATAGTAACCCATAGCCATAGACAAGCAAATAGATCTTAAATGAGGTCTTCTTTAATGCTCTTCCCTTTACCAAAGCTTTCCAAGAGTGATCTCAATGTCCTTTCCTTCACCAAAGCTCGAAAACCATGTTAATTTTCAAGTGCAGCAAATACAGACACAGATTTCTAAAATACTGATAATTACTTCTAATGATATAGAAATTCTTTTAACAATTCCAGTTTATCATTAAGCAATTCCAGTTTATCATTAAGTTAAACAGGCAGAACGAATTTCGAGAGATGCTTCAGCTAAGTTCTGGCACGATTTTCGAGGAGATACAGTCACATTTTAGCGCAGAAATCGAGGCGCCTTCCAGCACAATTTCCGAGGCAGAAATCTGGGCACGAATTTTGAGGAGCTGAGCTGAGAAAAAGGCAGAGATTATGGGCATGTAAATTTGTGAAAATCTGAAGATTTTAGTCTGGGCACGAATTTCCAGAAATTTGCATTTAATGCTACAGCAGAAAAGGGAGATAAGTACTGTGTTTATTTTATGTACTTAGTCTAAATTTCTCAAGCAATAAAATCCTCCTTTGAAGACCGGTTTTCCTCAAGAGGCTGTGGGGTTTTTCCAGGGTCAGCTTGACCAAAAATAAGTGTCTCATATGTGTGAATGCTTGCCTAAACTTTGTATTAATTACCAGTTGATAGGAAAGTGAAAAATAGTAGAAGAATTGTTTTAATGTTTACAATAAATGTATACTGAAATTTATATCAGCATGATAAAACATGTGGGTTGGGCCTAAACAAACACATGCAAACTTGTAAACCGGATCAAGGGTGCATATCATAAATTTTCTACATGGTATCAGAGCTAAGTTGAGGCTCAAATCTTCAATTTCAGTCAGCTGATAAAGAGGGCAACAAACATTTAAAGTCTTCAAATAGTGAACCAATACCTTTGAAACTTTGCCAGAAACCCAAAGACTTCAGCAGTTCAGAGGGAGGAAGGTTCTAGCCTCCAGATTTGCTCCATACTGTTGGTTGTGGTGTCATGGCTGCTGGGTTGAGAGTAGAGGATAATTTGGTGGGGGCTGAAAACTTTGGCCCGTGGAAGGAGAGGATTATGCTTTTACCAGAGGAGGTGGAAGTGTGCGATGATGTTGAAGCAGTTGTACAAGCACCCACCGATTCAACTCAGTTAGTGGAGTTCAACAAGAAGAATGTGAAAGCAAAGAGGGTCCTTCTAGATGCCATCAAGGACCATTTATTCCCTCATGTGTCATGGATGAGATATGCAAATCAGATGTGGGAGTCCTTGGTTTCTTTGCACCAAAGTTCTAATGAGAACAGGAAGATGGTGTAGAGACAAAAATTGTGCAACACCAAGATGACCAAGACCGACAGCGTCACCTCTTACCTCACTAGAGTCTCACAAGTGAAGAATGAGTCAGCTTCCATTGGGGAGGTTGTTCCAGAGGAGCAATTGGTTAGAATTGCCTTAGATGGGTTCACCGAGAAGTGGGATGTCTTTATCCACGGCTTGGTGGCCAGAGAGCACTTTCCTGGTTGGAGGAGGATGTGGGGCAGCAAGAGTGGTGGGGGAGATGAAGAGGAGAATATTGCTCTTGCGGCAAAGGGCAAGAAGATCAAGAAGGGGTCTTCTAGTGGAGCAAAACAAGAAAAGGGGAAGCAGAAGGCTAAGGAGGACATGAGAAAAGTGAAATGCTTTCCTTGTGGGAAGATGGGTCACTATGCTATACAGTGTCCCAACAAGAAGGGTAAGAAGAAACACAAAGTTGCAGCTTCAGCAGATGTGGATGATTTTGCAACTATGTTTGATTCAGAGTGTGCTTTGGTGGTGAGTTTAGCCACTCATGTCACATCTTCTCGTGCATGGTTCATAGACAATGGAGCATCCTGCCATATGACTGGAGTTAGAGAGAACTTCTCAAGCCTTTTAGAGGATGATATTGACTTGGAGATTGTGCTTGGCGACAACTCCAAAGTCAAAGCGGTAGGGATGGGGACAATTTCATTTCAAAGGGAGTCATCACCTCCTCTGAATGTGACAGATGTTCTATATTTTCCAGGGTTGAAGAAGAGTTTGATATCAGTTTCTAGCTTGGAGGATAACGGGTATGAGGTGTTGTTCCAAAAGGGACAAGTGTTTATATATCCCAAGGGATCTAATATAGAGTTTGCTCGTGTGATTGGAGCTCGTAGTGGGAGACTATACAGACTTATGTTTCAACTTTCAACCTCTTCAAGCTATGGTAGCGCAGACCAGTAGCAATGAGTTATGTGAGTTGTGGCACAGGAGGATGGCCCACTTGCACCATGGATCTTTCAGGATGTCGAGGGAGATGGTTACAGGGTTGCTTGACTTCAACACAAAAGCCTCATGATGTGTGTAGGGGCGTGCTTTGGGAAAGTACACTAAGACACCTTTCTAGAGCAATGACAACAAAGCTACAAGTATCCTTGATTTGATCATTCTGATGTATGTGGTCCTATGTCCCATGTTTCATTGAGTAGATATGAGTACTATGTGACATTCATTGATGACCACTCCAAGAGGGCATGGATTTACTTCCCGAAGACCATGGATGGGGTCTTCCGGAGATTCCAAGAGTTTAAGGCTCTTGTGGAGAGCCAGACAAGGAGGCAAGTTAGGGTGTTGAGATCAGGCAATGGGGGTGAGTACACTTTTGCGGAGATGTGGGAGTGTTGGTATCAAGAGGGAGTTCATTGTGCCTTACAACTGTCAGCAGAATGGGGTGGCAGAGAGGAAGAACAGGACCATTGTGGGTGCAGCTAGAGCGAAGTTGCATGATCAGAATTTACCTTTCTTCTTATGGGTCGAGGCGTGTAACACCGTTTTTTATTTGCAGAACAAGAGCCCACACAGAGCCTTGGGAAGCAAAACACTTGAGGAGGTGTATACCGATAAGAAGTCGGAAGTTGGGCACATCAGGATATTTGGGTGCCTTGCATATTCACACGTCCCTGAGGAGAAGAGGATGAAGTTGGAACCCACAACATAGAGGGGTATCCTAGTGGGTTACAGTGAGACCAGCATAGCCTACCGTATATATCTTCCTGCATAGAGGAAGACTGTCCTGAGGAGGGATGTGACTTTTGAGGAGGTCTCGGGAGTTTGATCAGGTAAGCAGCAGGCTCCTCGACAGGGGGGCACATTACAGGTTTCAGGAGCATCAAGTAGTGCATCAGGATCAGGAGGTTCACCTTCTTCAGGGGTGACAGGTTCACAGAGTACATAATCACATGGTGCAGGTTCATCAGGCACCGTATCTCAGAGTTCAGGATCTCCTTTGGTTATTTCTGGAGGGATGCCATGGTGATGGAGTATGCCTCTATCATGAAGAATGATGTCTGGGAGGTAGTGCCACATCCTAATCGGAAGTCAATGGTGACTTCTAGGTGGCTCTACAAGATCAAACATGTTGCGGATGGCAGCGTGGAGAAGTTCGAAGCTTGATTTGTGGCGCGGGGGTTCTCACAAGAAGAGGGAGTTGACTATGAGCAGACCTTTGCATCGGTTGCTCGCTATACTTCCATTAGAGCAGTGATATCTATGGCAGCTATGATGGGTTGGAGGATTCACAAGATGGATGTGAAGATCGCCTTTCTCAATGGTGTTATACAGGAGGAGGTGTACATTAAGCACCACGAGGGCTTTGAGTTGCATGGGTGGGAGTCTCATGTATGTAGGTTGAAGAAAGCCTTGTATTAACAGAAGCGGGCACCGAGGGCATGGTACGAGAGGATAGATGCCTACTTGCAGTAGATGGGTTTCCAGAAGAGTGATGCAAATCCAAAGCTATACTTTACCTTGGTAGGTGATAATCCACTCATTCTGGTACTGTATGTAGATGACTTGTTGATTACAAGTGAGGTCAGACTCATCCAGCACTGCAAGATATATCTTGCTTCAAAGTTTGATATGAGTGATATGGGGTTGATGCATTACTTTCTGAGGTTGGAGGTTTGGCAGGAGGATGGGCACATCTTTGTGGGCTAGGGTAGGTATGCAGGAGATATATTAAGGAGATTCTGTATGGATGGTTGCAGGCCTATGGTTACTCCTATGATCACCAACTGGAAGAAGCTTCATGATGTTGATTCCGAGTTGGTGCACCCCACTTTATATCGATAGTTGATTGGGTCATTGATGTATCTAGTCAACACTAGACCGGATATTTGTTTTGCAGCCAACAAATTGAGTCAGTTTATGATGGAGCCCAGGAGAGTACACTAAGTGGTTGCAAAACATGTGTTGAGGTACTTACAGGGCATAGTCGATTATGTTTGGACTATGTCAGATGTGATGGAGTCAGATTGATTGGTTGCATAGACTCAGATTGGGTTTGCAGTGTCAGTGATCAGAAGAGTACTTCCGGATGTTGTTTCTCATTGGGCTCGACAGTTGTGTCATGGTTCAGCAGGAAACAGAAATCAGTGGTTTTGAGCAGCGCAAAGGCAGAGTACATGCGAGCTAGTTAGGTAGGGTGCGAGGCATTATGGCTTCGCAAGATGCTTCATGGTTTATTTGGTCAGATGCTAAGACCAACTATGATTTACTGTGACAATTAGAGTTGTATTAAACTTTCTGAGAATCCATTATTCACGACCAGTCAAAGCATATGGAGATCAGAAACCACTTCATCAGAGACTGGGTTCAGTGAGGGGCAATGAAGCTTGAGTATATATCCACTGATGAGCAGGTAGTAGACATTCTCACCAAGTCTTTGCCAAGAGGCAAGCATGTTTTCTTCAGAGACAGGATGGGAGTGGTGAGCAACAACTTCCTCGATAAGAGGGAGTGTTGAAAATAATACCAAGGAGAGATGTTTCTAGGCTTTTATCCCTTTTAGCCTAGTGAGCACATTAATGGATTTTGTCTCAATGACATTTATGAGTGAAATTAATGTCAAGGGTGGAAAAGGTACTTAGAAGTGTTGCACCATGTACTTTTTCTAATATTAAAGTCACTTGTACTATATAAAGTGACTTTATGTGTAAAGTACATAGTGTACTTTTCTAATATTAAAGTGAGTTGAAAAATCACTTTATGAGAAAAATAGAAAAGGTACACAACTTGAAAAAGGTACTAGGAGACTTAAGTGATGGGACCAATGTATGAGGGGGGTCATTTGAGAGAAATGATCTCAACAACACATCTTGAGATTTGGAGATTAAATCTCAGCCATTGGATCCTAGGTTTAGGGATTCAATCTTTTCTAAGGAGACAAAAGAGGGAAAAGGGATTTCATTCTTCACTTCACACTTGAGAGAGAGCATGAGGAGAAGAGAGGAGAGGGGAAACTTCTTGAAGGAGAGATTGCAGCAGTGAAATGGAGGCACGAATTTCTAGGAGGAGGTACAGCAGCACGAAAATCAAGGACGCAGCAGCACAAAAATCGAGGAAGCAGGAAGCACAGAAATCGAGGACAGCAGCACAAAATTCGAGGCACCTGGGCATGAATTTCTAGGAGTTTTCCAGCATTGTCCTGACCCATAATCGAGGCACAAATTTCGGGACAACTGCAACAGGCAGCACGAATTTTTGAGGAGGTACAGTCACACTTCATCGCAGAAATCGAGGCACCTTCCAGCACAGTTTTCGAGGAAGAATTATGGGCATGAATTTTGAGGAGCTGAGCGGAGAAAATGGCAGAAACTCTGGGCATGTAAATTTGTGAAAATCTGAAGATTTCACTGAGCACAAATTTCCAGAAATTTGCATTTAATGATACAGCAGAAAAGGGAGATAACTACTGTGTTTATTTTATGTACTTAATCTAAATTTCTCATGCAATAAAATCCTCCTTTGAAGACCAGTTTTCCCCAAAAGGCTGTGGAGTTTTTCCAGGGCCAGCTTGACCAAAAATAAGTGTCTCATATGTGTGAATGCTTGCCTAAATTTTTTATTAATTACCAGCTGATAGGAAAGTGAAAAATAGTAGAAGTGCTCTTTTAATGTTTACAATAAATGCATACTGAAATTTATATCAGCACGATAAAACATGTGGGTTGGGCCTAAACAGACACATGCAAACTTGTAAACTGGGTTAAGGGTGCAGATCATAAATTTTCTGCTATGTTGCTAGTCAACTATGAGATTAAACTGATCAACAAGTTATGGTCAAACCTGGTCAAGCAGTCCTCTATTCAAGTCAAACTTTCTGCCCTACCACTTCAGGCCTCCCTAATCTGTCCTCGGCTGAATTTTGGCCTCTAAAATATGCCCAGAATTTCAGCCTTCCCAGAAACTGCCCAGAATTCACATGTGTGAATTCATCCTTCTTGTCCTTCTTCGTCCTTCTTTTCCTTCGCTTGGATGCCCAAAAATTGTCTTGCTTGTGTAAGATTGAATGGTGCCTTTGTGGATGAGGTTGAATGCCTTGAAATAGTGTTTTGTCTTCGTGAATGGGTGTGTCTCTTCACTGAAGCAGACTTGACTTGAGGGAGGGCCGACAACTAGTTTGGAGCCAACAATTCAAAATTCACATTTCGAAATTTTCTCTTTTTAAATTCAACATGAAGAACATGTCTTATAATAATTCTTTCAAGGGTTAATTAATCAAAATGACATGAAGAACATGTCTTACAATTACATTATACATCACACGGGCTAAAATATAAATTATGAAGACCGACCATAGCTACAAAATTCAACACTCTACACATCAATACTTGCATTATATCCTCAATATCAGCCTCTTGTCTGTCTTTAGAAAAATAAAACAAGAACAAACTAAGGCTTGTCACTATTTACAGGTTAATTCATGACAACATATGCCCAAACATATCAAAATGAGACTTTGTGAGAGATTCACTGCCATCACACCAGCATTCATAGAAACTTCAATCAAAGATCATTTGGAACTTCCTTCCGACTGTAAATCTTTGACCTTTCACCCCAAAAAAACATACCAACTATAAACAGAATCATTATGCATATTCTTATATATTGTTCTAATACAAACATCTGTGCACGTCATTGCTCCTATATTCAGTCAATATATATTATGAATACATCCCTAGACATCCATAAGGTGATTAACCTAGGCTTCAACTGAGAAAGCAACCTCCCTCAAGCACTTCATCCAAACTTTTTAATAATATTTTTTCCTCATGAATAATGTCTTTTAAATAAAAATGGAGGAAAATAATGTAGTCAAATTGGTTCTGCATGCCTCAATGAGAGAGCACCAACCACAGTATCTCGTACCAAATTAGTTATTCATATCTGTAACTACATTCCTCTATTTTTCAATGTAAGATTTACTTTTCAGAATAAAAATTAACAAAAAAAAAAAGAAAAATACTTTTCAAAAAATGTGCTGGCAAGAATGAAGAATAAACAAGAAATTCATATACATGTAAGAATACTCGAGAAAAGAAAATACCCAAGCTTTAGCTTCACATCAATTGCCAAGCACTTATGTCTAGAAGGAAGGATATTGATACAAAGACCTGCCAGCACCTCTCGGTAGCCTACTCAGTTTGTTAAGTGATGCATGCATTAAGAAAAAAGAAATAATACTTTATGAAGACTAGACACACGGGGATGGACATTGGAAGTCACGCAATGCTCACATTATCATTCCTCAATAAGGCTTCTGGAATGTACCTGCAATATAATAGAATAACAAGGCGAGATTCAGATTCAACTATACATACTGTATCTTCTTCACTTCAGATAATTTTTGAGGAACTTTATTGGGACAAATATAGGTAATATCATAAGTATCAACATATTTCTATCGGCAAATCAATAGGTGCATTATTTTCAAACATATATGAACCAAAAAACAACCAGAAATGTAGCAACCATATATAGATTAAAAAAGTCACTGAAAAGGTAGTCAATCTTACCTGTCTCTCATGAAGCATTTCAATGCCCAAAATTAAACCATTACTGCAACTACTGAAAATATCTAAACAGAGAATAGAAATACAGGACAATGAGAACAAGGGCTGTGAGCACCTTTGCACCCAGGGAGGATTATACCTGCAACCCTAAGACATAGTGGAAGACATCCCCATAAAAATGATACTCAACGAATAAATACTTGATTGATTGATGACAGATTGACTAATAACAAGAGAGAGGGGGCAGCCCTTTTCATACAACTCTCAACAAATTTAGTGATGAGTCATTAATGTGAGTAGCACTCCTAACTGAGTGGTCAGTCATTAATATGAGTAACTAACAACCAAAATTAGTGATGATTCATTAATATGGCTACCTAAGAACTCTCAACTAACCTACTAACTAAATTTCTCAAATATTAGCATAATTAGATTATGAAAAAAATATGTCGTGATACTCCTTTGGAAAAAAAATGTTGTGTATCGTACACATCACATGACATCCATAAGAAAGAGTTGGTAAAAAAATATAATTAACTTAACATAAAAAAGCATGTCAAGCTTGCCTTCCCTCAATAAAATGCTGAAAATTCTACAACATGACCAAAACAAATCGCTAGTCACATCAGCAACTGAGTTTGTTAATAATGGTAAAATCGGAAAACAATTTTCAGTAGTTTGCACATTCAACACAGTATATTGAAAGGAGTTACTGATGGGCATATAGGAGAAAATATAAGCAACTACGGTGTTGAATATCATCTATTCCAATTTAAGTGTTTTACGAGCTTTACAGCTTACTACTCTGTCGAAAGTTTTAGAGATATGGCTCAGTTATGTAGATGACCAGCCATAACAGTTAGGTTATCACACTGATTACCGTAAATGCAAAGGTCCAGAAAGACACTAATGTAGCACCACACAATATAAGCGCCCACTATCACCTCGACATGAGTCTTCCGTTGATTTTTGTAGCATCAGAAAGTGCTCTAAGTCTTAAATTTGGTGTAGAGGCTTAGAAACTAGTATTCCAAAGAACCCAAAAAGTGTTTGTGGAAATTCCACTCGGATTTTGTTTTATTTGAAAAATTAATTATTTTAATGGGGACCCTAAGTCTAAACTTAGGGAAATTAAATAATTAAAGGGTATTAAATAAAATAGAGTGTGAATCTTCTAGAGGACATGGATCAATTCATGTTATAGTCTTAGCCATTGATTACGCAGAGATAGCATCCGAAGAGGAAGAGATTTTCTCAGTTGATGGAGCATCAATCAGAGAGAGGCAGATGAGATCTAACCAAAGTCGGTGTTGAAGCAAGAGGGCTGACGCAATGACTGCATATGCTCACACAGAAACAACACAGAGGCAGAGAAAGGGTTTTTGGAATTTTGCTAGTGGATCAGTTTCGGAGGCCAGGATCCGGAAACTGGCACCGGGAGGCTGTTCCTCGAGGTCCACAAAGGCAAAACGACTTGGTTGAGGGCCAGCACTGAGCCTGGAAGTTCCAGCGCTGGATCTGTACAGAGGCTATGCAGAGCTTCTCCAAGGCAGTGTTTTCTTCATCCGGATCAGTTGGGAACTCAGTGATTGATTGAGGTAAATCCTCACAAATGCTTCTGCCAGTATTTCTCTCTGTAACTAAACCACCCTAAGGGTATTCATGTTGGAAATACTGAGAGGGAGAAGAATTAGTATTTCTTATCAATTGTTACTTTTACCAGTTTAGATCTCTTATAATTAGAACACAAAATGATCAATAAGAATAAATACTTTTATTAATCACTTCTTTACAATAAATCCAATACAATAGTATAGAGCTCCAACCCTAGATGAAGACACCAATCTTCAATCCTTCCAAGCACCAACCTATACTATGCCAAGCACCAACTTGGACTTTACTAGGCTCCGACCTCTAGGGCTCCATGTGAAAAATCCTAAATCTGGATTCCTACTGCAACAAATCTGAATTACTTCTCCTATTATTTTTCATAATTATTTCATTACAGTGGAATACCGAAGTAATTACTGAAGCAGTCTACACAAATAATGTTGCGGAATAAATCTAAGTGTTGAAACAAACTGAACAAAATACAATGAAAAACATCCACATTTGACACATTTATTTTTGGACTATGTCCCCGAAAAAACCCAACGGGAAAACCGATGTAGCACATCTGAGGGTTTTATATTATTAAGCAGCAGAATCTTGAGTACAACTAGGGTGCCAATATCCCGCTCACCCTTCAGATAAATCTAGACAACTGATGAAATTGTGAGATATACCTCACTCTGCAGGTCCCTAGCTGATCTAAACAGCATTGGTGAAGCCCGTCTCTGCCTCTACGTGATTGCCTACGCTGGAACTACGTAAGCTTGCGTGGGCAAGTTGAGGAACTGTGTCACCTCTCTCTGCAACTGATCAAGTTGATCTGAGACTGAGTTTTGGCCCTCCTGGCTCAGAAACCCCAACTTCCTGCTATCTCTGGACTGAATCAAGAAGGCACTGTGTCACTTCCACGTGATTAACTTCAGGAACTGTGTCACCCCTCCAAAAGACTACGTTGCCTCTCTCTGAAATGTACTCCTGGTCCTCCTGACCAGTTACTGCATCTACCCCTCTCTGAAACTGATCACTGAATCAAAATCACTTAGCAAACCCTGCCCTAGTGATTCGATTTTGATCAAAAGCTGTGTCTCCTCACACAAACTCGAAAATTCCAAATGCTCAATGTGCTCAAAAAATGTGTTTTACATAGGCCCCTCACCCTCCTTGTATTCTTTTATTGACCCTTCAACAACCAAGATTAAAACATAATCAAGGGCTAAGATTAACTTGGAGGTGATCCATGACTTTATCTAGAAGATTCACACTTAGTTTAATTAATACCCTTTAATTAATCAGTTTCCCTAAGTTTAGACTTAGGAAAACATTAACAAACAATTAATTAATTTAATTAAACCATCTTTAAGTGGAATTTTCCAAAACCATTTCTAGGTTTTATGGAATACATGTGTCCTAGCCTATATACAAAGTTACAAGGCTAGAGCACATTCGATGCTACCATAAATCAACACTCCAAACCCTATCTTCCCAAGGCACCAACCTTGTCACTTTGAGGCTCCAACCTCTAGGGCTCCAACCCTATCTCTAGTACAGGCTCCAACCTGGTCTCTTAAGGACTCCTATCCTCTATGGCTCTAACCCTATCTTCTAAGGCACCAACCTTGTCTCTACGAAGCTCCAACCCTTAGCTTCACTTCGTCAAGATGTGTTTGGTTATTCTTCACGGCTCCCAATGTCTTCTTCAACAAGCCCAATCACACTTAGTCTCCACATCACATCATCAATGACAACCTTTTCTTTTTAGAAGGCGTCACCACTGCTCTTCATCGTACCCAAACAAAGATCTCCAAGGTTACTTCATGATGACATCAACAATGTATCATGATCTCCAGGGGTGCCTTAAAGATGTCTTCAACAAGTAGCCCAAGTTTTGCACCTGCTCTAAACTTCTTCAAGAACTTCTCGAGGGCGTCTTCACTTTACTTTCCCAATAAGGTATTTCTTCACAAGTTCTTCAATAGGTGCTTCAAGATGTCTTCAAGAATATCTCAAGACAACTCCAAATCTGCTTCAAGATGTATATCAATTCTACCAAGAAGTCTGCACCAAACTATTCCCAATACTATGCCCAGTATACTACTCTCAATGTCAAAATATTCTTCAAGATGTGATGTTAATGTTGCTTCAACAATACTTCTAAAGATGCTCCAAAGTGTCACAAAGGAAGCTCAACACAAATTGTCTAAAAGTATGTCATTTTCCTTTGGCAATGCCCACAAATCCAATCCAATTGGTGAAGCCACGGGACTGCCCACAACAAAGGTAAGCTACAGGTCTGAGGTATCTTAGGCAGTTGTCCTCAAGGTTTCCAAATTGTGATGTATGTCCAAGAATGACACAAAATCGAGCTTTTAATGAGCTTCCTCAACAATTATGTGACCACAGGTGACTATAATTGTTATTCCTCCACTAGTTGCTACAGGACCAAGACTGAGTCAAATGTTGGTCCAAGAGATAAGCTATGAGTATGAGTTTCTTCCAAAAATGAGATTGTTCTTCACCATTGGTGGTTGTCCTTCCTGAAGAGACTTGTCACAGGTTGTTGTTTTCAAGGTTTGCACACCCACAAACCGAGTTTAACAAGTGCCAAGTTTACTGGAGGTACAAGCTTCCATAGATGATACCTATCCACAAATTTTAGTATGGTCCAAACCACGGACAGTTTGAGTTAAATTCTTCAGACGTCCACTAGAAACTCCTTTTCTCTTTCGTTATTCTACTTTGGATCTGCAATTATCTCAAATAAATTCTTGACTAAATTAGTGGCTAGAAACCTATGTTCAAGACCCAAAAACCATAACAAAAAAATTGCCCAAACAATCTTCTTTTATGTCATCTCGGCCTCCTTGTTGTTCTGTAGCTTTTCTCTGTGAATTTCTGTGATTTTCACCAGATTGGATGACTAAAATGAGAAGATACGACATGTCTTTATACTGGTTTTGCGTGAGGAGACACGTAACTAAGGCAGGCCGACATTGGGAGCTAGGACAGGTCGGCTCAAAAAAAATAATTATTGCACAATTTCAAAAATCAATATCTTTCTAACCACAGGGAGTTTTGGGGCATATGAGGGCTCGTTGGAAAGAGGAAGGAATCCTCTTTAAGATGGTGAAGGAACCATTTTGAAATGATGTATTCAAGATGTCAAAAAAATAATTTTCTTTACGATTGTTTGGAATTTTTAGTGTAGAAGGTGATTAGGATAGCAAGAGGTCATTAATGGCTTCTACATTGTCATGTATCCAACAATGTCATTATATGGCATCAAGTATGGTGAGGTCATTCATGTCATATGTCCCATCATTGTCCATGTTATCATTATGTATGCCCTTATGTGTGATAGTGTAGCATCAATCATGTTACCAACCATGTCATAGTGAAACATCCATTAATTTCCATCCAACGAGCCCATCATGAGATTTATATTTCATCAATGTAAGGTCACTCATGTATAGTCCTCAATATGTCATCAAGGGCTTGTATATTAGATACATCATTGGCACTTAAAGGCTAGATCACTATGAGCATCAATCATAGGCACATGATTGACATGGCATCTTAAGACTTAATTATTAAGGGTAAGGACATCATCCGGGATCTAGGGGATCTTCATGGTTAGTTCAAGGACATCATCATTAGGGTATTAAGATTAATGGACATTTAGGCAACATCACACATCATAAGAATTTTCCATCACGAACAATGCAATATTGACATCAATGACAACCTTGATTAACAATCTCCCCCTTCGTCATTGATGGCAATATTCTTGCCCTTCCAACATTTTCTCCCCCTTTGACATCAATGGCAAATGGGTGCCCAAGTACTCCCCCTATCAAGCTTCTTCTTTTCATCATATTTTCTTCATCAATATTAGTTCTTCATAGGTATGTTGCTCCCCCTATCATGGTGCTCTTCCTTTTGGCAATGTGTTTCATGATAGATGTGTTTACATTTCTTCATGTCATGAACCAACTCTCCCTGCTTGCATAAACTTCTCTAGCTCTTCTTTTTGCTCAAGAAAGAAAGATTGTTGCATGGTGATTAAGCAAAAGACATCTTCACAATTTCATGATTTTCTTCAATGGAGTTACTCCCAAGATATGATCTGTCAAGATTGTCCATGTGTGACTCATCAAGGATTTCTTCACAAATAGCATCTGCAAGAATGGTCAAGAATCACAAGCTCCCCCTAACAGTATTCGTAGAATCCTTTTTGGCAGAGACTCATCATCAAAACTTGGAATATCATATCTGCCAAGGATGTCATCATCAAATCAACAACATGTGTTGTTGACTTGAGTGTCTAAGAGACTTTCTGATCCAATTTGCTTCCTTCTCCATACTTGTGTAACTTTCTTTTCTGGCTTGGTTGTCATGGTTTTAGCTTGTTTATGGACCCAAGTCAAGTTACAATCACGAGCCATATGTCCAATGTTATGGCAATTGAAGCACTCCATCTTGTTCATGAATGAGAGATCATGACTTCTTTTTGCAAAATTGCTTCTAGAACATTGACGAGGACAATTATATTTGTCTTTCTGATATGCCCTACAATCTATTCCCACGTGCCCAAAGTTTGTACAAGAATAGCAATAACCAAGAAATATGCTTTGGTACCTGGGAGATGAAGTGTTCCTCGAATTGCTTCTGAAGTCTTTTGGCCTTGGGATTCTTTGATGATATTCATTGCCTTTTGTATTCTTGACACCATCTGTAAGTCTCCTTGGAGTAGGGTTTCTTCTAATTTCATCTTGACTCTTGCCTTTGTTGGAACTGGGAGTATCATTTCTTCCTGGCTTCCTCACATCCTTGTTGTTTGAAGCATTATCATTCTTACAGTTTACTTGAGGGTTCACCTGCATAGCCAAGACCTTATTTATAAAGAGGAGATCTTTAATGTCTTAGGATGTCATCTAGGGTTTGAGAGCTTTTCTAGTTCTTATTCAACGAGACAACTTCCTTTTTAAGAGTGACAATTTCTCCTTTCAATTTTTCACAATCTTCATCTTTCATGACTAGTTGCTTCTTCATTTCTTCCATCATCCTTGTTACTTCGTGTGCTTCGATTTTAAGGGAGATGATATTTGATTTCATTATGAAGATTTCTTCATTCCTTTGCTAGACTGCTCTCCATTTCTTCTTTTATTCTTGTAGCTTCACATGTTTCATCCTTGAGAAGATTAATGTATGATTTTAGTTTGAAGATTTCTTCATCCTTTTCTTCTAGTTGGCATATCATGGTGTTTCTCTCCTTTTCTGCTTCATCAACTTGTCCTTCTATGAATGCCAAAGTTTCCATTACCTTCTCGACTCCTTGCGCTTGTTTCCTTGCTTCTTCTAGTTGAGATCTAAGAGAGGAGACCTCTTCCTTGTACTAACCAATCTCTGCTTCAAGATTGTTCAAGCTCTTAAGTCTTTGCTCAAGGTGGCTTGACAAAGTTTCTTCCCTTTTCTTTGCCTTATCCAATTGATTTGTCATAGATATGACTTCTTCATGATGCTTTCTTTTGTTTTGATGAAATTCCTCCTTAAGTTTGGTGAGCTCCTCATCTCTTTCTTGTATTTGAAGCTTAAAAAGGTCAACCTCCTTCCTTGTCTTGTCTTGGTCACCATCTTGCACTTTCTTCTTAACTTCATCATTTTCCTTTTTCAAACTGTTAATCTCTTCCATGGCATCTACAACCTTAGTCATGAGATCTTCTTCAAAGTCTTCTTTGTTCTCTTCATCTTCTAGGTCTTCTTTAGCCTTGTTGTCATCTCTCTTATCTTCAGCTTCCTTGATGGATTCTGGACTTTAGTGCAAAAGGTGAATAGAACAACAAGAGGTCATTAATGGCTTCTCCATTGTCATGTATCCAACAATGTCATTATATTTCATCAAGTATGGTGATGTCATTCATGTCATATCTCCCATCATTGTCCATGTCATCATTATGGATGTCCTTATGTGTGATAGTGTAGCATCAATCATGTTACCAACCATGTCATAGTGCAACATCCATTAATTTCCATCCAGAGAGCCCATCATGAGATTTATATTTCATCAATGTCAGGTCATTCATGTATAGTCCTCCATATGTCATCAAGGGCTTGTATATTAGATACATCATTGGCACTTAAAGGCTAGATCACTATGAGCATCAAACATAGGCACATGATTGACATGGCATCTTTAGACTTCCTTACTAAGGGTAAGGACATCATCCGAGATCTAGGGCATCTTCATGGTTAGTTCAAGGACATCATCATTAGGGTATTATGATCAATGGACATTTAGGCAACATCACACATCAAAAGAATTGGCCATCACGAACAATGCGATATTGACATCAATGACAACCTTGATTAACAATTCAGAGATGTATTCAGACATTGCTACTGCATAATAATAGAACCCTTAGATCTGTTGCATCAGTTTTCACGCATCGGGTTTTTCCAGGGACTTAGTTCAAAAAAAAGGTGTCATATGTGTGAATGATTTCCTTGTTCAATTTCCTTGTTTCAGAATCATAATTATTGTAGTGTAGGTTGCTTCAATGATTGCTTGAGTATTTCATGAATGTATTCAGAAATAATTGTGTAAAGTAAATTACATAATAGATGAAGTAATTCGGATGGTTGCAGTAGGATTCCTTAGATTGATTGAGATCTAGGAATTTTCACATAGTATCAAAGCATTGATGTGTAACAGGAAGGACGGATCTGATTTCTGAAGTGAAGGTCGTTATTGCTACAGTGCAGCAGAACAAATCCATTGAAGGATTGCGTAGTTCTGGCTAGGAGGGTTGAGATTTTCGTGGCAGTCTCTCTCCGAGTGAGTTGACAAAGAGAAAGGGCTTCCAGATTCGAGATCTTGTTGTGGCAAAGGGAAGAGCGCAAAGCCTCCACGCAAAAGACAGAGGCACGCAGTTTTCTAAAGTTGTTGTTGGGTAGAAAAGCATAAGGAGGAGTCAAGAGCACATATTTGGGGAATTCTTCCTCGGTGATTTCCTAGCCGAGGAAGTCAGCATTTCTCAGTTGCTGAGCAATAGAGGAACTGCAGAACTTACAACTCCACCAAGGAGTGCATAAACTTGCCAGGTGTTGCGCAGTAAGGAGAAAGAGGGAGTAGATTCGACAGTTTTTCGACTGAGATGGCATCTCACGGACTTTGTGATCAAGATCGGTTGGAGGTCTCCTCTAACTATATGATCTTGAAGGAACGAGCTATGTTCCTTCTAGATGAATATGATTTGAAGGCATTCGTGGAGACATGGTAATTGTACCTACAGATCCAGATCAAAACAAGAAGTACAAGGCTGATATGGCGAAGGCGAGGAGGTTGCTCCTTGATGGTGTCATGGATCACATCGTCTCACATATGGCTGGCATGATCACTGCCAGAGAGACGTGGGTAGCTTTGCATGACCTATATAAGGGATCTTCAAAGCAACGGAAGTTGTACTTGGAGCAAAAGCTCTGTATGATCCAGATGCGGAAGGCAGAGCGCGTGGCTTCATACCTCATGCAATTTCAGTAGGTCCAAGATCAGTTGTCGACAGTAAGTGCTACACCTACAGCTACAACCATGGTACGGATGGCCCTTAACAGTGTCACGGAGGAGCGACATGTGTTTGTCCAGAGCATACTGGGTCGGGTAGCGTTACCTAGCTAGGAGCAGTTGTGGCCAACTTTCCAAGAGGAAGAGCTAAGGAGAGACCTGATCAAGTGCAAACTTGATGGCAGTAGTGGAAGCGGATTGAAATTGGTGGAGGAAGAGGAGAACGCAACCCTTGCATCGAAGGGGCAGCAAGCGCAACGGAAATTGAAGCGTGATACTTCAAAGTTCAAGTGCTTCAGATGTGGCAAGATGGGCCACTATGCATCTCAGTGTCCTCTGAAGAAGAAGGACAAAGATGAGAAGCATGACCCGAAGGTTGCAGCCGCAAGAATCGAGGAGGATGAGGTGGCCATGAGTGTCCACGCTTCTCGAGGAGAGAAATGGGGTGATATTGAACTGTAGTTCTTCTTGGAGTTCAGTTGGACAGGATCCTTGAGGAGCCCACCTCATTGATCATTACCTTGCTACGGGAGCCCATTAGCGGGATGGAGGAGTATTCAGATGGAGCCGAGGAGTGATGGAGACGACAGTGCAATAGATAGTGGCATTCATTTCTAGAGCAATGCAAAGTAGAGGCAGCAACAACGTAGCAGCAACAGTGCAGTGCAGAGCAGCAACAGCGCAGTGCTTCCGAGGGATAGCGCAGTAGCTATCAGTGGTCAGATTCTTCAGCACCAAGGTGCATCCACTGAACACTTGTTCAGTTTTGGGTGAGTTTCACTTGTTTCTCTCAACAGTTGAGTTGCAGTGCAGATGCAATGTTAGCAGTGGCAGTGTTAGCAGCATAGCAGATGCAGCACTTGAGAGGGAGTTGTAGTACAGAAGCAGCAGTGGCAGTGGCAGTGTCATGGGCAACAGTATAGTGGCAGCAACAGCGTAGTGTTGGTGGACAGCATCAACAACGCAGAGGATGCTTCAAGGTCAGAGCAGTATGCAGCAGGCATTATTGCTAGAGCACCTTCCTCTCTAAGAGGGAGTGTTGATTTTTGTAGCATCAGAAAGTGCTCTAAGTCTCAAATTTGGTGTAGAGGCTTAGACACTAGTATTCCAAAGAAACCAAAAAGCACTTGTGGAAATTCCACTCGGTTTTGTTTTATTTGAAAATTTAATTATTTTAATGGGGACCCTAAGTCTAAACTTAGGGAAATTAAATAATTAAAAGGTATTAAATAAAATAGAGTGTGAATCTTCCAGAGAACATGGATCAAGTCATGTTATAATCTTAGTCGTTGATTAGACATCTAATTTGGGTCGTTGCTATGTCAACGAGAAGACTATAAAGGAAAGCTTGACGGTCATTTGGAAAACACATCGAGACACTGAATTGATCTAAGATCAAAATTTCTGGGGCGGGTTTGCTAAGAAATTTGAGCTAGAGATCTGAGCAATGAGGGGCAGAGATAACATCTGGAGAGGAAGATATTTTCTCAGCCGGTGGAGCATCAATTAGACAGAGGAAAAAGAGATCTAACCAAAGCAAACGATGAAGGAAGAGGGATGACGGAGTGACTGCATAAGTTCACGCAGAAGCAATGTGTTGACCACACTTTGTCAACAACCCCATAGTAGTACACCCCCATTTTTTCAAATGGGATTCATCATGTTCAACGTATTCATGCCATTCAGATTTCATCATCGGTCAACAGTTTTATGAATGATGTAAACCCATTCTGCATGTTTATGATGTAAATGATCTAAGTAAGACCACCATGTATGTAACAACCTATGTAAGCCTAGTATGTTGGTGACGATTTCTATCCTAGGAGGTTTTTTGTCTCACTAATTCATTTATGTTTCTCGACACAAGTGATCGGCAAAGTTTTTCCCTCCAGCCTCACCCAAAAGCTAGGGTGGATTTTGTCATCAAGATGCTAAGTGAGTCCTAGTATTTTCTATCGAGTCTTTGTAAAAGTAGTTTGAGAATAATCCTAGCTAATTGGCTAGATTATTTTATTACAAGTTACTTAGTTTACTAGATCATGTTTTGAGTCGCAGAATTGAGTAGTTATTTGAGGGTCTATCGCGAATGGGTATTCCCCCTTTATGTGTCTAAATGTATTTATCTTGTGTAAAGAGGATTGGAAAAATAATTAAATCCCCTCTTAGTCAATTAATTAAATTCTATGGCCAATTTAAATTAAAAATGCTAAGCAAGAAATTTAATTAATTTTAAGTCCTAGGTAAGGTAAAATTCTTCAAAGGCAAAATTCATGGGTCCTTAAAAAATAAATTTTTAAAGGTCTCAAGCCAAGGGAATATTGAGAATTTCAAGAAATTTTGGACCCTTGGGCCTAAGTGGTTAAGTCAAAGTCAAAATTTTGGGGTAATTAACTCAAAAATATTATTTTTGAGTTATTTTTGAGTTAATTAAAATGGAATTAAATGATAAATTTGAATTTCCTCAAAATTATAATTTCGACGATCCAGATTAAAAGATGATTAAATCTTTTCGACGGTCGAGATTATTTTGACATGGATCAACTAAACTAGCCGTTGGAGATTTTATCTTATAAATTAAAGGTCTTTGTCAGTGTTTCAAGCATCTGATCTTTGGATCGTGCACTTGTTCTCAGAAGCTCTTGTAATTTTTTGATCAATAAAGCATAAAGACTTTGGGGTTACAAACTTTGGTGTTTCTTTTCTAGATCTATGTGGTGATAGTCTCTAAACTCTGCTACTTTTATTGACATTTGATAGTTGATGGCCTTTATGGATTGATCTGCATACAGGTATCTTGTGCAGTTTTCTGGGTTTTCTTAAATTGCATTTTGATTTGACAGAAATTTCAATTATCCATATTTTTGAAAAGTCTCATGGCTATTTTTTAAATCTCTATCAATCTAAAATTCAGATCTAAGTGTGCAGAGATCATTATTCAAGATTTAAGTGTTTGGGGAAATCTTCAGTTAGATCAACCGACTCTCAGATTTCAGAAAATCTGAAAAAGCCCATTGTTTCCTAATTTCTAATGTTATCTTACGGAATATTTTTTGCAGAGTCTTTCTAGAGCTTGTGCCTAAACAAAAAAAATTAAGAAAAATTATCTTAATTTTTTTGAATTTAAAGTTAGATCTGGCTAGTAAGAGCCTTAGATCTTCAAATTTGGGAGTGAAGTCAGACTTATACTCCTCAGATCTGATAGATTTGCAATTCTTGTGCATAGATCTATAAATATATTGTATAGATCTGTAATTTACATATGTAGATCTAAAGTTTTGTAACATAATTTTGAATTCTAACATTTGGGTTTTAAGATTTTCGTTATTTTTGTACATATTGGGTATTGGGTTTCTTTTTTTCACTTGTGTAGGATTAGATCTAAAAAATCAGCTAAGGAAATCTTCAGATCTGAAAAATAAGCCAAGGAAATCTTCAGATCTGAGCCAAATCTAGACCCTAGAGGGCAAGATCTGGGCTCAATATTTGTTTGCAGGAATAGATCTGAAAAATCAGCCAAAGAAATCTTCAGATCTGAGCCAGATCTAGACCCTAGAGGGCAAGATCTGAGCTCAATATTTGTTCGCAGGAATAGATTTAAAAAATCAACCAAGAAAATCTTCAGATCTGAGCCAGATTTAGACCCTGGAGGGCAAGATCTAGGCTTTTGAGGCTATTTTTTACAGGATTTTGGTCTCCAAAATTCTAATTTTCAAGCGGCAACATTATCCCAAAATTTAAAGAATTTTCAACGGTGGGATCTTCAAAGCCTTGGGCTAAGGGTTTGATTTCTAAACCCATATTTTCTGCAAATTTTATTACAGCAAGCAAATCACAAATAATTAGGCCCTAAAAACACATATTATATGGTCAAAATTGTTTAGAATTGCAAAATCTTCATTTTCAAAATTTTTGGCCATTTGGCATCTTTAATTTTGCCTAGATCTGACTTTAAAGCTTGCTGGAAATCACTGCATAACTGTGAAAAATCATATCTGAACATTTCTGATGCATATCCTAAATAAGGTCTAAAAAATTTGAATTTTCAGTTTTTTCGGCAAAGCTTACTACTTTTAGACATAATGGGGATCATTTTATGTATTTTCAGTTTACTGATCTATTATCAATTTACTGCTGTTACAAACTTATCAGTTCTGAAAATTACTGAATCAAACTATCTTAAAGCCTTAAAATTGAAATTTTCAAGTTTTAATATATTTTTGCTATTTCTAGAAGTATTTGGCAGCTATTTTGGGCAGTTTTATTTTGCTGATCTGTCACTGTTGAAATAAAAATATCAGATCTGAAATTTCTCTTAATCAAGCCCTAAAAATTGATTTTTCTTCAAGTTCATCAATTTTTACTATTTCTAGTCATTTATGATTTTGGGCATTGGTGCCAGTATCATTTGTTTGTTGATCTATGGTTTAAATTACTGCTGCGATTTATATTTCAAATCTGAAATCTTGCTGAAGAATATATCCTAAGCTTGACTATAGGAAAAAATTTAATTTTTGGATTTGCATTTTTAAGAATATCATTTAATCCATAAATTGCTTGATGAAGTGGTTTTTTTAGCATTATACTTTCATGGTATATCTCGATGAATGATTACTGAGATTTAAGTGTTAATAAATTTCATATGTTTCAGTTGGGTTTAATAATCATTGGCATCTGAGTTTTTTGAACGTTATCTATCGATTAAAATGTGTAATTAAGTCTTGTTTCATTTACTTGAATATTGGATGTTTATTGAATACTAATGTTTAGGAAATATTTTCAACTGTGATCGATATCTAATTTTGAGAGCTCTATTGTGGATCTGTATATCTTTTAATTGAGTAATCTTTTGGGCATCTTCATAATTGACACTCTCGCTTAAGTATTTCGTGGTTAGATCAGATTATTTATAATCCAAGTGTTTTTGGCTTTTTAACATTAACGTTCATCTTCGAAGCTTGCTTCATCTCACTCCTTCAAATAGTTTTCCTTGCATTCTGCATTCTAAATTAACATTGCATAGCAGCAGTTTCTCATCAAGTACTTGGTTGTAATTTCCTTAGCAGGATAGTTGACTCCATAAGGCACTGGTATCAATCTTTTCAATTCAATCAAATCATTTAATCTTGCTAGATCTTTTACAAGTATTTGGTCATTTAACTGTGTCTCCCGAACTAGTTGGTTCCCAACGAATTTTCCTTCATTCCATTTCCATAGGGTCTACCCCCCTTAGTCTGCTATAAGGAGACAACTTAAATAGAGAGATTGGGGATCAAGGTGACAGCCCCCGATCTGAACTGTTGTCGCGGTGCCTAGACATTCTATGCGACAACACAGCGCGAAGGCAAAGAAAGGATTTTCGAAATTTTGTTGGTGGATCAGTTTCGAAGGCCAGGATCCAGAAAGTGGCACCGGGAGGTTGTTCCTCAGGGTCCACAGAGGCAAAACGACTTGGTTTAGGGCCAACGCTGAGCCTGGAAGGGGGTGATGCAATGGCTAGAAATTTCAGTTCTGGATCTGCGCAGAGTTTGCACAGAGCTTCTTCGAGGCAGTGTTTTCTTCATCTGGATTAGTCGGGAACACAGTGCTTGAGTGAGGTAAATCCTCACAAATTCTTCTACCAGTATTTCTCTCTATAACTGAATCACCCTAGGGGTATTCAAAAATGTATTCAGACATTGCTATTGCATAATAATAAAACCCTCAGATCTGTTGCACTGGTTTTCTCGCATTGGATTTTTCCGAGGACTTAGTCCAAATTAAAGGTGCCATATGTGTGAATGATTTCCTTGTTCAGTTTCCTTGTTTTAGAATCATAATTATTGTCGTGTAAGTTGCTTCAGTATTTCATGAATGTATTCAGAAATAATTGTGTAAAGTAAATTACATAATAGATGAAGTAATTCGAATGGTTGCAGTAGGATTCCTTAGATTGATTGAGATCTAGGAATTTTCACATATTCACTTTTTAGGTCAACTCCTACAATGCCACAGGAAGCCTCCCTACGAAATCAAAACACTCCACTACAAGAATAGTAGACTAGAGCCTTCTATTCCTGTTGGGTGTTGGGATCTGTTAGTTAGTTTAAATGATTGCAAATTTGATAATTGATATTAAATGACAAACCAACAATCAAAACACTCAACAAAACAATGAAATATGCCTTATAAATGCACCAAATTGAATTTCAAACAGCTCTTACCAAATAAAAGATGATTAGCTGTTAAATTTTGCTAACATGTTCTTTGCTTAGGACAATTACTTCAATGTTTCATATTAGCCCATTTATAATTCCAATTTAGTTCCATTAGCAATCACATAATCCATTATCACATTGATAGTAATTGAAGAAAGAATGTAGACAATAAATGCAAAATACAAGTCAAGACAAGAGAACACAACATTGGCTCAACCCAAGGAAAAACCCCAAGAAGGGGAAAACCCTTGATCAATCTTCTTATTAAATATCTCAAATGTCCAGCAAAGAGAGATAAGAGTACAATAATCTAAATTCAAAGCAGACTAGCCAATTGATCTAACGTTACCGCCTTTAAACAAATCGATGGTGCACACAAAACTGCAAACCTGATATCCTGAAGAGGGTTAGGGCTGCTTGCGAATAACTGATGTCCCTTCTAACTAAATCAGAATACCTCCTCTTAACTGTGGCTTGCTTGACAATAAGGATGCTACCCTTTGTCGGTCCTTAGGGGCAAATCTATAGCTCATCTTGTAGCATCAGTCTTCAAAAAGGTTGTGGCCTTTCTTTGAATCAACTAGCAGCAAAATACTAGATCAAGATACCCTGTAAATGCTCTTGGGCCATACTACAATTCACCAAGTTGTTACACAAAGAATTTTGATCATTGTTTCAAAGGATACACCCTTTGTCCAGGCAATGTTATACTCCTTGTGCCTGCGGTTTAGAGAGAAGATCCAACAAAAGGCCTCTCGGCCCTCCATCAAGTAACTCCAACCTTGTTGTAGCTACAGCAAGCTCTGCGCCCCAGAAAAAAAGGTAAATAACACTTAAAACTAGCACAAAATGTCCCACACTTACCTCAAAAGTCTTGGCCCTACTCCTCCGAGAGATCCACACCAAAACATCAAGACAAACCTCCCCAAACTCTTCTTCCTAGTCTGCCTCAGTCCTGCAACATTTCAGAGGTAGATATGATTCGCTCTTATTGATGTATCAAATGGGGATGGAGGGTGACTATATAAACAAATAGATATGATGATTTTCCCTTATGGAGGTGAAGCCGACCTTGACACTTTAGAGGCAAGTTCAAATTTCTCTTTTCTCATTTTTTCCCACCTTGATAAGGTCATGCCTTATCGAATTTCTTTTAAATGAATAAGTACCTTTTCTTAGGTGATCCTTAGGTTGATTTTGATCCTCTCGAGAAGAGGAATTTAATGCAACGATTATCTTCATCAGAAAAGTTGTCTAAGGTGGAATTTGGCCCTAGTTGCCAATTTTAACACTCCCTCTCAACTAGGGAGAATTCCACCTGCCAATCCATGCCATCCTGTCATCATGAATCATCCTTGCATCCCTTCTCAACTCTGTTGAACACTGATATATATAATGAAAAACAATCGATCAAGAGTGAGTCACAAGACATCACCACTCTTCACTGACAAAAGTTGGTCCTCATAACCAAGGGTCCAACCCCAATCAGACTTGATCCCAAGTGATCAAGTTGTTGAACATCATGCATCCTAGTCATAGGGGAGTACAGCAATACACGATGCGTCCATCAGTAGTGCTATGGTTCCTATCCACTTTTCCCAACTCATTGGCTAGATGAGAGGTACTTCCCATGTATCCCGGACAACATGGTGGATCCTACAATCACATGTCACAATCATCGTAGGCAAAGGATAAACCACATCCCACTAACATGTCCATATGACAACAAGTAGATGCCTATATGCATCTCTCACAGGGGTACTCACAGGAGACGGTGAACCACTCATTCTGCTCCTATGCCATTGGAGAAGGTGAACCACTCACCCTACACACATGTACTATCAATTGTAGGGAAAGGTGAACCACTCACCCTACACACATGTCATCTGTCACAGGGGAAGGTGAACAACTCACCCTGTACATCGCGCACCTCGCGCACTTATAGGGCAAGGTGAACTACTCACCCTATTGTCGCTCATAGCTCAAGAAGTACCTCAAACGCCTAGGAGCTTTAAGAGCTCAATGTTCAACCAAGACCCTCTTAATAGGGTCTATGCACGATTCCCAGCCTTCCTCTGAATAAAGATAATCTTGAGACTTGACTATACCAAGAGGCTATGTCAAGATGACAGTAATCTGCTCATTTAATCAATAATAATGAAGCTTGGTTACTCTCCAATGTACCATATCAAAATAAAGCGGTACCCAATACTTGTAGTTGTCGTGGAACATGGATTTTCTGAAAAATGAATCCCACTCAAGAATATCACAGTATACAACAGTGGTTATTAGTACGTGCTCCAATAGCTCACTGAAGAGCTTCCTCAACCAACTGTCTTCATAATAAACCATACTTGTTATATACATACAACCTCAATAGTGCTTCCAAAGCAACTGAATAGCACTAGATGTGCTCTTCCCATCCATGATACTGCCAATCGAGCCAACATGTGAATATCCAAGGAATCTTAGATTTCAGCAGTGTATCTCAAATTATAGATAATAAAATCCTAGAGATATCTCACTAAGAAGTTATCCAATATATAAGAGGCTCATCCATAGATTGACTCAGAGCCTTGATAGCAAGACATATGACTGATAGGGTGTTTATCAAGAACACCAGAGATCTCATAAGATATACATATGTAGACCAACAGCTTTTCCATCTCATCAGACCTTTAAGTGCATGAAGTAGTGTATCAGGGCTACGTCTTCCATCTTGACTTTAAAAATCAACGCCTTATATTGATAAAGGAGAGGGTCACAAATCAGACATTACCAGTAACTGCATCCGTTTAGTCCAATCATGGTTTGTTCATAATCCCCTCTAAATATAGAGAAAGTGACCTTGCCAAAACAAAATCATCGAGCCATCCATGACTTGCCCTTTTTCTGCTATAGACTCTTAGGTCCATGTGCCAAAGTCATTAATCATGCAACTTCTGTGCAGCCTTTCAAGTAACAAGGACATATCAAGGCAACATCAGAGTGATCATAATCGTAATCAGTTGTCATGACTTGCCTTCATCAATAAACATCGGGTAAGAGGAGTCATGGGGTCATACTGCCAAGGATTCTATAGCTCCATCTGAAGCTTTGCTTCACCTGATCATCTAGCTTTCAATCATGAGCTTCTTATGCAAGGGATGAGACTTTCCACGAGGCAACTTCCACAACAAGCTTCTAGGACATTGCTTTAAATCACAGAGTAAAGAATCATCATGGTCCTTCTTCAACCAGAGTGAAGAAATCCTCCCATGCGATCAATCCTAGAACAGCTGCATAATTTTATATGACTGCAACCAACACATTAAATCACACAATCCCAATCAAGATGCCAAAATCATGGTTCTCAAGTTCCCTCTGCTTACTGTGCTTAATTATGATAGAGAATCTGCCATGCACTTTCTCCTTCCAATGCTTTCTTTATGAGGCACCTGCAATAGCCATAGACAAGTACTGCCGAGCACAATATGTGATAATAAAGCATGAAATCAAACCATCATTAATCATCATGAGGGATTGACATATAGGCTCTAAATATTTCACAAGCCTTTTATAGTTCATGATTATAAAGGTTGCTTGCAAGTTCCTGTACTAGGTTGTTATGCTTCTTTTCCTAACAGATCTTCAAATGTGTTGCACCTTTTGGTAAATACAAAGATGCTGCAATTTATTTTGCTGAGAGATCTCTATAGCTTCTTTATAGAAGATAACCTTTCAAAGGATGACAATCAAGATTTTCAGAGTTCATATTTGTCTTGTTCACAACTTCGATTGTGAACAAGACTGTAACGTTATCATCAATTTATAGGTACTGTAACGTATAATCATTGCTACTGAACAGTACCGATGTCATACATACCATAATAGTGGTGAGCTTGAGGTGTCATACATAGAACAGTATCACATACATATAATTCTGAGGGAACCAAGAAAGATCACTGCTCAGGATTCTATTTTTGACTTTTATGATTGCTTCAGATCTTTAGAACTTCCAGGAGGACCACTCCTCCATGAGAGATTCAAGATTTATGACTTCAGCAGAATGTCTATTGACGTTGGGTATAGAATATTTCAAGGAGACTAAGTCTTCTCAAACTGAGAGAGGATTGTCTTTGCAAAAATCAAATGCTTCCACTGCTTGATGCCTGTAACCAAAAATTTATTGAAGTCTATTTCTGGGATCCCAATGAACCCACTGTAAATCAACATCTCCACAGGTTGATTCACCTGATATAAGCAGTTTGAATTGTGTATATATAGATATGTGTGTGTGTGTGTGTGTGTGTTGATCAGGTCACTGTAGAAAGTGCAAGATTCATACTATCAGCATATATTCTTATCACTGCATTAGTCTCCATATCTCTTACTGTCCTCATCTAGGAAAGTCACTGACATTAGAATTTTGAGGTTAAAATAGATTAATGTCCAGAATTTAAGTTATTGTTATGAGTTTTGTTGAGTGTTACTATCCATGTGACATATAGTACATATAGACACAATGGATAAGGTCACTAATAATTTATCCATTGTGTCATGCCAATATAGGTCGGCCAATGTAGGTCATTGTTTATATATATATATATATAGAATTTAAGTTATTGTTATGAGTTTTGTTGAGTGTTACTATCCATGTGACATATAGTACATGTAGACACAATGGATAAGGTCACTAATAACTTATCCATTGTGTCATGCCAATATAGGTCGGCCAATATAGGTCATTGTTTATATATATATATATATATATACTGCGATGAAGACCATTGATCATAGTACAGAATATTGCCATTCACAGAGTCTAGACTACAGATCTGGAGGATACATGCAAGATTTAGATAAGCCATAACTTAGAGAAATTAAAGAATACAAGCCTTAAAGAATCGCATCTGGGTTTGAGCAGACTTCTTGAGAAGGTACATATGGAGCCGATATGTAGTCATAGTGAGTTACTACCACACCATTGTAATGATCCACTTTGATGAGCCACAGACAATAGAAGAATGAATATGTTGATGATACCGTGGACAGAGGTATAACGAGGCATTGCTAATACAGCGATGCCAAATATAGTGATACCTGTAGCTTGCTTCTGAGGAAATAAAACACTGCCTGAAGTGATGCTTCTGAATACGGAGTGGGTCAGAGATGATGTGATCCAACAAATATGTGACAATGCAAATCATTGACAGAAATACCGACCTCAAAAGAATTACAATCCACGGATAGTATGCGAGCCATTTGTCTTGATAAGCTAACCTGTAATGATTAATCTTCGCTCAAGGGGGTCAAAGAAACATTCCAGTAACTCACGCCCTTGTTGCTTAAGGATCGAATCCAACTGAACCTTCTTATTACTGAACCAAATTCAAAATCATCATACCAGACTTTGGAAAAGGAGATCCAACTATTAAAATATTCTTTGCTAGACTTTTCTGATAAATTGCAGAGATAAGAGGTCGAACCTTAGAATCTTCTTAGTGATTGCATTCTCTCTTGCTTGGGCTTGTCCTCACCTGAGCTCCGAAACCATGTTAAATTTTGTTAACATGTTCTTTGATTAGGACAGTTACTTCAATGTTTCATATTATCCCATTTATAATTCCAATTTAGTTCCAATAGCAATCACATAATCCATTATCACATTGATGGTAATTGAAGAAAGAACGTAGGTAGACAATAAATGCAGAAGACAAGCCAAGACAAGAGAACACAGGATTGGCTCAGGCAAGGGAAAAACCCCAAGAAGGGGAAAACCCTTGATCAATCTTCTTATTAAATATATCAAATGTCCAGCAGAGAGAGATAAGAGTACAATAATCTAAAGCCAAAGCATACTAGCCAATTGATCTAACATCACAGCCTTTAAACGAATCGATGGTGCACACAAAACTGCAATCCTGATATACTGAAGAGGGTTAGGGCTGCCTGCGAATAACTAATGTCCCTTCTAACTGAATCAGAACACTTCCTCTTAACTGTGGCTTGCTTGACAAGAATAATGCTACCCTTTGCCGGTCCATAAGGCCAGATTTGTGGCTCATCTTGTAGCATCAGTCTTCCAAAAGGCTGCAACCTTTCTTTGAATCAATTGGCAGCAAAATACTAGATCAAGATACCATGTATACCCTCCTGGGCCATAGTACAGTTCACCGAGCTGATACACATAATTTTGATCATTGTTTCAAAGGATACACCCTCTATCCAGGCAGCGGTGTACTCTTTGTGCCTGCAGTTTAGAGAGAAGATCCAACACTAGGCCTCTCGGCCCTCCATCAAGTTACTCCAACATTGTTGTAGCTACAGCAAGCTCTGCGGCCAGAACAAAAGGAAAATAACACTTCAAACTAGCACAAAATGGCCCACACTTACCTCAGAAGTCTCAGCCCTGCTCCTCCAAGAGATCAGCACCAAAACATCAAGACAAACCTCCCCAAACTCTTCTTCCTAATTTGCCTCAGTCCTGTGACATTTCAGAAGTAGATATGATTCGCTCTTATTGATGTATCAAATGAGGATGGAGGGTGACTATATATACAAATAGATATGACGATTTTCCCTTATGGAGGTGAAGCTGACCTTGACACTTCGGAGGCAAATTCAAATTTCAATTTTTTCAATTTTCCCCGTCTTGATAAGGTCATGCCTAATAGAATTTCTTTTGAATGAATAAGTACTTTTTCTTATCCAAATTTGGTGATCCTTAGGTCGATTTTGATCCTCTCGAGAAGAGGAATTTAATGCAAGGATTATCTTCATTGGATAAGCTGTCCAAAGTGGAATTTGGCCCTAGTTGCCAATTTTAACATTAACCTTGGCTGCACCTTGATATTGGGTTGTAAACAAAGCTTTATGCTTGCCGTTCTGAACCTGTAAGTCTGATTTTCTGCAAACAAATCAGAGGACCAGCAAACTAGGGCCACTCGAGAGCCAAGAAATGTGAAATAAAGACTTGGCTATGGGTTTGAGGTGTTTGTACTCGGAAATACCTTTCCAATGGAGGTGAAGCTGACATTGACACTTTGGAGGCAAATTCAAATTTCAATTTTTTCAATTTTTCCCGCCTTGATAAGGTCATGCCTTATAGAATTTCTTTTGAATGAATAAGTACTTTTTCTTATCCAAATTTGGTGATCCTTAGGTCGATTTTGATCCTCTCGAGAAGAGGAATTTAATGGAAGGATTATCTTCATCAGATAAGCTGTCCAAAGTGGAATTTGGCCCTAGTTGCCAATTTTAACATTAACCTTGGCTGCACTTTGATATTTGGTTGTAAACAAAGCTTTATGCTTGCCGTTCTGAACCTGTAAATCTGATTTTCTGCAAAAAAATCAGAGGACCAGCAAAATAGGGCCACTCAGGAGCCAAGAAATGTGCAATAAAGACTTGGCTATTGGTTGGAGGTGTTTGTACTCAGAAAAACCTTTCCAATGAGCCTACAAGCACCTCAACATACAGAGTATTGCAGAATATATTCAAATGTGAAATAAAGCACTGAGATTTGGGATTAAATCCCCGCTATGGCAATAACCCAAATTTATTTTCTTGCTGAATTTTAATCCCAACAAGCTTAGGATGGATTTTATCTTCAAATAATCTTCAATAAACTTCTGAAAGCATAGAAATTCAAAGAGGATGGAGTACACATACCTTTTGTGAGCAAATTCCCCCCGTGGAAAAGGATTTTTTTACCTTATATGTCATGTTCCTTTTTCTGGTTTCCCTTATGGCGTGATCAGGATGGACTTCCGGGGTTGGAGGCAGATAGGTCACAAGAGCAGGTTTACTCCATCAGCGGGCCCAGCGGATTTATGGGGTTTTGAGGAGTTTTTATGGGGTATGATGGCATTCGCTTGGCATATTCTATCATCCGCACAGCTTGCCTTCTGTTTCGTTGTACTCGACAACTTTCAAAAAATGAGGTTATTATCGAGCCTAACACAATTAATTACACTTAAGGTGGCATTTCGGGAGGACTACTTGACAGAACAACTTAGTGTAAAAGCTCGTTGGAACCGAAACGAGAAGATCTACAGCATGAGATGGTGGGAAGTGGACATTAAGTGCACTGAGGAGGGATGGTGGCCAATTTACCATTTTCACAAATTAAAAGGGTATTTTAATTCAAATAAAAGAAGGGCAAAAGGCAATAAGTGATTAAACTAATAATAAAATAAGACTTCTAGAGGGGTCCATTAGATCTATATAAGAGGAGGAGACCATTTGAGGACATCTTGGATTTGTGCATCTTGTCTTGATGAAAGTTGGAGAACCTAGTTCCTTGCTACTAGGACGGAAACCCTCGGTATGTTGTTGAGTGTTGGATGAAAACCCAACACCCCTTGAGGAGACTTCATCTGGGAGTTTCATAGAGCTTCAATGGTATTGGAGTGAAGACCACTCAGATCCTCAACATGGGCATCATCTTCATTTATTTTTGTGGAGGCCAGGTTCAGCTTGCAGAAAATTATTTTGTGGCCATCTTATCTCAACGAACTCTACCTATTGTACTGGCATATTGTATCTTTATTAATAAAGCTGAGTTTGCAGCATTTCTAGTTTCCATAATGTAAAATTGTTTCTGTTGGCGTAATCTCATGGTGCATGTTCTGCTACTGTTTGGAGAAATTTAGGGTCAAATCTTGGTTAAACAATTTTCTGGAAAATTTTTAATTTAGGAACATTACATTATAACTAGTGGTTGTAACTTGTTATTACAAACCTATAAGCCCTTGGACAACAGCTTGTTTTGATGGAATAAACATTTATTTGCACAACCCAACTGCCAAACTAGCAAAAAAGTGTCAAATTACGAGCAAGTTAGCAATTTGTTTTTTTTTTTTTTTTTTTTTTTTTTTGGGTTTTTTAAATACATATAAAACATAAAATGAAAAAAGATTTGAAATTTGAGAATTTTGTGATGAAATGAAAATATGGCTTGTCTTTTACAACCCTCCCTGAATCAGCCCTTGAATTTTATAAAACAAGATGTGAATTTCGAGTGATTGCACTAGTTTCCTCCACACTTGTTTGAGACTTTCTTCCTGGTGCCAAAATTCAAGTGGGAGTAGCTCCTTCAATGGAACACCTCCAACCAATGGATTAACTATGTTGGAATTTTGGGTAGCTCAGGAGGTATTTCCGAGAGAAGGATACCCACCAAAAGTAGTTGGTTGGGCAATTTACCCAAAGTTGGGGTTTTGGATGCAAAGCAGTGGGTTTGGGACCTAAACTAATAGTTTATTCTAATGGATTGAGAGGCTAAAACCCTAAAGATCTGGAGGTTTCCTAAATGAACCAAGAGAAAAATAAATAGAGCCAAAGGAGAGGCTCATTGTGTGCAAGAGAGATATGACTTCTCTTGTGCAAGGTGTGCCCTAGTGAAGGATTGAGTTGAGCTCATGGAGGCTGTTGTTTAGCTAGCCCTCACACTAAAGAAAAAGAGCAACCGAAGCAAACAAAGGAAAGGTTCACGAAGATAGCAGGGTGAGCAAGTTAAAAGGTGCTTTGGTACAGAACTTCCTTAAGGCACGGGCGCAAATGGGAGAGTTGAAGCACTATGCAGTTAAATGAGAAGGCCGCGTTCCATATGGCGGAAGATCAAAAGGTAAGAACCAAGCACAGGGTCTTCCGGGGGTGCCAAGGGAAAGCGGAAGGATGTGAAGACTTACCCCCCGGAGTACGTGACATCACATGGTGGCGGACCACTCACAAATGTTTTGCGGGGTAGTAGAGTATAACGGGAGGCCCTCATGAATCCCCGCCGAAATACTTAAGTGGGCCCCTCGAGAAGGACATCTGGCGCCGTGTAAATAAAAGGTAAGGTAAGTATAGGGAAGGCGGTACAAGACCAGTACATGCCTTAACCCAGCTCGTGGCTTACACCTACCCGGCTCCTGGTAGCCAACAACCTATTGCCACACGTCTCACTGTCGACGTCCTTATGACGTCAGCCCTACAGTTGTCACCCTAGCCTTGTATTCCGCAAACCTCGGTATGTTTTAATCTCGTTTTACTCCCAGACTTGGTAAAATACTTGTTTTTTACGAATCTGTCATGCAGCGAAGCTTGAACTCCAGTACCAGGTCATTTTCCCCTCGGGCTTCCTCACTGTTCGCAGGTATTTAGTCATTCCTCCGCCTCACCGTTTTCCTTCTATTTTACTTTTCAAAATGGTCATGGGGAAAGAAAAATCCAGAAAGTCGGAGCCTGAAACCCCACATGCCCGCGAGGTCAGGGTTGTCCCTGGACCTGAACCCCTTATTGATGCCCATGCGCGAATTCACAACCCGTTCTACCCCTTTTCAGTGTATCCCGTGTTAGACCCAAGTTGTTTGAATGTCATTTGAAGGGCCAAGACAGGTTCAGAGTTGTTGAGTCAGGTTTGTACTACCAGGTTGCTCCGACCACATACCCAGTTCCCGAGTTTATTAGTTGCCTCAGTGAAGCTTACGATGAGCGCAGGGATCTATTCCTGTCCGCTCAGGGTGATAAGATTTTCCACATATCCCCCGAGCTCATAAAGAAAGCCCTTCGTTTCCCTCACAGTCAAAGTTATGTCAAGTTCACTGAGTTGACCCTCTCCTGTCAGTTATCAAAGTTGCCCTGGAAGCAACAAAGCGAATTCTTCAACTTTCTTTCAGACTCTCGCCTTACAGCTCTCCCGCCTTTGGATGTTGTTCCTTTGTCCACTTTCAGAGACAATGTTCAGTCGATCCTTGCTCTCATTTCAGGGTTATTAGGTCTTAAGGAGGTCGAGCGAGTGTCAAAAGAATGTATAGCTCTTCTATGGTTCATGACTCAAATGGGTACGCTTTTGGATATCCCCACCTTCCTAGCTTCGGCTATTCAAACTCAGTTTCAAGAGCTACCTTCCACTGGGTCTTTCCCGTTTTGTTCGTTAGTAATTTATCTATTCCTATTTGAGCATGCTGACAAGTTTGAGAGTCTAGGCCTCGAGAAACTTTCGAGGACAAATGCCCAGCCAAGAACTGTCTTTGAGTGGAACATTTCAATTCGTCAACAGCCTAACAGGAGGGGATATATGAGGTTCTTAAATGAATTCATGTCCATAGCCTATGCCATAATACATGACAACCCTCCGCCCAGAATATTTCCTGAGCAGAAGGACTGGCTGCAGTTCGATGAGGAAGATAGCACAGGGGATTGGTACATGTATGATGATTACACTAAAATCAGGGTCTATGGCGTGGAAGTACCCCCTTACCGTTTGCCGATGTTTCCAGCTATGCGAATCTTTGCCCTTGAGTTCTTCCGTCAAACCCTGAAGGCCGACCAGATCCACTTCGTGCTTGCGAAGAAAGGATATATTCTCAAGCTCCCAACCTCTGTTGGCCCCTTCACCATAAATTTGAGGCACGGCCTCTCCACAGTGGAAATGCTGCTTCAAGGGATGGACCTTCTACAAGGAAAAGTTTGGCCTTATGACCCGAAAGGGATCCTTTCCAATAGGAAAAGGAAAATAAAGTCGACTGCTTATGTACATGAGACTAGGCCCTTCATTGAGTGGAGAGCTAACCTTGATACATGGCCTTTGGATGCACAGATGGAGGCCAAATCTTCAGCTGCAGAAGGGAGGGGCGACACTGCTTCCGCAGAGACAGAAAGGAAGGGACAAGCAGACGAGGCAAGTGCTTTAAGAGGTCAAGAGGGCATGAACATAGACGAGGGATCTCATCCCTCTAAGAAACAAAGAATGAAAGGACCGGAGATTGTATGGGAAGAGCTACCACAGGAAAAGTTTTCCTGATATGGATTGCCTAACAGAAACAAGGCTGGTTTCATGATTACTTTTGACGGCACCTCTTCGACGGAACCTTCTGGGCTGTCACAGGCAGTTTCTGTTAACAGAGTAGAGGTAAGGAAAGAAATAGGCACCAGAAACAGAACTGCACGAAAAAGGTTGAGGGCTGAATTGGCCGGGTTTGTCGACAAATACCATACCCGACTTACCACTGAATTAGATATGGACAAAGAGCAGCTCATATTTTCTATTACAGAGGTGGTGTTGCAGCCTTCAGCTGATGGGACTAGTTACCGAGCCCTGGAGATCGCTTTGAACCTGGCCAATATCCCTCTAACGGGCAAGCTGAGCTTGCACCAGTGTGTCGGAGATATGTTGCAAGATGAGGTGGTGAAGCTCGCACTCTCTCTGAGGAAACTTGAAGACAGGTATAGCTCAGTATTGGAAAATCGGAAGAGAGAGAGAGCCAATGCAAGAGCGATCAACAACAGGCTAGAGACCCTTAGGAAAACAATAAAGGATAAAGGGGCTGACAAAGATGCAGTTCGGCAGAAACTCATCACTGATCTGGAAGCGGAAAACTCGACGCTGAAAAGGAGGCTAAATGAACCCCGCGAAGAGCATGTACAAACGGATGAATTGGTCCAGGTGGAGAGGGAGAAATCAGCTCTCGCTGATTCATTGGCTAAGGAACAAGAAGGAAACACCCAAATGACCGCGGAGATTGTAGGCCTAAAGCAGAGATTGTCTGATTTACAGGGAAAATGGGACTAGCATGTATGCGTGGCTTCGACTTCTGACGAGCCCGAAACTACTCCAAAGCAGTTGACCAAGGCCTTGTCCGATTTAAAAGTTTCGGAGAATGAAGCACACACTGCTCACCAGAGACTACACGAGATGGAAGCTACACTGGGGACAAATCAGAAGGTGGTCGCGGCCTTGCAGACTGAAGTCGAGAAATTGAAAAGAGAGAAACAGGTACAAGATAAGACCATCAAAGATTTGACCACTCGGATGAAGGGCAACGTGACACTTCTGGAAGCCAGGCGCCTAATCTGGACGGATATAATACCAGAGGTCAGAAAGCATTGGAAATACCTCACTCTGATGGATGATAAGAAAATCGCGGTCCGCTTATTCAGAAAAAAGTTGTAAGAAGGGCGCGAGGAAGGAGAAGCAAAGGTGGCAATGGCTAAGAGGTACATCAGTTACCTAAATGAGTTGGACCCTGAGGAGTTACTCACCCAAGGGTTCACGGACCGTTTTAGACGAGTAATGGAAGTCAAGAGGGCAATCGGAAAGGAGACTGCACGCGCGAATGGGCTAAGTTGTTTAGAGCAGGTTGCAAAGGGAGTTGAGCAGTTCAATCGAGAGTGGGATAAACTGGTGGAGGCAGGCCTCCATCATGCTAGGATCCTGAAATGGCCACATTTTCTGGGCTAATGGTCTATGAACAGAAGTTGACAGACATCATGAACCAGGCTAATTTACCTTTGGAAAAAACTGCCCGTCTAAAGGCAGAAACAATAATAGCCGCTCTGAGTAAGGATTTCTCCCTCCTCTGCCAAATCAAACAGTGTTTAGCCATCTGAGTAGATTACACGGAGCTTACAAATATCCAGGTTTTAGTCGAAACATTTGTCACCATGTCGCCCCCAGGAGAGAGTGTGTGGCAAAATGCAATGAATATGCCAAAACTCCAGTATCAGCATCTTCTCACCAGTCGTTACCTCCTCTCAGTCACAAAACTGGTTCATCCTCATCATTAGCACGTCCTAATCAGCAGCCATCAGGCACTCCTCTCCGCTCCAAAAAATGAAACTCATGTTCTGGCCCAGGGGCCTATTTACTTTTTATCTCTTATGTATTGTAAAATCGGGTGAAATCTTTATTACACCCTATGCACTTTTATTTTTCATTCACTGTTATGTTTTCAGTTAGCGCCTTCGTTAGGCCACGATGCAGGTGATGAGAGGCTATTTTCCTCATCATCATTTTTGGTTTTTTATTGAGACCCCAAACAGAAAAATATCTTCAGGGGAATATTTTTTCTGGAAAATATATTTTCGCAAAGCTGAGTTGTAAAGCTATAAAAGATGTAATTAGAAACTGAGAAAGGGTTCCAGATTTTTCAGAGAAGAACTTGCAAATTGTGAATTTTCTATTTTGTAAAGTTTTAAGATCCTCTTATAGTGTATGCCAGAAGACCCCTTTGGGGAAAGGAATGAAGCTATTCTATTGTTGTAATGGATTCCAAATGAGATGAGTAACAGTATGTATTTTCTCAGCAGTGTTTAAATATAAGTGTTCACTGTGTTTTTCATCATTTTTCTGTTATCGTAGCTTTTGGAATGCGAGTGTTCAAATTGGTTAGATGTGAATTTATCTTGAATGATATCATATATGCTTGTCTGTAACATTTTAAATATGGCTCGAGGCGCGATTTCCGTTCCAAGTTTTATTCACATGCCATTATTCTTCTTGTATTAGTGAGGGGTGGATTCTTATGTTAGTATAAGCCTACCTTGCTCTGACATGTTCTTTCACGGTTTTTCATACTCATTTATTCTGGTAACTATTTACTGGTCTTATGTTCGGCCCATCTCACAATAGTTAGCTTTTATGTCTGCTTCTAATTCACACTTATAGACCCTTATGTTGTACAACTGGATGTCATTCTTGTCAATATTCTGTCTTTGATGTCTTGGTCCCATACCAAAAGCTTTAATCATCATTCCATAACAAGACGTCCTGTCCCATCAGCTTGTAAAAACTCTTTTGAATCCTCTTGTCTTAAGATGTCCTAGGCACTGGTCTTTAACAACTTAAGGCCGTCTCTAGGAGTTACAACAGAGGCTGAGATACCCTTGAGATAAGACAGCAGCTCCTATTTTGACAAGGTCAAGTCAAAGGTCAGAGGAGGAGCAAGGGAGTCGAGATATTTGAGGGCTAGAAAGCAAGGTTGAGCTTGGTTTAGGGCCCGGTCTAAGGCCAATAAAGGAGATCTTGTCATGCTACTGTAACCCTTGAAGGAAGTTGACTACCTCAACCTGTGTGAACAGAAGGCAAGATAGAAGGGTTTCCATAAGTGAGAAAAAAACCACAATAGCGACTCATCTTGTGTCTACATCAACTCAAGAAGGAGACGCAAAACTTCAAGAGCAATCGCAGCTAGAAAGAGCAAAGATTTATGGCCTATTTTGTGTTCGAAAGAGACTGAGATTGCCCAGGAAGCTAGGTCAATATTACTGTAGATGATATGTGCCCTTAGAGAATTTTGTCCAGGCTGAAATAAGGTGCAAAAATCCATCAAAATTTTGTTTGAAGTCTGGTTTATATTCTTAGCAAAGGGTGGGGGACGAGCCCTGATGTAATGTCCCGAAATTTTGGATTACCTGGTGCGATGGTTAGGAGGGTTTTCCATAGCTTGTGTCAGCTTCGTCATAGTAGCGAGATTACTTCATTGGTGGGCCAAGAGGCTTTTAGAGGAGTTTTATGGGTCCTATTGGGATCACTTACCATATTTCATCATCGAGATCAATTATGCATGGTTTCCTCTTGGTTTTGTTGCATTCTAATGATTTCCATAAAATAACATTATTAACGGGCATATTTTAGATAATTACGCTTAAGGTGTTATTCCGGATTGATTACTTGAGAAACACCTTAGTGTAATAGCTCGTTGGAATCAGAGTGAAAAGATCTTGAGGGCAGAATGATAAAAAGGGGCTTTGCGTGGCCAGTGTGACTACAAAGGCGAATTAAGCATTTTTCGGCATTAAAAGTGACTTTAATTAGTTTATAAAAGTCACTTTATTAAATCAAGAAAGGAAAAGAGTTTTTAAATATTTAAATGGAGGGAAAAGATAAGTGAGTTATAAAAAGGGAAATGAGGAGGCCTCTCTTCATTTGTGCATTTGAGTTTTTGGAGAGAGAGTTTGAAGGAGAAACCTAGAGTTTTGGAACCCTAGCCACCATAACAGACTTCGATGTTGAAACTAGACACCCTAGTTTGGATTTGAGACTGAAATCACTCAGATTTCACCGTTGAGCTTCAATGGAGAAAAATATTTTCAAAGAATATTAAGGTACCCAGGTTTTATTAGTTGATTTTAAGATCTTACTTGGTATCTTTTGTCTATTTCTTTTAGGTTGAAGAAGACCCATCAGACTATCGATTTTCCTAGCCTCTGGGAAATGGATTTGTTGGAAGAACAAGTGAGAAGAAGATTGATTTGTATTCCATACAGTGGCTAGCTCGAAGGCCAAGTTTCCTAGTTGTATGTTGGCATATTTGGGTAAAGGTGGAGACCCAACACTTTGCAAGGGAATTTGGTCGAGTTCCTTCAATTTTCTGGGTCAAATCGCTTGTTAACGAGAGGGATTCCATTATATTCTTATTTGAAGAAGTTCTGGAACTGTTTGAGGTCGTGTTACCTTGTTTTGGAGCCATAGCATTTGCTAAACCAACGTTGAACGTGTGAATGTGGTGGGGACAAATTTCTGAGCAACCAAAGGGTGAGCATATCACTGTTCGATAGGCGTATTCCTCATCTAGAAGCCATTGCTTATCACAAACTCTTCGTGGGTATTACTTCTGAGCTAGAACGTTGTCTTTATCTTTACCTAGGTGTATTATGTTGCTTTTGGAACTGCGTTGGTTGCAAGCTTGAGGTAGCATCATCCTAGGTGGTTTTTACTAATTATTGCTTGTTGGTCTGGTCGTATAACAACAACTATGTAACCACGCCATCCCACATTTACCCACTTTTATAAGCTCTCCAAGGTAAACATGAGTTGAGTGTTACTATGACATGACCCGACCTCCAAGTTCCAGTAATGGAAGTGGGGTCTACCAACCAGAAACATATTGTGACCCCTCAAGGACACCAAATCACCCAAGTGTCTAACAACCATTGGTGATCAATCCATGAGTTGGAACTTTCTCTTCTCAAATCTTACATCCCAACTGCATGCTTGACACATTGTGCATGCGGTTGGAAGGCTCCAACCGCATGCATGAGCCTTCCTCCATGCGGTTGCAATCGAAAATTATCAGTTTTGCAGGTGCAGTTGCGAAATCAGTGACATGTTTTTAGGGCTAGCCTACAAGCCACTGCCCAGAACTCTCTAGAATCAAGTCTAGGATAATCACAAGCATAAACAATCAATACTAAAGCTAGATCTTTCCCAAGACATGCCAATCATATGATAAACATTTCGCCAAACATATGGTAAACATAGTAACTACAAGTCATGAATGCTTATTTGATTATGGTTTTCTTAACTTCATCAGAGAATCATCAAGAAGGCCCAATGCCCTCTCAAGCTAGTTGCAACAACACTTGTTCGCTCATGCATACATTAACCATTCAATAACTTATCAAATCATGAACAAGATCCATAACAAGAGCGTAGCATTCAACCATGCCTATAACCAGAATAAAATCCATGACAAATCAGCCATAGATCAACATAATAACCAATACATGTGCTCATTGATCACAATAGCAAAATGACTCATATTATCATATGCAAAAGCCAACCAAGTCAGCGACTTCCACGTACCACCCGACAATAGATTGGGCTGAACCAAATCTCTCAATACATGTGCTCATTGATCACAATAGGAAAATGACTCATATTATCATATGCAAAAGCCAACCAAGGCAGCGACTTCCACGTACCACCCGACAATAGATTGGGCTAAACCAAATCTCTCTTTCAGCCAATCACCCACGTTCCATATTTCAAGCTTGAATGTGGGATCATGTGGATTAAACCAAAATAGAACCAACCAGGGTTTCCAGAAGCCAAACCACCTTGACCCTCAACCACAGTGATTTCACTTAAACCGGTCCAGAAATCACTAATGCCAAAACAAGCTTGGATGTCTCCGACTTCCTTCACCAACACTAGAGGAATTTTCCTGTCTCCACCCATCCATCAAGGATTCCAAGAGAAAGCCCATATCCACCATTGACCCTTGAGAATTTGCCTAAGACCACCTCAACCGAGATCCAAGTCTGCCAGCCATCCAAAGCTTAATCAAAATAGAGAGCCCACTACATCATGGCTATCCTCGAAAAGGTAGGGCAAGGCTGAAACCACTGTAAATATAGGCAAATCCCATGTCAATGATAGCAAAATAACCAAATAACCACATGAATCTACCATGCATTCATATCTCAGCAAGGAAATCACACATGCAGCCTGTTACCTGCAATGTCTTCCTGTTGTAGCTGCTCTTCCAACTTTTCCTTGTACTCCCTTGTTTTCCTCTGATTGTACTTTTCTTGCTTCCTTGCTTGTGTCTAAGTGCTCCCTCTCTCTTCTCTTAGAGCCATGTTTCTGAAAATGATCAAAAGCTGAAACTGATCAAAAGTTGTCAATTTTTTCTCTGATGCCTTTTTATCATTGATGTGTCATGTCTCTTCCTTTCCTTTTTCACTTTCCTTCATTTTCTCTCTAATTTCCCTTGCATTCATATCTGTGTCTCTTCACCTTCCTTTTCTCCTATTTTCTTTTATTTCCTTAATTAAATGTCATTTATTGCCTCTTTCTCTTTGCCAATTTCCATAGCCATTAATAAACCACAAGTGATGCCCACTACAATGTTTGCCCACCATTCAGCTTGGAATATGTGTCCCATGACCTTGGTCTTATTTTATTTACATGGAAAATCAGCCAAGGGTTGTTACAAACTAAATACTGAACTACAAGCCTACAACTGTGATAGTATATCTCTGTTTCACGTGTGAGAGGAATTTATTAAGGAGGCAGCATTATAATCTCTGTGGAGACCAATATATATACCAGGTTCCTCTTGTAACTCTGCCATGCATTTATTTCTTGCAAGATAATGGTCTGTAATATCTATTATAGTCTATGATATGGGATTTTTCAGTGTTGTTATCAATTTATGGTCTATGAAATGAAATATCAACAGTTGGTTTGAGGTTGATCCCTTTATACATGCCTCATAATATACTTGCATTTAACACCAAAAGGTATATTTCACCTACGGCACTATTCAATCAAACTGTTCGCAGAAAGTCCTCACTGAAATTTTTATTTATAAACCCAGAATTTCACTGTAGACTGAGAAATTTTCTGAGTGGGATTACTATAGTGGTCTCAGAGTATGTTCTTGGACAGCTGTTGGGTTTAAATGGCCGATTATAACAAGGGAAAATGCTTACAAGTCAAGAAGAACTATCTGCCCAAAAATTTGAAGATTATGAAAAAACCTTTGCAAAGATGATAGGGCACATGGAAGTATGGGTGTCATCAAAGGCAACAAATAAAAAAAAAGAATAGCAGATCCAAAGATGAAAAGGTAGCAAGGACCGAAGGAAGCCCAAAGGAGAATAATAATTCGAATAAGGATGGGAGAAATGTATTAACTCATACAGAAGAGTCATCTCTTGTAGTTGAAGGTGAAGACCATGACCAAACCTCCCAGGATGAATGGGGAAAAGTCATACCCTTTGAAGATGAAGCTAGCATAAATTCATCCCAACAGGTCACTACAAGGGTTCCGAATGAAGGAGAGTTAGAAATGCCTACAGCATGTTTGTCGTCACTTAGTGAGATTGTTGAGTTAGATGATGAGTACAAAGAAAATCATGAAGCTACGATAGTTGATGACGATCCCCAAGAGGTGTGCAAAGATAATAACACACAAATTGTCAATGATGCAAGCCCAGGCCCATCAGTTGATGAAGTAAATGTTGTTCATAAGCCTACTTGTGCCCATAACTTGGAAAACCAATTGAAGATGAATGTAGACAAGATTATGCCAGCCATGAGGCAATATGATGATACACAGGAATTGGCGACAGATTATTGTTGGATTGCAGTGACACATGACAATTTGAGAGGAGAACCTTCACTTGTATATTTGCAAACTCTCAGAAAGGCATTTGTAGAGATGAAATCTAACTACCTACGTCTCCTTTCAGACAGAAATCACCTACTCATGCTTGTTGAGATATATCATGCTGCACTAGTAGGGAAAGGGGAGGAAGTTGACAGGCTTACACCTGAGCTTGAGACTACCCAGGAGTCCTTGAAGAGCACTCATGTGTCCCTTCAAGAATCAGAGTTGCAAGTTGAGCAGCTTTGTACTGGGTTGAGTTATGGACACTCTTCAACCTCCATGGTAAACAGTCAGTTAACCATGGCAACCATCACACAAGTGTGAAAATTTACAAACAATTGCAGTGATAGATTTATTTCTCCTACTTATTATTTCAATAAGTTATTATTCAGAAATCTTCTGGCAAATATCGAAATAAATACTATTGCAACATTCACAATTATATATGCAGAGAAATAAACAGTAGAGAACATAAGCACAAAAATCAATCACATGTACACAGTTATTTTTGGACAATTGTCCCTGAAAAACCCAATGTGGGAAAATCGGTGCAGTAGATGAGGGTTTTAGTAATTCTTCAACAAATGATATCTTTATAGGGAAAATAACGATAGATAAATTCCGAACCACCTGAGACTGAATTTCCGGCTTACTCGGACAATTCTCTAACACCCAGAACAACCCCTACATGCCCCTGTGTCACTCTGTGTGATTCTCTGCGCAATCCCAGCGCTAGACTACGTGAATCTGCGTGGAGACTGCGTGGGGTCTCTGCGTTGCAGCCTCATGCTACCTCCAGTGACCCACTGCTGCCCTCCGACCCTGATCTCGATCACCCCTGGCCTCCTCCTTCTCTTCTACAACTTCTTGCCCTGCAACTCTCCCACTGAGATCGAATTCTACATTAGAATGGATCTCCTTCGGATACTGAGTGTATGCCCAGCTTATTTTCCAAGTGACCCTCAAGCCTTATTTTATAATCTTCCTGTTGGAGAACCAACGGCCCAGATTAAAAGATTAATCAATGGCTAAGATTAAAACTTGACTTGATCCATGTTTCTTAGAAGATTCACACTCTGACTTATTAATAACCTTTAATTATTTAATTTCCCTAAGTTTAAACTTAGGGTCTTCATTAAAATACTTAATTATTTTAATAAGTCTTGAACCGAGTACAATTTCCACAAACGGTTTTTGGGTTCTTTGGAATGTTGTTGTTCAAGCCTCCCTGCAAAGTTTGAGACTTGGAACACTTCCGAATGCTACACAAATCAACACTCCCTCTTAGTGAGGAAGGTGTTCCAACAATATGCTTGTTGCATGCTGCTCTGATTCCGAAGCACCCTCTACGCTACTAAACTCAGGATTCTACTCCCCACATCTGCTGCGCTGACGCGCCCTACACTGCCACCTTTAACACTGCCACTATCACTTGCTGCCTCTGTACCACAGCTCCCTCTGAATATTGAATCCTCCATTCCTGCTACTGGAAGGGATTCGTCATCATCCCCATCTTCTCTTTGAAGTAGACAAACTTTGTCTTTCCCAGAGCCTTTGTGAGGATGCCTGCCACCTGTTCTCCTATTGGAGTATACGGCAACTGAACAGCTCCACGTTGTACACAGTCCCTGATGAAGTGACATCGGATGTCAATATGTTTCAACCTATCATGAAACACAGGATTCTCAGAGAGCTTTATGCAACTCTGATTATCACATAAGATGTTGGTCGCTTCAATTTTCTCCTTGAGTAGATTTAATAGAAGTTTCCTAAGCCATATGGCTTCGCACGAAGCAGTGCTAGCTGCCATATACTCTGCCTCTGTTGAACTCAGTGCCATGGACTTTTGCTTCCTACTGCACCAGGAAGTCATTCCTGATCCCAGACTAAAACAGTACCCACTAGTACTCTTCCAATCAACAGAACTTCCAGCCCAATCTGCATCAGTGAAACCACTCAACCTGACATCAATGTCACGGGTGTACTTCAATCCAAGCTCGACTGTCCCTCGAAGGTACCTGAGAACATGTTTGGTTCCTGCCTAATGTGCCCTCTTTGGTTCCACCATGAATTGACTTAGGGTATTAATAGCATAACAGATGTTTGGCCTTATATTTACCAGATACATCAATGACCCTATGAGCTGTCTGTACAGTGTAGGATCTGCTTCATCATCTTCGGACGTGTCGAATTTCCTCCGGTTGGTAAACATTGGAGTGGTCATGGGCCTACAATCCTCCATCTGAAATCTCTTCAGAATCTCTGTAGTGTATGTTCCTTGACCAAAGAAGATCTCCCCATTCTGCTGCCAAACTTCCAACCCCAGAAAATAGTGCATCCGTCCTAGATCCTTCATGTCAAATTCTTCAGCCAGATTCTTCTTGCAATCTGTGATGAGCCTTGATGATCCTGTCAAGAACAGATCATCCACATACAATACCAGTATCAAAGGCTCACTCCCTACTCTCAAATAGTAAAGATTGGGATCTACATCACTCTTGACGAATCCCATCTTCTGCAGGTAGTTGTCAATCAGACCATACCAGGCTCTAGGAGCTTGCTTTAGTCCATATAATGCCTTCTTCAATCTGCACACATGAGTTTTATGATCATGTGTCTCAAAGCCCTTCGGTTGTTCTATATACACCTCTTCTTCCATCACACCATTCAAGAAAGTCGTCTTGACGTCCATCTATTGAATTTCCTACCCCATCTATGCAGCGAGGGATATCACGGACCTGATAGATGTGTATTTGGCTACCAAGGCGAAGGTTTCTTCATAGTCTATACCTTCCTTCTGAGCATACCCCTTAGCCATAAACCTAGCTTTAAACTTCTCGATGTTGTCGTCTGTAGCATACTTGATCTTGTAGATCCACCTGGATCCTACAACTGATCTCTCCGGTGGTCTGGGTACTACTTCCCAGACATCATTTGTCATGATGGAACTTTACTCTTCCACCATTGCATCAACCCACACCTGGTGCTAAGCTACTTCCCGAAAACTGGAAGATTCTCCGACCTGAGCAAGTAAGGCTTGATACCTTTCAGGTTGCTTACGTTGTCTCTTCTCATTTCGGGGGATTCCAACAAAATCTTCTACATCCTTCAGAATCTGTCGAAGTTCCCTGCTCGTTCTTCCACTGGTGGTGGGTGGATTTACCGGCTCTCCTTCTTGAAAATCCTCGGAAGACCCATCCTTTGGATCACTATGCCTTGGAGAGGCAACTGAATTTTCTGCTACTAGTTGTTGGGGCTGGACCAGAGGCTCTTCCTCTGACTTCGTAGCAGAAGGCAGCTCTCATGATCTTCTGAAGGCTTTCTCCTCCATGAACTTCACATCTCTTCGCACTACTACTTTCCTGCTCTCAGGAATGTAGATGCGATAAGCCTTTGCATTCTCATTGTATCCTACTAAGTACCCCTTTTCAGCAGTCATTTCCAACTTCTTCCTCTTCTCACTAGGTACATGATAGACGACAGTAGGTTGTCTTGTCGAAGATCCTAAAGTGAATTACTTCGGGCTTCCTTCTAGTGAAGAAACTTTCTGGCGTGATCTTTCCCAGCGCAGTGTGAGAAGTTCTGTTCTGAATGTAGACAGTTGTATTACATGCTTCAGCCCATAGAAATTTGGGCATGTCTTGGTCATACAACGTAGCTCTGGTTGCTTCAACAATAGTCTAGTTCTTCCTTTCTGCCACTCCATTTTGTTCCGAATTGTATGGAGTTGTCCATTCTCTTTTGATGCCTTCCCTTGCACAGAATCCGGTGAATTCTTTATTGTTGTGGAGGTAAATCCCCTCTGCGGACAGAGGCGATCCCTACTAGCCCAGACCGGGTCTAGCAACAATTGTTCACGCTATAGTGCAGGTTCCTAATTGCAAATAAACCAACTAGCGATGAAGGCTTACCTGGAATCCAACGTTGTCGCTTGTAGAGAAAGTAGCGCTCCCATTCCTTAGCTCCGGCAGATCACAATCCTCACGATCTCCGTGATCGGACACCTGCACACGCCAGAAACAAAACAAACACAAGCGTAAAATCCAGTATATGCAACTATATGTCAGTCAGAGAAGACATAACTCATCATCATAATCATCAACAAGAGTGGAACCATAACCAATAGTCGCTTATCATTAATCAATCAAAGAAGAATACAACCATAGCCCTGACGCCGAATTCCCCTTCGGAGGGTCGCCAGCGGAACACGTCTCGAAAAAGCCTGTCGGGGATGGGACAAACCTCTCTCTCCGGATGTCTCGACAATAATCTCCTTGCTTGGATTTGGCCTTAAGGGAATGAATCAAGGCTCTTGCAGCATAAGGCTCTGATGGCTCTTAGGAATTTGGAGACTAGCTTGCAAAGGAGATGAGCAAGCTTTTATAGATGGAGGAAGGGGAGTTGGGATCCCTATAATCATGGGATTGGCCCTATCCTCAAGGAAGCTTCCATGAGAGGTGGCAAACCACTTCCTCTACATGGAGATCCGGAGCCAAACCTCCCAACTCAAATTAGATACCAGTTGGTGGATCAGTTAGGACGAAACTTCCGCCATTTATTTTAAAAAAACATTGCTTAAAATCGGCGCGCCCTCTTTGAAGGATTTCCCCCATTGGCGCGGGTACTGAACTGGCTCCCCGCGCCAATGCAAAAAGGGGTGTTTTTAGGGTTTTTCACAAGGAGTTGTCTTCAGGGCAATGAAAGTACATGTTTAGGGGAATGCCATGAAACTGTTTTCAAGTTATGTAACTTCTCACAGGTCACGGAATGAGCCCTCCAATTGTGCGGGATGGGGAATTGCAGGGACGGTGACAAATTGCTGTGTAACATTTATCTATGTATTCACCTCCATTATCTAATCGCAATACCTAGATCCGCTTCCCTGTCAGATTTTCCACCAAAGCCTTAAACCCTTTAAACAGACTGAAGACTTCATCCTTGGTCTTCAAGAAGTAGATCCAGGTTTTTCTGGAATGGTCATCAATGAAGGTGACGAAATATTCGGCACCGCTAAGAGCTCTTGTGGACATCAGCCCGCAGATATCTGAGTGTATTAGATCCAACACACCCTTGGCCCTATTGTTGCTTCTCTGATATGTTGCCTTGGCATATTTCCCCAATAGGCACCCTTTGCAGACATCATCCTGTTTGGTGCTCAGTTCTTGAACACCTGTGACAGTCTTCTGGAGAGTTCTCAATGCCCCATGATGCATGTGCCCCATTCTTCTATGCCATAGCTCATTCAAGTTCGTTTCATCTGCACTGCCAATTAGTGCCAGTGGAGAATCAAGCTATAGCTTGTACAGCTTGTTGCTTCTTACTCCGATATGTGCCTTCTTCTTCCAACTGGGGTGCTTGACGTAGACTCTATTACCAATAAAGTAGACATCATATCCTTGGTTTTGAAGTTGTGACACTGAGAGCAGATTCATCCCCAAACCCGACACATGCAATACATTAGTGGCCTGGATTCTGTTCCCTACCTCAGTGTGAAAAACTACAGTACCTCTCCCAATGGGAGTGCACTTTGCTTTATTTCCCATGGTTATTTTGAAATCCATCTGCTCTTCTTAGTAGTTGGAAAAACAGTCTCGTACTCCTGTCATGTGAGCAGAGGCTCCACTATCAATATACCAGACATCTGAAGTGCTCGATACACAAGCAAAATCTTCCTCTAGTTTAGATCCTAATACAAATACATCGTGATCCATTTGTTCTATCGTGCTTCTTCCCCCTCCTGGAGAACTGCGTTAACCCTTCTGCGATGTTGCCGCAACAGTAGATCTCTGTTCACTGATAGATGCCCCCTCTATGTTATTCATATCTGGCTCTGATACCATGTGAAAATTTACAAACAGTTGCAATGATAGATTTATTTCTCCTTCTTATTATTTCAATAAGTTATTATTCATAAATCTTCTGGCAAATATCGAAATAAATACTACTGCAACATTCACAATTATATATGCAAAGAAATAAACAGTAGAGAACATAAGCACAAGAATAAATCACATGTACACAGTTATTTTTGGATAATTGTCTCCGGAAAAACCCAATGTGGGAAAACCGGTGCAGCAGATGAAGGTTTTATAAATTTTCTGCAAATGATATCTTTATAGGGAAAATAACGACAGATAAATTCTGAACCACCTGAGACTGAATTTCCGGCTTACTCAAACAATTCTATGACACCCATAATAGCCCCTGCATGCCCCTGTGTCACTCTACATGTCACTCTGAATGCTACACAAATCAACAACAAGGGAATGTTAGGGGCAATCATGATTTGACAGAGGAGCCTCTTATGATAGTTGAGCACGAGGAACATCCAAATGAACTAGCACTTGCAAAGGGATATGTTCTAGAGGTTTCTGATTGTGCATCCATGAGTTGTGGAGACAGGTATATTTCAGATGAGGATACATCCATCTAGGATCCTGGTTCAGTTCACAAGAGTGGAATGGATGTTGGCAACCCAGGTTGGCATTAGGATGTAGGTGGGGTTTTCCATCATATACCAAAGCTGCAGGATGACTACAATGTTGGTGGGATGGATGACCAAGTGACCAAGCGCACACATTCTTTAGGGGAGATCCAATCAACACTAGTGGGCAGTCAATTTATATGTAGACTTTGGGAGACATCCTAGCACATCATTTGTGTGTAGGGTTGTGGGTAGGAGTTACTCAAATGAGAAGGCATTGGTATGCCACCAAGCACGGCATTTCACGGAGACGATGCTCTTCCATTGATGTATAGGGCACAAGAGCCACCAAGAATCGGCACAACAGTGACATCCCCATTAGCATGAGAGGAGTTATGCCACTCAGGCCTACCAGGACAGATGAGGGTATATGACTCACATCATTGTGGGTTCACTAGCATAGTGGCAGATACATTAGTATATGTCGAATACCATAAGATACAAGGTGGTATATCAGCAGGCGATGGTATCCAGTGGTGTATAGAGATATGTTGCAGTGTGCATTGGTATGTAGAGGAGCATAGGGATGCATGGTTATATGCAGTGACATCTACACAGGCACTACACAGCAGGATCTTGGAGCATTGCTTTCGAGGAGATCGAATGACTGGGACGTCAGGCATACCATGGGGTCTCGCTTACCCAGGATCGAGGAGTGGACAGATGAGCAACATGGAGCATTACATCCTTCAAAGAATGATCTTCGATTGGAACATCACCCGATCAGGGTCGGAGCACAGGAGACTTGCAGGACTCCCCTTGGGTATCCGTATCGGCTCTTGATCATGCCCTTGGGAACAATCCATGCCCCTATCATTTTCTAGTACAACATATTGTTACAAAGGTTGTTGTTGTTGTCCTTCGATGCTCTCATCAGATATAGCAGGACACATGGGGGTCACCTGAGACAGTTGGGTGAGACACAGTGCAACGTGGACAGAGGAATGACCTCCCAATGGAGGCATATGGTCAAAGCACGAGTTAACATATACAAGATTAGGGATGGTGTGACCTACTACAAAGGCAGTGTATGTTCCACCCCTGAGTACACACTTGGGGAGATGATCAGGAATGATTTGCATAACACACCTTCAACGGAACATTTCGAGGCTTTGTATGAGCATGAGGCACAGTGGACGACAGACCTTTTTTACAAGAAGGCATGTGGGCTCTAGGCAGTAATTGGGTACATCACCGAGAGATGGGATAGCAGAGTTCGCTATGTGATCTGGCGAGAAACGAATAGTTTAGCATACGCAAAATTGATTCATGATACATGGTATATGTTTATTGGTTGCATACAGGGATTAGAGATGAGGCTCAAATGGGCACCAACAATTAGTAGTATTTCGCCACAGCAGTCAGTTATGATCAGAGAGGTGCAATAGCCACATGGCAGTCTCCTTTTGAGACCAGCAAGGGGCACTGGCATTACAGGTCTCAACGGCTCAGCTACCATTATAGGTGAGTTGTTGGTCTTTACAGGGGAAGATCACTCAGATATTCCATTGGGTTTCAGTTTGGTGGAGGGCGTTTCACTTCTCAGTGATTTGTTGATGGCATAAGAGGTGACAGTGTTTGGTTCATGTGGACGAGGACCCTTTTCAGCAGAAGTTGGATTCTACTTCTAGGAGTTCACTCTTGAGGGCATGAGGTTGGTTTTCGATGAAGCAGCTTCTCGAGAAGAAGGCTGAGAATTTGCATTTTTGAGATGCTCTACTTATTGTCAGTGTGCAGAGGGCCTATGGTATCTATGCCTTGTTGGAGAGTGTGTGGGGTGAGGAATGCTTCACGATGATCGGGATGGATTGGGATCCTGGTATAAGTTTGGATCAGCTTGTGGGGCAGTAGCATGCGATGACATTGCTTGAGGACAAGCAATTTTGGGGAGGGGAGACTATAATGTCCCTAAATTTTGGATTACCTGGTGAGGTGGTTAGGAGGATTTTCCAGAGCTTGTCTCAGCCTGGTCATAGGAGCAGGATTACTCCATTGGTGGCCCCGGAGAATTTTAGAGATTTATGGGTCCGACAGGGATCGCTTACTATATTTCATGATCGAGATCAATTCCGCACAGTTTTCTCTTGGTTCTGTTGCATTCCGGCGATTTCCATAAAATGGCATTATTAATAGGCATATTTAAATTAATTTTTCTTAAGGTGTTGTTCTTGGATGATTACTTGGAGAAACACCTTAGTGTAATATCTCGATGGAATCACGGCGAAAAGATCTAGAGGGCAGAATGATAAAAAGGGGCTTTGGGTGGCCAATATGACTACAGAAGCGAATTAAGCATTTTCCAACATTAAAAGTGACTTTAATTAGTTTATAATAGTCACTTTATTAAATAAAGAAAAGAAAAGTGCTTTTAAATATTTAATTGGAGGGGAAAGGTAAGAGAGTTATAAAAAGGGAAATGAGAAGGTCTCTCCTCATTTGTGCATTTGAATTTTTGGAGAGAGAGCTCTTAGAGAAGGTTTGAAGGAGAAGCTTAGGGTTTTGTAACCCTAGCCGCCATAGCAGACTTTGGTGTTGAAGCTATACACCCCAGCTGAAATCACTAAGATTTCACCGTTGAGCTTCAATGGAGGACAAGATTTTCAAAGAATATTAAGGTACCCAGGTTTTATCAGTTGATTTTAAGATCTTACTTGGTATCTTCTGTCTATTTCTTTCAGGTTGAAGAAGACCCATCAGACCAGCGATTTTCCTAGCCTCTGGGAACGATTTGTTGGAAGAACAAGTGAGAAGGGGACTGGGTCGTATTCCATACACTGGTTGACTTGATGGTCGAGTTTCCTAGCTGTACACTGGCAGATTTGGGTAAAGGTGGAGACCCAACACTCTGCAAGAGAATCTGGTCGAGTAACTTCAGTTTTCTGGGTCAAATCCCTTGTTAAGAAGAAGGCTTCCATTATATTCTTGTTTGGACGAGTTCTGGAACTGTCTGAGGTCCCGTTACCTTGTTTTCGAGCCATAGCCTTTGCTAAACCAGTGCTGAACATGTGAATGTGGTGGGGACAAATTTCTAAGCAGCCAAAGGGTGAGTGTATCATTGTTTGAAGGGTGTATTCCTCATCTAGAAGCCACTGCTTATCACAAACTGTTTGTGGGTATTACTTCTGAGCTGGAACATTGCCTTTCTCTTTACCTGGGCGTATTATGTTGCTTTTGGAGTTGTGTTGGCTGCAAGCTTGAGGTAGCATCATCCTAGGTGGTTTGTGCTAGTTATTGCTTGTTGGTCTGGTCGTATAACAACAACTAAGACTGAACTACAGGCCTACAACTGTGATAGTATATCTCTGATTCACGTGTGAGAGGAATTTCTTAAGGAGGTAGCATTATAATCTCTGTGGAGACCAATATATATACCAGGTTCCTCTTGTAACTCTGTCATGCATTAATTTCTTGCAAGATAATGGTCTGTAATATCTATTATAGTCTATGATATGAGGTTTTTCAGTGTTGTTATCAACTTATGGTCTATGAAATGAAATATCAATAGTTGGTCTGAGACTGGTCCCTTTATACATGCTCCAAATATGCTTGCATTTAACACCAGAAGGTACATTTCACCTACAGCACTATTCAATCAAACTGTTTAAAGAAAGTCCTCACTGAAATTTTTATTTATAAACCCAGAATTTCACTGTAGACAAATTTTCTGAGTGGGATTACTACACCTGAAAGAGGCCTAATAAGCCTCTAGAGGTTCGTTGGATTTCTATGGTAAGGCGGCAGGCCAAGCCCTAGAAGAGGCAAAAATTGACCTCATATTTGGAGCAAAGGCAGTGAGTACCTCAGGCAAAGAGAGAAGGCAGTGGATTTTTGCAGTCTGTTCATGAATGGTGAATTGAACAGCTGGTTTGAATGTTAATTATGCAGTGACCTTGAAGGACAAAGACCAGTGTGAGTAGCTGGTGTTTTTGAAGGTTGATTGTACAGTGAATTTGAAGAATGAAAGCCACTGTGAGCAGTTGATTGGGCAGAGACATTAAAGGAGCAAGTTCTTTGCAAGAGGAAAAGTACAGCTAGGTGTCAGTGACAAAAGAGAAATAAAGGACTGTTGTGAAAGAACATCTTCAACAAGTTGGTTATTTTTGTCATTGTTCTTTTGGGCAGTTTGAAGATCAAAAGGCATCAGACCTCAAGTCCTAACCTATTTGTATACTATGTGTACTAGCTATACTAGTGATCTAAAGGGCCATGATCCCTAGTAAAGGAGCTGTTAATTTTGGACAACTAGGTCCAAACTCCATGTTGTGATGCTCAGATGAAGATGCCAATATTTTTATTGGATTTCTCTTTCGGAGAGGTGCAAGATTGATCTAAAGATCATCTTGATCCGATGAGCAAAACATTTATTTTGAATTTATTCAAAATATGTGTAGGTCCGCCAGAAATGAAATGTAGGCTTGAAGCCCCAGCAGTTGTGTCACACGCCCTCACTGATGGATATAAATAGGTCAACGTTGGAGGTCATTTCACTCATTCATCATCGCACATTCTCTCTCCTCATCTGATTGGTTCGATCATCACTTGGAGTCTCTTCTTCTCCACACGTGGGAAAATTGCAGCAAGGAGAATTTCTGTTTTCGACCTAGGGTTTTCAGCGTTGACTTTGGTCAACGCATGGTCAAACTGACCCCAATCTTGGTCAAAATTACGATTTCTGTAGTCTGCATTTTCTGGCACAGAAATCGAGGTTGACTGTTGACTTTAACCAGGATACATTGACTTTTTGCTGCTGCTGTTTTGCATTGACCATTGACTGTGACAGCATTGACTTTCATTGACTTTGGGTTGACTGATATTGCTGTCCGAGAGGGTTGTGTGACACTTCTGGTTGGCTGACTGTATTGAGACTTTGCTGGTTGAAGCATCCTGTTGACCACTGTAACACACCTACACACATATTTTTGGCTTGTCTTCTGTCGATCCACTGGTATGTTCTATCAGCATTTTACTTTCTTGTTTATGTGATTGATGTTTGATATTCGGGATAAAAAATAAAGTTGCATCAAGCATAGAACATTTACAAAAATTTACATGGTATTGGAGTTGAGGTGAAGACAAAGCCCAAGTTTGTAGCAATCACCGAAGAAGAGCATGGGTACCTTAAACTACAATGGCTTTAAAGCTGATGATAAATTGACTGGGAAGGAAGACTTCCATGTCTGGAAGATGACATTGGATCTAATGTTGGAGGACCAAGATGTCATGGACCATGTGCAGGGTAAAATCCAAGAGCCTCCATCCACTACACCTACTGCCACCAAGTCAAATTATAAAAAGGGGGAAATAAAAGCAAAGCTGATGATCAGGGACTCAATTCATAAGAGTTTGGTTACCCAAATCTCTGAGCTGGGCACATCAGAGTAGATGTATGATAAGTTGGTCAACATGTTCAAGGCCAACAATGCAAATCAAGTCCTTTTCTTCAAGAACCAACAGAAGAATCTGAAGAAAGGCAAGGATGAATCCGTTCAATCATATTTACTAAAGTTTATCGAAATCAGAAATAATCTTCTTGCTATTGGGGAGACAATAGCTGATCGAGAAATGGTTCTCACCGCACTTGGAGGTCTCTCATCTGAATGGCATGTATTCAATACTACCATTCTCAATAACAATGTGATACCTGATTTTGAAGAAGTACTATCGAGATGCATACAAGAAGAGACAAGGATGAAGGAATATGAAAATGAAGGAAATGTTGCCTTCACTGCTCGTGCTAAGAAGAAGAAATTTGGTGGTCCGAGGAACAAAGGAAGACCAGGGGCCCAAGGGAAGAAAGGTAAATGTTACATATGTCACAAGACCGGCCACTATGCTAGAGAATGCCCTCTCAAGAAGGATTCTCCTGATGAAGATGATAACAACAACAATTGGAGGAATGGCAATCAAAGGAACAATAGGTTCAAAGGGAAGAGGAAGGCTCCGTCTGGTGGAAATGGGCAACCTTTCAAAAGGTCAAGAAATTCCAGGTATGAGGAATCAAATGTTGTTGATGATAAAAGAAATGAATTCATTCTCGTATCTGCCCTCTCTGTTGCATCTCCACCCGACACTATGGATGTCTGGTTGATAGATAGTGGTGCCTCAAGGCACATCACTGGGTTCAAAGAAGCACTTTCTGATATGGTTGAGAAGGATGTTAATCTGAAAATTATCCTTGGAGATAATGCCACATATCCCGTGAAAGGGACAAGGACTGTGACCCTCCACTTATCTCAAGGTCAAGTCCTCTGCCTGCAAGATGTACTATATGTACCTGATTTGAAGAAGAACCTTGTGTCTATTTCAGCCATGGAAGACAAAGGTTTCAACGTGGCAATCATTGATGGGAAGGTGTGTATCTGGAAGAAGAGTTTCAAGGAAGCTATCATGATTGGGTTTATAGTTGATACACTCTACCAGGTTGGAGAAAGTCCATTGGGAGGGATGACATGTGATACTATCTGACAAACTGAACTATGGCACCAGAGGTTTGGACACCTTCACTACAAACCCTTCCCGAAGCAAGGAAGGTGGTGACGGGGATGCTCGAGTTCACAAATGATCGTTAAGGTGTATGTCAGGGTTGTGCCGAAGGAAAGCATACAAGGGGACCTTTCCCCTCAAGTGTCACAAAGACATCTGATGTCCTACAACTAATACATTTTGATCTGTCTGGTATGTTGCCCGTAACATCCTTGGGAGGATGTTCTTATTATATGACGTTCATAGATGACTTCTCTCGCAAAACCTGGATATACTTCTTGAAGAAGAAGGATGAGGCTTTCATGTGGTTTCGTACTTTCAAAGCCTTGGTGGAAAATCTAACAGGGAAGAAGATCAAGTTATTGAGGACCGATAATGGCACTGAATATGAGACGAACGAGTTCAAGAACTTTTGCAGAGAAGTTGGCATCAAGAGGGAGACCACAACTGTTTATACTCCTGACCAGAATGGCGTTGCTGAAAGAAAGAACAGGACCATTGTGGAAGCTGCCCATGCCATGCTATGTGACCAAGGTCTTCCGAAGTTTCTGTGGGGAGAAGCTACGAACACTGTTATGTACATACAAAACTGATGCCCGCATTTCACTCTGGACTCCAAACTCCCAAAGAGGTATTCTTTGGTAAGAAACCTGACGTCTCACATTTTAGAGTTTTTGGATGTCCTATTTATTTTCATGAACCGAAGGAGAAGAGGAGCAAGCTGGATGCTTCTGGAAAGAAGGGAATGTTTGTGGGCTATAGTGAAACTTCGAAGGCCTATAGAGTCTATGTGTCTAGTCAAAGGGAAGTGGAGATATGCCACAATGTTACCTTTGACGAAGATGCTTACCTGCAGAAAAGTAATCAATCTTCCGAGATCTGAGTAAGATCATGAAGCAAGGCCTGGAAATCAAGAAGAACCGAAGGATGAGACGTTGCCCGATGTTGATGTTGATGGACCGATGGACCCTATTGATCCACCTCCTTCAATGAGGAAAAGACCATCATGGCTCAGGGAAACTCGAGGATGCCGAGAATCATATGGCCCCAAGGGGGACATTCCGTGAAAGCAAGAAGCCAAATAGATACCAAGGGTATCTAGCAGCCATCAGTACAATCGTACAATCTAAGCCCGGATCTTTTGAGGAAGTCGTAAAGCATCAAGTCTGGAAGGATGCTATGCACGAAGAATATGAGTCCATTATGAAGAATGATGTCTGGGATGTGGTTCCAAGACCAGAGGACAAAGCAGTTGTCACCTCGAAATGGCTCTATAAGATCAAGCATGGATCTGATGGTAGTGCTAAAAAGTTCAAGGCGAGATTCATTGCCCGTGGCTTCTCTCAAAAGGAAGGCGTAGACTATGATGACATATTTGCACCTGTTGCTCGATATACCACCATCTGATCTATCATAGACCTTGCTGCTACGCAAGGATGGAATCTTCATTAGATGGATGTGAAAATCGCATTTCTGCATGGTGCGATAAAGGAAGAGGTGTATGTGGAGCAACCTTTGGGGTTCCAAGTTCAGGATCAGGAAACCCATGTTTGCAGGTTGAAGAAAGCCCTCTATGGGTTGAAGTAAGCACCCAGAGCTTGGTACGAGAGGATAGATAGCTACCTGATGAAGCTAGGCTTCACTCGTAGTAATGTTGATCCAAACCTTTACTTCAAAGTTGATGGAGAAAAGCCTCTCATTCTAGTGTTGTATGTCAACGACCTCTTCCTGATAGGTTCTGACCCTCTCATTCATCAATGTAAGAGGGAGCTCACTGTTGAGTTCGAGATGGACCTAGGACTGATGCATTACTTCATAGGCCTAGAGGTCTGGCAAAGACTTGGTGAGATTTTCCTTTCTCAAGGAAAATATATTGTGAAGCTTATGGAGAGATTTGGAATGGTGGACTGTAAGTCCGTGTCGTCACCGATGGAGCTCAACTTTAAGAAGTTGACTGGCAGTGTTGCTGGGCCCATGCTAGAAAATCCTACTGAGTATCGTCAACTTGTAGGGGCCCTAATGTTCTTAGTGAACACCCGTCTGGATGTATGTTTTGCAGTGAACACTTTGAGTCAACATATGGTTGAACCTCATCACATTCACTGGGTTGGTGCCAAGAATCTGTTGAGATGTCTTCGAGGCACGATAAACCATGGGCTAAGATACACTGTCGGGAGCATGACACTCCATGGATATACTGATGCCGATTGGGCTGGCAGTGTGGTGGATCGTAAGAGCACATCGAGATGATGCTTCACACTTGGGTCTGCTTCAATATCATGGATGAGCAGGAAGCAGAAGTCGGTGGCTTTGAGCACCGCAGAGGTCGAATACATTGCAGCGAGTATGGCCTATTGTGAAGCAGAGTGGTTGCGAAAGCTCTTCAGTGAGTTGTTCGGGCATGTGCCAGATACCACCGTGATACTTTGTGATAACCAGAGTGGGATTCGGCTATCCGAGAATCCTGTGTTCCATGATCGATCCAAGCATATTGATATCAGGTACCACTTTATCTGGGATATGGTACAGGGAGGCGTCGCAAGGCTCGATCATATAGGAACTGATGAGAAAGTCGCAGACATTCTCACAAAGCCCCTGGGGAAGGTCAAGTTCCTAACCTTCCGTGAGAATCTTGGAATCGTGGAATGACCCTATGCTGAGGGTTCTGTTGGACGATGCGCTCTGGGAGCTTTGGGGGCTTTGGGGATAGCTTCTCGGAGCTATAAGCACACACAGAGCTAGGCTTGCCGAACCTTGTGGTGCTTCTGCCCCACCGTTATGATGTTGAGTTGGTTCACCTCTCATGATCTGTGCCCTGAATGCATCCTACCCATTGAGTCCCGGACTCATGGGAAGCACCTCTCATTTGGCCAGTGAGGTGGGAAAACCTAAAGACCAACAGAAAAGATCGATGGACGCATCGAAGATTGTCGTACTCTCTATGTCTAGGATGGCACGTGTCCAACCACTTGATCTGGGATAAATTCTAGTGAGGTTTCAGACCTCCAACTGACTTCGGGTCAAGTAAACCAACTTCGGGTTGGTATGTGACTCTTTTGAGTCCTATAGAGGTTCCGGACCTCTGGGCTAAATTTGTCAGTCGGGAATGATGTCTTGGTGACTGACCCATTTTTGTTCTGAAATAAAGAAGCCAACGAAGTAAGTTACGGTGGGATGACGCGCGATGTTTGGATGGCACAGGTGGATGGAGTTCTCCCTAGTTGAGAGGGAGTGTTAATTTTGAACAACTATGACCAAACTCCATGTTGTGATGCTCAGATGAAGATGCCAATATTTTTATTGGATTCCTCTTTCGGAGAGGTGCAAGATTGATCTAAAGATCATCTTGATCCGATGAGAAAAACATTTATTTTGAATTTATTCAAAATATGTGTAGGTCGGCCAGAAATGAAATGTAGGCTTGAAGCCCTAACAGTTGTGTCACACACCCTCACTGATGGATATAAATAGGTCAATGTTGGAGGTCATTTCAGTCATCCATCATCACACATTCTCTCTCCTCATTTGATTGGTTCGATCATCACTTGGAGTCTCTTCTTCTCCACACATGGGAAAATTGCAGCAAGGAGAATTTCTATTTTCGACCTAAGGTTTTCAGTGCAAATTTGACCAGAGTTCACTTTGGTCAACGCATGGTCAAACTGACCCCAATCTTGGTCAAAATTCTGATTTTTGCAGTCTGCATTTTCTGGCACAAAAATTGAGGTTGACCGTTGACTTTGCCCGGGTACATTGACTTTCGCTGTTGTTTTGCATTGACCGTTGACTGTGAAAACGTTGACTTTGGGTTGACTGATATTGTTGTCTAAGAGGGTTGTGTGACACTTCTGGTTGGCTGATCGTATTGAGACTTTGTTGGTTGAAGCATCCTGTTGACCGCCGTAATGCACCTACACACATATTTTTGGCTTGTCTTATGTCGATCTACTAGTATGTTCTATCAACATTTTACTTTCTCGTTTATGTGATTGTTGTTTGATATTGGGGATAAAAGGTACAGTTGCATCAAACATAGAACATCTACAAAAATTTGCAGGAGCTCCATGATTCTTTTATTGATGGACCAATAAAAAATCAATCTTTGGGCTCAGTATCTCTGTGCACTTTATTGATTTCACTGTTGTAGATTTCCATTGTGGAAAGTGCTTTTAGTTGAGTACCTTCAGTGTGTTTATGATCAAATCTAGACACAGACCAGATCTAGGGTATAAGGAAAATTCAACACTATGAGACTAAAGAAATTTAATCCTTTAAGAAGGAACCCCATATGAAGGTTTGTCCAAAAATCATACTTCAAATTCCCTAGCTCAACAAGAAAAGGATGTGGCCTAGTGACCTAGACCTTTTTCTCCAAGTGACTATGTAGCCCCTCAATGGATCGATCCAAAAGATTTGTGTAATTTCAACCATAAACTAGAAAATTATCTTATGAAGCACAATATCCTTGCAAAACCCAAGAAGAGAAAGAACAAAAGAACCAATCCTCAAATTGAAGACAAATCGTTTGCAGCAAGAAGTGTTAAGTATGCCATTATGATCTCACCTTTTCACAACATGGTTTGCTAAGGAGGGGGAGTTCTAAGTTTATATATGATGCTCTCACCCAAATCTTCTTTAGATACACAAATTTAAGAGACTTGTCATCCACAATCAACTTGGAGACTAAGTCACAACATAATTTTGAATTTTTACAACGAACAAACCCTCACAAAGGAGATCGATCCCCATAGAAGAGGGTTGTACCCCACACAAGAGGGCCATCTAGAACTTTTAGGTCCATCTTTCCACACAAAACTTTCTTGAGTGATCTCCAAAAAAAGTCAAGAATGCTTTCTTTGCTTGAATGCTTCAATACTAGGTCTCCATGTTTGCCTGGATTGAGTCCAAAAAAATTCAAGAATTCTTTCTTTGCTTGAATTCTTCAATACTAGGTCTCCATGTTTGCCTGGATTGAGGGTAGACGTCCCAATGACTAGCATGTGTGGATGTCTCCCATTAGTTGAGGTTGAAACTTACTTCAAAAATTACCTTTAACTTGGTCTTGATGCTTGAACATAACTTGGAAACCTTACTTTGGCCCAACATCCTTCAATTATGCTCAGCATTCCTTGACTTGAGCACGAATTCTCCTCGAACGATTATAATAGGTGAATGATTTCCTTCAAAGTGGTCGAACTTGACTTGTAGATCGATCAATGGCTTGGTTTGAATGTTTCTTGATTGATTCCTTGAATTGAGATGATGAATTGATGAAGATAGCCTTCATTGATCCATTCCCTTGCTTAACTTGACTTGAAGTACACCACAGTTTGCTCTCTGACCCTCATCATCTCCTTCGGTGAAGTTGGGTTGGTACCTTGGTTTAGAAATAGATGCTCTTCTCTTTTCTTGCCAAGTTGTCCTTGAATAGACACATAGTTTGAATGATTACTATAATATGAATATGTAGGTTGAACTTGTGTTTGCAGGTGACCAGGATATGCATATAATTTAACCTTTGAAGTTTGTGCTGCAAGAGTTTGACTAGATTTCACTGATTGATATAGATGAGCAGTGTTTGGAGTTTGACACAATAATGACTTGGAACTTTGACTTGATGATTGAGATATGTTATGGACTATAGATCTCACTATGATAGCAAATTTGGGATTTGACCTGATGACTAATGATTTGATTTGACGACTCATGATTTGCCTTGATAACAATGCTATATGGGCATAGTGACTTTCAATTGGTATTCAATAATGGTGTTGTATTGGCCTCCTTGTTCTTAGCACAATGGTTGAAGTATTCACAATTGTGATTCAGTGAAGTAATCTCACAATAAATGGATGGAACCTATTCTTAGTATATGCATTTGCATCTAGTGACTTGTATTATGATCATGAGGATGAGTTGATGATGTCTGATTTGATAATTAAATGACAACTTGTTGGCATGACAATAAAAGAAGTCATGACTTGAAGAGAGCTCTACTTGTCACCTGGTCTAAAGAATCTGATACCGTGATATTGATGATTTTGATATTAGTTCTTGCAGAGAGCATTGTATATGTCCACATTGACAGTTATTTGGTGAAGCCAGGATGATGTGTTAATCCAAAACTCTACTTCAAAAGTCTTCCAAGGTATAATTTTGATTTTGGTTTTATATGCTGACAGACTACTATTGACAAGTAATGAGCCTCAGATGATCTAAGTAAGAGGGAGATGGCTTCTGAAGCTCAAAATAATGAATCATGGCATGATTTCTAAAGTTGGGAAAAGAAAATATATATCGTGAAGCTTTTTCGAGAGATGTTTGAGAAAGTTTTTGATATGACATGGATATATTGTGATGACAAAGAGTGGGATCTGATTTGCAAAGAATCCCATATATAGCTGGGACTGAAATACCTTCATATATTGAGACAATGTTGATGTACGAGACAAGCTTAGGCTTGTGGTTGGCACCTCCTTGAGAGGGAAGATGATTATGGTATCCTTTTTGTGATATATATATATATATATATATATATATATATATATATATATATTGTGTTCTAACATGACATTTGATTTGATGTTTTGTATGAACAGGAGACAACGGCTATTGACACATGATGATTACCAGATATGAGTACGATTAGATGTTGTTGATCTACAGAGAGCATCGCTGATCGAGATCACTGAGCCAGCTCTTCCCCCATCTGAGATCTTAGGGTGAGGAATTGAGGTGGCCATAGGCACGCCACAGAGGACCGCACCCTGGCCGCAGGGACAAGCAACCTGGCCAAGACCCAGATCAGTATGCTGAGGTTAGGCTGCAATTAGAACCGCTGGAAGGAGGTCCCGGAACTGCAGGAAGAAGGCACAGGGTTGCAGAAAGGGGGCCGCAGGGCCTCAAGTAGGAGGCTGCATGCCACAGGCCTGTGTGACAGGTTGAGATTGAGCAGATCTGTGGAAGGTTGAACTTTGGACAGTAAGGCCGCAGGCCTAGGGGGAACAGACAAAGGTTTGGTTAGGGTTGGGCAGAGGCTACAGCAAGGTATCCGAGGGCCAAAGGATCAGCGCAAGTGAAGTAGTTTGTTGTGGAGATCATGCCTAGGACTGCCAAGTGAGCAGCCAAGATTGGCTCAAGTCTGTGGACAAAAGAAGTCTGTAGCTGCAAAGAAAAGAGGGCTACAGTAAGGACAGCAAGAGTACCAGTGTACCGTGGACTAAAAGGTGCAAGCCCAGGTGAGTTTTGTATTCTACTGATTGTGTTTATTTGTTGAGCAGATGAGTCCCTAATGGACTAGGCCTCAGCCCTAGGGTTTTAGTAAAAGGACTGACTGTGTATATTAGCATTGTAGAAGGGTTTGTAAAGGGCCATGATCCCTGGTACAGAAGCGTTAGTGTTTTCTTATTAATGGACTGATAAGGAACGTGATTTTGGGCCAAATATCTTATGTACTGTTATTGATCTCCTTGCTGTTATATTCCACTGTGCAAAGAGTTGGCTAAGTCATTGATCAGACCTAGGATGCATGGAAATTCCAACACTTTGTATCTGCATATTCTGATATAGTCCTCCCACACTACAATTTTTGTGGAGAGAGAAATAACTATCCCATACACTTCTTGTGGATCCCATAGTCTTGGAGGAGATTGAACATCCTTGGAATGGATTGTGGAGTGAGGCACCAACATTTTCCACAGGATGACTGCAACTAGACGGACATGGAGCAGCTTAACCCATTGGAGATGGATGAGTCAGGTGCAAAACTTTCTAGGGTAGACCCTTAAGAGGGGACTTCAGCAGAAGCAGAGGTTTAGCCATAAAACATTACTGAGGATTAGTCTATGATGGTAATCTTGATGAGTCCTGAGTCACAAGTCATGACCGATTATTTACTATTTGGAATAAAGTTCGATGAGTTTTGGATTCTGTTGGCCATTTAGGACACAAGTTGATCTATAATTTGAATACAACACCCACTAATACCTTTGGCTTTGTTTGTAGCAATCTTAGCTAGTTAAAGTTGGTTATGGAAAGAAGATAAATGCTTAAGTTCAAGTTTTTGAAAATACAAAACATTATTAGTTAATAAACAAATAACTTAATCAAAATATTACGGAAGAATAAATGACAAACATTATCATGGAAGAATGAAAAGCAGACAGCATAACGGAAGTTCAGATATAATGACAATTCAAAATCAAATAACAGCACCATCTTAAAAAATTTAAAGCTTACCAATCCATCAAGAACCCCAATTTGCTTGGGCTCTGAGAGTCACTCCTACAAATTTCTGGATATTCTGGCCACCTCCTCATCAACCACCTATCCAAAACAGGAAACCAATCATGTCTTCAGAAGAAAATAGCCAAATACAGCAGCCTGTGCATGACTCAAGAAATTGATCCTTATGCATTATATAAATATTAGTACGGAAAAAGGACTATGCAATTCAATATTCGGAAATAATACAAGAGGAACTCCTCATTCATTTTACAGCAGATTAAAATCATTGACAGGAAGCCCATTAGCAAGTTTAGCGCACAGTAAGTAAACGCTATCAAAGGTGTTGAGTTAGATCACGGTAGATGGATTTATAAAACTCTCTTTTGCAGCAGTAGAGTCATCAAAAGTCCAAAGAACCACAGCCAGGCTAACTTTATAGAAGATTATGCTCCCAATAAGAGAAACCTAAGCTTAGAGTGAACAAATTCCCAGATGTTATAACCTCAAAAAAGACAGCCTGAAATACTAAGAGAAACTGGCTCTGGATGTGTCATCACAAAGAAGCGCACCTGCCAGAACCTGAGCTATCATGGGTGTAGTGCAGTTACACGTGTAACTATGACACGCAGTCATATTTAAGAATGCATCAGTGCTATCTTCGCTTTTGAAGGAAAGGCACAAGAAACATTACTTATTTCTTCTTTTTCTCCTACACTGCAGGATAAAACTAATTAATGCTAATCACGTCATAAGGAAACATAGTTGTGTCCCTAGAAATGGAGGCCTAAATGGATGAAGTACACAAATAATTACCAATAATTGGTTGAAGAGTTGCAACTGAACCTTGGATAGAATGCAGCATCAAACATGAGATAGCGAAGAAAGGAATTATCAGCAATTTGAGAACAATAAAATGGAAAAGAATCGAAAGCATTAACACATTCATGGATATTAGAACCAGCAACTGTAGTCTGTTATCATAGAGAAGGAAATGGCACCACAAGGCCAGTTTCCACCGAAGCAAATAGTGAAAACAAAGATACATAAAGATGCACTTACTAAAAAAGGAAAATAAATAAACCAAATCAAAATGGCACCCCAGTCACATACACCAGAAATAGGTAAAACTTGAAGAAGCAGTCTCAATAACATGCAGTAGATGTTGGAAATAGAAAACCGTGCAAAATTCAACAGGGTCAGATGAAGAACAATTCTTATTAATAGGTCATGCGGAAAATGTTATGGCTTGAATGTGTCAAGAAACAATACCATATGACTTCAATCACCTCCCAAGCTATATATAAGGACTAAATAGACAATTGACTATTATACATACGGAGAAAATCAAAAACAGCTTGTACATGTGCCATAGTTAGTCACCTCCTTTTCAGAGCTTGGATCTCCTCATCATATTGCAGATGTAATATAAGGTCCTTTGCTTCTTGTAGCCTCCTACGCTTCCTAGTTTGTAATTCCTGCCAAATAAATCCAATTAAAAACCAAGCTTCCGTAAGGATAAGATAACATCATTGAAGTCTGACTGTTGACATTTCATTAATTGTTCTTGTCAACATGTATAAAAAATCAGAATTCCATTGCTCCAGGGCCAGTGGGGCACCTACGGAAGTGTTTTCCTGTGTATCCCTTTGGGGGAAACTTGGAGAAGCACGTGTGGAAATGTTTCCCAGGTGTGGGGGATGTGTTTCCCAAAAAGGGGGGCATCTAAGCACCCCACACCCCCAATGTAATATCCACTACACAGAATATCTTGGAAACCCACCAGTATTTCTGAGTTTAATAAGCCTGATCTTTGTGTTAATATGTCAAACAGTAGGAGCACAGTTTGATGTAGGTATAATTTTTCTTGTCTTTGGTAAAATAAACATATAAGGCCAGAACGTATGCTTCCAACAAACACTCCAGAATAATAGTTCGATGCTCTGATATATATTCCTTCAGTGTTATCATCTCCTTACAGCAAGGATGGCCAATGATTGAGTATTATATTCTGAAGTAATATTCAGCTCCATTTATGGCATAAACGTAGCAAGGAAACCCGCGATCTCTTCTCAACTCTAATAGCCTCCACGCACAGACTTTTGTTGTGGCCCTACGATCAGCACATCAGAAACGAACATGACTGCCTTTGGAGGTTAAACTCGTCCCACTCAAATCTCGGCTTTAATATACCTATCAGCAGATAAGACTGAATGACTTCAACCCTTTCATTGCTCTGATTTTGGCAATGTGCTATAGCCAATGTGCTTCAAGAACCTCTTTAAGGCTGATATGACCGCACGGTAAACTGGTATGTCTCTTCCCCTTATGAAAATCCATTCCTCAACTTATGAAGTGGACTCATATGACCAGCAAACCACAATGTGACCCAAGCCTCATATCTGTGGGTAATGCAGCCAGTAAAGGATCCCAAACTCGATCTCAACAATGATGAATCTCTGATTTAATACACCCAGAAAGCAGAGATACCCCATGGCCCTTGCTATGACAAGGAAATTGGCCCTTCCGCACTCAGAACTCGGCCTCTACAGGTGAATACATCCAACAGAAGATAAAAACAATGATTTTGGCCTCTTAATCTACTGCATGATCTCTTCCAAACTTCATACCAACAATCAAATCAATCTCTGCTGATAATAAGTCTTTGGCACTGTAATCTCATAATAAACCATGGACACCATCATTACCTCCTTTGAAGCTCGATCTCGGCCTGCTAGATAAATCAATTCACCTTGGAGGAATTAACTCGGCCCTCTGGTCTTGGAAGGGAATTCAATCTGGAAATGGACAGAGAAATTTGTCCCTCAATCAGGTGTACTCAGCCTTCAAAAATTTCCTTAAGTTGCACGAAACAGGGAAATGGAAACGAGTTTCTGAAATGGGGTACGGTACGAAACGCGACCTCCCCAAATTTTGGAATGAGGGAAACGCGATATATATATATATATATATATATATATATATATATATATATATATATATTAGAATTTAGGACATTTAAGAAATTTTAAGTGAAATCCTAAAACATACATGATAAAGTATAATTTATTACATTCAAAGCATAAACTATTACATCACATTTACTCAAGAATGATAACAGACACATAGTGAAAATAACAATATCCGAATATCCAAAACCAACCTTTATTATATATCAAAATCTCAAAATCAGCCTTTATTATATATATGAGGCTGCAAGTACAATAAAGACCATGAGGCTGAAAGTACTATAAAGTCAAAAGACTAATACTCATTATCAGAATCCTCATCAAAAATAGCAGCAGAAGCATGCTCAGCAGTGGATGGTGTAGCTGAAGAAGATGTTTGGCCAATTCCACTTCTATGCTCCTGGTCCTCAATATTCATGGCAGCTAGAGAGAGCTCCAAATCAGGGTTTTCTGGATCCACATCCCATTCTTTAGAAGGACCATTGCCATATTTTGGACCCCTGTGGGATGCAAGGCAAAGGTTGGTGTGCACATAAACAAGATCCTCTGCCTTCTGTGAGCCCAACCTGTTGCGCTTCACAGAATGAATAAAACCATAGGTGCTCCAATTCTTTTCTGCTGATGAAGAGCTTGCCACTTGTGAAAGGATGTGAATGACAAGGTTTTGCAAATGTAAAACATTTGCTCCATGACAAATCCACCACCTAACTGGATTCATGGTGCTTCTCGCCTCCAAAGATGATATATCTGAATAATCATCTATTCCTGCAGCAAAACTGGCAAATTTTTCCTTCACCTCCCTGTGTAGATGAGCTGGAAAATTTTCATAAGGGATTTTTTCACCCCATTAGCCACCTCTCTATCTTTATGGTGTGCCTTCCTCTTTCCATTGCTTTGAGCAATAAGCTCCTCATCATAAAATCTAGGATTCAAGGCATGTGCTAAAGTGTGCAATGGAGTGTTGAAATTGTTCCACCTATCAACAATGATTTTTTTGATTAATTCAGCAAAATGATTTTGTGAAATGATTTCCATAGTTTTCTCAAACATGGAATCCATGCCATCATATACCTCTCCTAAGCAAGGCTGGTCAGTGTCAGCATTTCGAAGAAGCTCAAATGCAGGGGTTGCGAACATTAACAAGAAATCTATCTTGCTCCACGAATCCTCATCAAGGCACAATCTACACACCCTATATCCCTGCTCTGAATCTGTGTGTCTCCACTCAGCCCAAAGTTGACTCACCATCATAGACACTAATGCTTGCTTAAACACAAAAAAGCGGCGCAACGTTATGAAGTTTGAGGCATATCTTGTCTCAGCAACTTTTAACAAGTCCAATTTGGAGTACTCTCGAAATATTGCTTGAGATTGGTGGTGGTTGGTGATGAATTTAACAATCTCCCTTGCTTCCCCTATGAGTTCCTTTATCCATGGGACTTTATTGTCGAACTCCTCTAAAATCAAATTCAAATTATGGACAATGCAGAGTGTCCAAAAGATGTGGTCATACCTCCCCTCAATAATTAAACCTGTAGCTTTGCATACTAGTGCATTATCCGTGATAACTTGCACCACCTTGTTAGGACCTACTTGTTCAATAGATTTTATAATAACATCAGCAATGAATTGTGCATCTTTCACCTCTCCCGAGTAGTCTTCCACCTTTAAAAAAATTGCTCCTTTTGGTGGAGTGGCAATGATATTTATCAATGGTCTACACCTTGTATCTGTCCATCCATCTGAGATTATGGTATCCCCAAAGCTACTCCAAGAAGAACGAACTGGTGATAAGACATCCTCCACAAGATCCTTCTAATTTTTGAGAAGTTGAGTTCTAACTTTCTCATAGTTGGGCCCCTTGTACCCTTGAGGAGCTTTGTTAACTTCCCTTATCATATCTTGCCAGTAAGGAGAGCGAAAAAAATTGAATGGGATACCACATGCATAGATGCACCTAGCCACTTTGGAATCAGCTTCTTCTCTTGCTTGCACATTCACCAATTTAACAATTCTGCTATCTTGAACTATACCAGATGCCCCTCTGGATGGTGGTTGTTTTGGTTGTTGAGTGGCTCTCCTCTTCCTTGCTTCGGCTACAATAGGCTTGGCTCAATGTTTGTTGGAGCTTTAGTAGTAGTTTGACTAAGCTCATCATGTCTTCTTTTAATTCCATCTGCCTGATCTTCCTCTCTTTGATATTCCCTCCTCACCACAGGGTCTGATGTTTTTCTGCAACTTGCAATCCCTTGTCCTCCTCCATGCAAAAGATGTGCCTTCACTCTTGGGTAAGATCCCTTGTAAGAATTATTGCAAAGATTACATCACCATTCCAATAAGCCATCACCTCCACATCTTTGAAGTTTCTGAACATGCCTCCAAAGAGGATAATATTTAGCCCTTGGGTTGGACCTGCGGCTTGAACTTGAACCTTGGATGGAAGCCATTGCTGCAAAAAAAATTAAAAAAACAAATCTGTAAAAAAGAAACATTTTTCAAAATTTTGGTAGCATAAACCCTCAAAAAATAGAAACAATGGGAAAAAACCAAGAAATTGAATTCTTCTTACCCAAATTAATTTTGTGTAGCTGAAGCTACCCCAAAATGCCACAAAAAACAAGAGAAATATGGTTGTAGCTGAGCCAAAAACAAAGAATTTCGTAGTTGGAAACTTCGCACTCCAAATCTGCTTTTGAAATCTCTTTCCCTTGCTGCTGAAATCTCCTTTGCTCACTGGTGAAAACGCACTAGCTGAGGCACTACTCTCTTCCTCTTCTCTCCTTACTAAAATTTCCCTTCTCCAAGTGAAACGACTTGCTCAATTCGTGTGATGAGAGAATGAGGCGAGAGTACTTTTATAAGTTGAGATAGCCATCTAGAAGTATCCAAAAGACACTTTCAACAACTAAAAAAAATATTAAAGCACACGCAAACCAAAAAAAAATTATAAAAAACAAGTTAAATCAATAGAAACGCAGTCGTACGGCCAGGAAACGTGTTTCTGGCCACACTGGGCACATTTCCCCAACAAAAAACGTACCAGTACGACCGAAAACATACGGTACGGCGAAACGCATTTCCATTTCACTTCTTTGCTTAAACGAGGGTAGGACCCACGTTTCCTACAACATAGAAAATTTCACATCAGAAGTCAACCTTCTAACTCTTCATATTTGCCCTTCTTGGAAAGGAAAATGAACTTGGCCCTTAATGAACTCGTCCTTTGGCAATGGCACAAGAAAATTCTGGAAATGCAAATTAGCCTTTTGGCACCTTGTGTTGACTAGTAATTCAGCGCCTTTCCAACTATTGTTCCTGCAATAAACACAAATGGAAGATTTGAAGTGATCTTCCCCAAGAGCTAACTAGGGTGGCACTCAAAGTCCACCGAAACTAGCTTAGAGTTTTGCTTGAAATTCTTAAGTCTGAAACTCACTTGAGTTTCCTTTCAATGTCAATGAGAGATGATAAAAAAATAGAATGCTCAACAAATGAGCCCCCTCCTTTTATAGTTTCCTCCATGCTTCTAAATTCATTTTTAATATCATTTTATTGGTGGGGGCCATTTTCCACTTACTAACTTTTGCAGCCATTTTAATAAAATAATAATTTTCCGTCATTCTCCAATAAAATAATAATTTGTCGCCATTCTCCATAAAATAATATTTTCCCCTTTTTATTAATATTACCAAAATTGGGAAAGCAATTGCTACCCGCTCTGCTCTTCTTTGGCTCTTTGCAGAAACCCTAGCTTTGATGGTGTCCACGAAGGGGGCTCCTCCGCCTCCCCCTTCTCCCCTACCTCTCATCTCGACGGAAAAAGGGTCTACGGCCTTTCAGGCTCTGGTGGCATCTCTGCCAAAGCATCAGAAATTCACTGAGACCCAATCGAAATTTGTGAAAAGGAATGAGGAAATCCGTGACATTTCTTTGTGGCTTGGTGCTAAGCGAACCACTCTGGCATACTTTGAACACGCTTTGATTGGCAAGTTCACCAGCATGTGGCCCTTGCCGAGAACGATACAAACATGGATCGAGAATACCTGGAGGTCCAAAATGAAAGGTAATATAGCAATATTTGCAGTAGAAAATGGATTTTTCACTTTCTTGTTTCAGCTTAGGGAGGATAGGGATGTGGTTTTTCGTAATGGCCTTTATTTTCTCAGCTCTCAGGAAATGTACCTAAATAAGTGGACACTTGATTTCAACCTGGATGAGGATGTTGCAACAGCCATCTCGGTTTGGGTTAAATTGCTACGGCTCCCTCTGTCATGTTGGAGTGACAATTACCTCAGGGCGATTGGAAATGTTGAGATTCAACAAGATGATGAGCTTAGTGAAAAGTAAGCACCTTCACTAAGTGGGGGGGCCCATAGGCTATTTTTAGGTGTATGTCTATTTTTAGACATGGTGAGCATATTCTATAAGTTGCAAGATGTTATTTGTAGATAGTTGATCAAATGTGAAAAATAGATGAAATTCTATTTTTAGAATATTGGGCGAAGTCTATTTATAGATCGTCAATCTAAAAATAGGTGCACGTCGATTATTATTAGCCCTTAATAATAATCCGACAATAAATATCAACTTATTCTCTTGGAGCACTTTATTTCATTGAACAGATTTGGCAAATCAATGGGTTGAAGGAATTACGAAATTCCTAGGGTTGGTTGGTGACTCATGCATGGAGGACTAAGTTAGAACTGAAGTGGCAAAGTTATGACGGAGTTGGAAGAGTAGTTACAGGAGTTGTTATTTAGTTTAACTCAGTTAAGTGAGTTAAACTCAGTTGAGCTCGTTGTATCTAGGCTAACTGAAAGATACACTAGTGAGAGTTTAGTGAATTAATTATTTAATTAATTCGTAACTAGAAACTCACTTACAACTGAACAAATACAGCAGTTAACTACTTGCATGTCAGTTCCAATGGAGACCCAGTGGAGAGATAGGTGAAAGGGTGAGATGGACAATCTGTTGTGACCAATGTGGAAAAAGTCGAAGCCGGGATTAAATCGGCAAGGGTCTAAAAGTTGAAAAACTCGATTAAGTCAGGAGTTTTTTGAAAAAGTCGACAAAAAGTCGGCAAAACTAAAAAAATACAAAAATATTCATTTTTGGAAAAGAATCCTAATTTTAAAAAAAAAAAATTAAAAAATTATTAAAGAAACTACCTCACGATTTTTTCGAAAAAGTCGGCAAAAAGTCGGGACTTTTTCAGGGATGAAAAAGTCAGCAAAAACTCGGCGGATAAAGTCGGCTCCGGGAAAAATTCGGAATTTTTTCAAAAAGTTCGGACTTTTTGCCGACTTTTTCCACACTGGTTGTGACTATAGTGATGCATTCAATGCATCTAACACACTGTACACATTGGAGATGCCAATGAGGATTGCACAGTCAAGGCAAGGCCAATTCGAATTCATTCAGGGGTCTTCTTCAGCAGGGATTGCGCAATGGAGGCAAGCTGTCAGGAGGCAAGAAATTGGTGCATAGAGATGCAAATCTCTGCATGACCGTGTGTAATGATTGTTGATTGTACTGAGAGCTTGATGTACTAAGCTTTATATAAGATTATTACATGATTCCATTGATATACATAATATATGATAGTTGGGATTTTTAGCTTTAAGCTTTCCCGTTAAACAACTGTGTTTATGTGCGATTGATTTTCTTCATGACTTTTGCAATTGGCGATTTAATTTCCGCAAAGAATTAAGTGAAAAGATTATGTATTTAACATAAGATTAATTTGTTAGATCAGGAGGATCCGGTAATACTATCAATATTAATAAATTTCTACATGGTATCAGAGCAGTGTTAATCAATGGAGATTGCAATAGTGAAGAGGTGTTGAGTTTTGTGCTAGTGGACAATTCGAATTTGCTACAGAAATTTCTTGGTGCGACATTTGAGTATTCATTGAAATTTCTTTCAATGGGTTGCGGTTGGAGTATGCCCTTGAGGGTAGCTCGAATTACATAGCCTAGAAGGACAGGATGGAGGCGGTGCTTAGATAATGGACTGAAGGAGTTCATCGATAGCGATGTTCCTAAGCTTACTTCTAGCGATGCTGCATCACTTGACGCATGGCAAAAGAAGGTAGCGAAGACAAGAAGAATTTTGTTGGAAGGTGTGAAAGACCATATTGTGTCAAGCCTTCACGGGAAAGCCACTCCATTTGCAATGTGGAAGGCTTTGACAAATCTTTTCCAAAGCAGTAGCAACCATAGGAAGTTGGCACTGAAAGATAAGCTCAGAAAAATCAAAATGGAGAAGGGCGACAGTATTCCAAAATATCTCACGAAGTTTGTCCAATGTAGGGATGAGTTGGGGAGTGTGGGAATTACAGTTGCGGATGATGACTTGGTGAGCTTGGCTCTCCTTGGGCTTCCGAAGAGTTGGCATAGCTATAAAGACTCTGTCAATGGACGGGAGAAACTGTCGGATTGGGAGCGACTTTGGTCGGATCTTGTACAGGAGGAGATAAGGCAGAATACTAGGGATGGCTCTTCATCGAAGAATGATGATGAAGAGAATTGTGCTTTGGCTGCCAAAACAAGGAGAGGGAAGGGGAAGAAATCCCATCCAAAATCCGAGGCTAAAGGCAAGAAGCTGGATTTGTCCAAGGTGAAGTGTTTTCACTGTCACGAACATGGGCATCTCGCCACTAACTGCCCACGGAAAAAGAAGAACAAGAACATTGTTGGAGCTACAGCGAGTGAGGCCTTAGCCTCGCAATTTGAACTTGATTTCTCTTTGATCGCATGCTTGGTTTCAAGCGCAATGGGATCGGTGTGGTATCTTGATAGTGGTGCTCCCTTCCATATGGCGGGAGACAAGGAGTTGTTTAGTGACTTGGAGGAGAAGGATCTCCAAATGCATATAGAGATGGGCGACGATGGTAGATACTGTGCGACCAGCATTGGAACCATTACCTTTGAGAGGGAGTCAGGTAAACCATTTATGTTGAAAGACGTTATGCATGTTCTAGGTCTGAAGAAGAACTTGGTCTCAGTCGCCATGTTGGAGGACAGAGGTTATGACGTTGTTTTCAGCGAGGGAAAAGCTTTCCTGCGACATAAAACAACGGGTCAAACCAAGAGGATAGGGATTCGAGTTAAGAATCTCTACAAGCTGGAGGTAGATGGTTGCGCTGCAATGATGGGCAAAGCAGAAGAAGTGGTGAGTTGGGATGAGGGCGAATTATGGCACAAAAGATTGGGCCATCTTCACCATGGCGCCTTGAAGATTTTGCAGCAGATTTCTACTGGACTTCCCAAGGGTACTCTTGCGCAGTCAGATCAGTGCAAGGAATGTACTATGGGTAAGTTTGTGAAGACCACCTTTCATGAGAAGGAGAACCGTGCTTCGGTGATCCTGGAGAGAATTCACACAGACGTGTGTGGACCTTTCTCAGTTGCTTCAACAGCAAAACACAGGTATTATGTTATATTTGTTGATGACTATTCTCGTAGATGCTGGATCTTCTTCATGCAGAAGAAGAGCGAAACATTCTCAAAGTTTTGTGAGTTTAAAGCATTGGTGGAGAAGGAGTCGGGGAAGCAAGTGAAGGCTCTACGGAGCGATAATGGTGGTGAATATATCTCGAACGAATTCAAAGACTTCTGTAGCAAAGAAGGAATTCGAAGAGAACTCATAGCGCCTCATAACCCACAGCAGAATGAGGTCGCGGAGAGGAAGAACAGAACAATCATGGGTGCTGCACGAGCTATGCTACATGACCAGGGCCTACCGATGCACTTGTGGGCGGAAGCATGCAACACTGCGGTTTATGTGCAAAACCGTTGTCCTCATAGAGTACTTGGCATGAGTACACCTGAAGAAGCTTTTACTGGTAAGAAGTCTGATATTTCTCATTTGAAGATTTTTGGCTCATCTATTTACAATGTACATTCATGTGACAAAGGACGCCAGGAAGAAGCTGGAGCTGACTGCAGAAGTTGGGATATTTGTGGGGTACACAGAAACACCCCATAATTATTGTGTGTATTTGCCAAACAGTCGAATGACTGTGGTGCGATGGGATATAAAATTCAATGAGGTGAAAGCCATGAAGTTGTCGCTTGAGAGGGAGTTACACTTGCATGCAGAAGAGGAGCTACTTGTTCCCAACGATGAGCCTCTAGATGTGGATCAACATTCGACTGTGGTGCGATGGGATATAAAATTCAATGAGGTGAAAGCCATGAAGTTGTCGCTTGAGAGGGAGTTACACTTGCATGCAGAAGAGGAGCTACTTGTTCCCAAAGATGAGCCTCTAGATGTGGATCAGCCACAGGAGGAGATTCATGGAGTGGAGGAGTCCACTCATGCAGAACCAAACATCAGAACCGGCAGAAAGCGTACCACAGAAGCTGAGAGAATGAAGCTTGATGCGACACAGAATGTAGGAGTCCCTACATCACAGAGCAGACAGAGACAGTCACCAAACTGATTTATTGAATACATGGCTCTTATGAGCAAGTGTATCGTGACAGAGCCATCTTCTTTTGAAGAAGCAGTGCAAGAGCCCACATGGGTAGATGCCATGGTGGAGGAGTATGACTCCATTGTGAAAAACAGTGCTTGGGAGATTGTTCCAAGGCTAGTGGGTAAATCGGTGGTAGGTTCAAGATGGATCTACAAGGTAAAGCAAGCTGCTGATGTGAGCATCGAGAAGTATAAGGCAAGATTTGTTGCCCGAGGCTTCTCACAGATCAAGGGGATTGATTATGAAGAAAGCTTTGCACCTGTCGCACGGTATTCCTCCATAAGGATCATCCTTGCTCTCTCAGCGCAGATGGGTTGGCACATTCATCAAATGGATGTGAAGACTGCGTTCCTTAATGGGATCATTGAGGAAGAAGTGTACATTAAGCAGCCTGAAGGATTTGAGATCTTCAGCAACGAGTCACATGTGTGCAGACTCAAAAGAGCATTGTATGGGTGGGCTTAAGCAAGCACCACGTGCTTGGTACACTCGGATCGACAGCTATTTCACTGGACTTGGCTTCACCAATAGTGAGGTGGATGCAAACCTATACCAAATTGTGGTGGAGGGTAAGCTTTTAATCATTGTTCTTTATGTTGATGATTTAATACTAACGGGTGATGAGCAGTTGATACACTCATGCAAGACAGATCTTGCAAAGGAGTTTGAGATGAAGAATTTGGGCCTCCATCATTATTTCCTTGGATTGGAAATATGGCAGCGAGAAGGTGAACTGTTTGTGTCTCAAAGGAAAGAATGCTCGGGAGATACTTGGTAAGTTTCACATGGAGGACTGCAAGCCCATGGATACTCCTCTTCCAGGAAATTCCAGGAAAGAGGATGCTACATTGGCAGAGGTAGTGGATGCCACTGTTTATCAACAGTTGGTGGGTTCGCTCATATATTTAGTTAATACAAGACTGGACATATGCTAAGCAGTGAAACAACTTAGTCAAGCGATGGTTAAGCCTACCAAGCTCTTTTGGAAGGCAGGCAAGCATGTCTTGAGATATCTCAGGGGCACATCTGAGTATGGCTTATGGTACAGACAGACGGATGAGGTGAAGTTGCATGGCTTCACAGATGCAGATTGGGCAGGCAGCGCAACGAACAGAAAGAGCACATCAGGAGGGGTTTTCAGTATCGGATCTACAACAGTTTCTTGGTACAGCAGGAAACAAAGATCCGTGGCACTCAGTTCAGCGAACGCAGAATACATGGCAACAAGTCAAGCTGCATGTGAGGCTATCTGGATGAGGAAGATCCTGGTTGATTTGTTCGGTTCTCATTTAGATCCTACAGTGATACATTGTGATAATCAGAGTTGCATTAAACTCTCGATTAATCCTGTGTTTCATGATAGATCTAAACATATTGATATACGGTATCATCATATCATAGATTGTGTGCAACGGAAGATCATGTTGCTTCAGTACATTCCTATAGAAGATCAGGATGCAGATATTCTGACAAAGACGCTCAGCAGGAGCAAATTCGAATACCATAGAGGTAGGATCGGGGTGAAGGATAATCCCTATCTTGTTGAGAGGGAGTGTTGAGATTCAACAAGATGATGAGCTTAGTAAAAAGTAAGCACCTTCACTAAGTGGGGCCCGCAGGCTATTTTTAGGTGTATGTCTATTTTTGGACATGTTGAGCATATTCTATAAGTTGCAGGATGCTATTTGTAGATGGTTTATCAAATGTGAAAAATAGATGAAATTCTACTTTTAGAATATTGGGTGAAGTCCATTTATAGATCGTCAATCTAAAAATAGGTGCATGTCGATTATTATTAGCCCTTAATAATAATCCGACAATAAATATCAACTTATTCTCTTGGAGCACTTTATTTCAGTGAACAGATTTGGCAAATCAGTGGGCTGAAGGAATTACGCAATTCCTAGGGTTGGTTGGTGACTCATGAATGGAGGACTCAGTTAGAACTGAAGTGGAAAAGTTATGACAGAGTTGGAAGAGTAGTTACAGGAGTTGTTATTTAGTTTAACTCCGTTAAGTGAGTTAAACTCAGTTGAGTTAGTTGTATCTAGTTTAACTAAAGATACACTAGTGAGAGCTTGCTGAATTAATTATTTAATTAATTCATAACTAGAGACTCACCTACAACTGAACAAATATAGCAATTAACTACTTGCATGTCAGTTCCAGTGGAAACCCAGTGGAGAGATAGGTGAAAGAGTGAGATGGACTATCTGTTGTGACTATAGTGATGCATTCAATGCATCTGACACACATTGGAGATGCCAATGAGGATTGCGCAGTCAAGGCAAGGCCAATTCGAATTCATTCAGGGGTCTTCTTCAGCAGGGATTGCGCAATGGAGGCAGGCTGTCAAGAGGCAAGAAATTGGTGCATAGAGATGCAAATTTCTGCATGACAGTGTGCAATGATTGTTGATTGTACTGAGAGCTTGATGTACTAAGCTTTGTATGAGATTATTACATGATTCCATTGATATACATAATATATGATAGTTGGGGTTTTTAGCTTTAAGCTTTCCCGTTAAACAACTGTGTTTATGTGCGATTGATTTTCTTCATGAGTTTTGCAATTGGCGATTTAATTTCCGCAAAGAATTAAGTGGAAGGATTTTGTATTTAACATAAGATTAATTTGTTAGATCAGGAGGATCCGGTAATACTATCAGTATTAATAAATTTCTATAGGAAATGGGGTTGTAAAATATATAGACAAAGCTGAGCCAAGGGGCTCACAGTTCGCTTGTGCAAAGATTTGTATGGAGGCTAATTTGGAAAAAGGGCTTCCAGCAGAAGTAAATTTAAACCTGGGGGAGAAGCATAGGCAGATTCTGGATTACGAGAAAATTCCATTCAAGTGTCGTCACTGCCATGAATACGGCCATTTTGCTCAGGATTGTTCGAAGAGACCTCCTCCTAAAGGTTCTGAGTAACCCCCCAACCTGAAGAACAATGGCAAACTCAGCGTAGGAAAGGTAATAGGGGTTTCATTGTTGGCCCCAAACCTCAGGCAAACAAAGGTAACAACTCACGACAACTTCATCTAATCCCTTCAATGCGTTGGAGAATCTGAAGGAATCAACTAAGACTAAGAATCGACTTGGAGAAGATAATGAGAATGGTCAAAACGAGAATGAATCAGAAGATTCGTAGGAGGGAGAATTGAAAGAGGATTCTCCTCCTCTGGAAGGCTTGAAGGAAGAGTCGGTCATTCAAGCTAGGGATCAATCTCAAAATCTAAAAACCCCTCTCCAACAGCAATGCTCCTCCTCTAATATGGTGAAGGAAATAGCGGGAGTTCTCACATGGCATCTGGCTCAAAATTTAGACTAGGCAGACGAAGGAAGTAGCCAAGAGACTGAGAGTTCTCGGAAGAGGTGAAGTCCAAAACAGAAAACCCAAAGAGAAAAGGAAGTCGAGCAAAACAAGAAATTGGGAAATCGGCCTATTATCTCAGAAATTTTAAAAAATAAAGGGACTAAGAGTAAGGATGGCAAGTATGGAGGGATGCCCAAAATATCCATCTTAAAATGGTTATTCTACCATGGAATATAAGGGGTTTGGGGAGCCTTGCAAACTCCCTGGTTGTAAAAGATATGATTAAGCAAGAATCTCCATGGATTTTTTTTTTCTGCAAGAGACAAAAATGGAGGAACAAGAGGTCCATAAAATAGTCGGAACCTTCTGGAGAGAAAGTGGAGGTGTTGTTCAACATGCTCGGGGAGCCTCGAGGGGTCTTGGTACCTTCTCGTCCCCATCTCACTTTTCCTTAGTAGATAGTGTAAAGCATCAGTTCTGGGTTTTGGTTGTTCTAGATAATAAAGAAAATCGTGAAAGGATTACTTTGATTAATGTGTATGCAACCGTCGTGTATGGGTTGAAGGCATTGTTCTGGGATTCAATAGAGAAGATACGAAGGCGGGATAGGTTTCACAACTGTATAATTGAAGGTGATTTCAATACAGTGCTTAATGCCTCTGAAAAAAGAGGGGGATCAATAGTTTGAGATCCTTTCAGGGATCAAATGGAAGACCTGATTTTGGATTGGGATCTGATTGATGTGGTTCTGAAAGTAGGCAAGTATACCTGGACAAATCAGTGAGCAGGGGAAGGCCACATTGTGGCGAGCCTCGATCACTTTTTGGTCCATAGTCATTGGCTTCTCAAATGTCTTCACTGTTCGTCCGCTATCATATCCAATGGTACCTCGGATCATCGCCCAATTATCTTGCATATAGATAAATCGGCAAACTAAGGGTCGATTCCATTTCGCTTTAATGTAGCATGGGTTCAAGAAGGAGGATTGCAGGATCTAATTATTCAGGCGTGGAAAATTCTGGTTCAAGGCTCACCATCCTTTGTATGGGAATCCAAACTTCGCAATGTTAAAAGGGCTCTCAGAAAATGGTTGAAGGAATCATTCCAACCTCTAGGCCAAAAGAAGAAAGAATTAATTGAGCAGTTGAATAATCATTATAAATTGGTAGAGATTTCGTCGATAAAAGATAGGCATCCGCGGAAGGAAATGGATTTGACCAGGGACATCTTCTCTGCTAATCGACAGGAGAAGGCTCTATGACGGCTCAAATCCAGGAGTCTTTGTCTAAAGGAAGGGGCCTGAATACTTCCTTCTTTCACAAACAAGCAAAGGCAAGGGAGGAGAGGAATCGGGTCAAAGAAATTGTGCCAGAAGGAAAGCCAAAAATTTCAGACTTTGAAGAAATTAAGAAAGAAGTGTATCTTCACTTCAGGGATTTATACTCTAAAGATCATATTTCTCTGGATCAGACAGGTGAGTTTCTCAGGTGCATACCAACGGTAATCTCCCCCTTTGCAAATTCAAATTTGATGAAAAACATAGTTGAGGAAGAAGCACTTTAGGTTATCAGATCTCTTAATTCGGACAAGACCCCAGGACTGGATGGATTTCCTATATGCTTTTATCGTGCCTTTTGGCCATTAATCAAATTCGATTATCTGAAAATGTTAAACCACTCCTGTGTGAAGAAAAACTGGGAGAGGGCACAAACTCCTCTTTCTTGGCATTAATCCCAAAGGAATCAAATCTTGTGAATTTCTCTAGATTTTGCCCATTTCACTTTGCAATGCATCATACAAAATTCTGACTAAAGTCATAGCCAATAGATTGAAGCCCTTACTCCCCTCCTTCATCTCAGAAAGCCAAGGAGGATTCATGCAGCATAGGAACATTCTGGATAACATTATTTTGGTTCAGGAAGCAGTTCACTCCAGCAAGGAAGTGGGAAATGAAGGAATGGTCATTAAGCTAGATATGGCAAATGCATTTGATCGGGTAAATCATTCCTTTCTTATATTTGCTCTAGAAAAGTTAGGGCTTTGTCAATAATTTATTCAATGAATAAAAGCTTACATTGGTGAACCTTGGATTGCTCCTCTAATCAATGGGCGACCGAATACCTTTTTCATGGCTTCTCAGGGATTAAGACAAGGATGTCCCTTCTACTCCCTTCTCTATATTATCATGGCGGAGAGCCTTAGTAGAAGATTGGAAGTGGCTAGGGAGCAAGGCTATCTTCTGAGGCCCAGAATAGCCAGGAACGTGAAAAATATTAACCACTCTCCTTCTTGGCAGAGCATCTAGAATCATTGCAACTCGATTCAAAGAGGCCTTGGATAGCTATCTGAAGGTTTCAGGAGGTCTGGTGAATAAGAGGAAAAGCTTGATATTAGGATGGAACTGCTCTAAAAACACTCTGCAAACTCTTCTTGGGATTCCCTCTAGCAAAAAGTTGGACAGCATTCCCTTACCTTAGTCTCTGAATATCTTTGGGGCCACCCTTAGGTGAGGATTGGAAAGTAGTCCTCCAAAAAATCCAAAAAATAATCCAATCTTGGGGTGCCAGGTGGTTGAATGTGGTCGGGAAAGAAGTTCTCATAAAACCATTTCTATATGCTCTTCCCATTTATATTGGATCGGGATTATTGGCTTCCGAAAGCATAATCCACATCATCAGTAGCATGATCGAGAAATTCTTGTGGCATGGTGGGAAAAATAACGAGAAACGATTTCATTTGATAAATTGGAACACAATTAGGCTTCCAAAAAAATTGGGGGGGGCTAACAATAAAGGATCCAGAATAAATGAATTTTGCTCTTGGAGCTAAAGTAGTTTGGAGGCTGTTGACAGGTTCCAAGAAGTGGTGGAAGCACGCCTTTCTAAGTAAGTATTTCAACAAAAGCTGTCTGCTAAGGCCGGAGGACGAGGTCTGGGAAGGTTTTGGGACTAAAATTTGGAAATTATGCAAAGCCTCAGCCTCAATGTTGTTGGAAAATTTGGAGTGGCAAACGGGTAATGGAAGGTGAATTAGACTATGGAATGACCATATTCTTCTTGATGATCTAATGAGGGATAATCAAGACGTCCGGGATCTGGCCAGGTAGATGGAGGAACAAGGATTGAGAAGTTTGGCCGACATATCCATTTGGGATGAAAACAGGCAGTGGGTGGATTGGTCTTGCCCCAATTGCCCCCCTCAGATGTCTCGTCCTTGGGCAGTGTTGGTAAAAGCACTCAAAGGATATGCGTCGACTGCCTCTTCTCGATTGGAGTGACGAATATGGAAGGGAAGCAAACAAATGCATTACATGGTGAAAGAAGGATATGAAAATTTAATCAAGAAGATCCCGCATCTACAAGCCTCCAGAATTTAGAGTAGGATCTGGAACAAGGATGGTCTTTCAAAAGCGAATACCTTCTGCTAGGATTTGGTTCAAGGAAAAATATTAACAGCAGAGAACTTAAAAAAAAGACAGATCCAAAGTCCATCATGGTGTGTGCTATATACAAATGTTGAAGAAGATATCTCTCATGTCTTTTTCATTGCCCTTTCTCCATAGAGGTCTGGAGATCTGCGTTGCAGCTAATATGTCAAATCCATTCCATTTTTTCTAATTGGATGGAAATGTTTGAGAGTTGTATCTATCACCCTCCATGGAACCATGGACCTTCTTCAACTATCTCCAGGTGTTGGGCTTTGCTGGGCAATTTAGCTCACAAGGAACAATACTATATTTAAGGAAATAAAACCTGTTATTTCAACTATAGCTTGGAAAGCCTCTCAATTGTTATTTCAAGTAGTATCTTCGAAAGGTTTCGATCCAAACAATATGATCAATCTTTCTAATGCTAAAAGAGATTGGCTCAGCGTCGAAAAGCCCCCAAATTTAAATAGAAATCCTAAACATTGCCATACGAAGATGCCCTTCATCATTCACATGCCAAGTGATCAGTTTGTGGATTCAAGGAAATCGTTGGGCAGATATCAGCTTTTTTTATGGTGCTTTGAAAGGGAACCCGAGGGAGACAAGAACAGGAGGGGTTATCTTTCGCCCCGATGGAAAAGTTGGAAAAAAGTTTGCGTGGTGTCTGGGAATCGCCTCAAGAAATCAGGCAGAAGAATTAGGGCTTTGGCAAGGGCTCAAGTTGGCAGTAGCTGAAGGAATCCTTCAATTAAGTGTCTTTGGAGACTCTCTCATTACAACTAAAAATTGTAACAAATTGAAACATTGCAAGGACCCAAATACAAGACCAACTCTACAAAGAATCCAATTGATCATGGATAAATTTGAATTTTTGGAGTTTTATCATATCAAGAGAGAGAACAACACTTTGGCAGACAACCAAGCCAACATAGGCGTCAACTTGGATCAAGGCAAGTTGATGGAGGAGGGTGGCAAAATAACTATATGTCACATACCATGATTGTTCATCACCTGATGATCTCAAAATTCTTAAGGGTCATTAAGGAGTATAATCCGACTGACAGGTTGCATAAATTTTGTAGTCATTTCACAGTACAAATGCATTTTGGTGATCACTCCAGCAGAATGACAGGCCCTTCATCCAACAGATGGATAAACGCAAGGATTAATGCTAACCACGTGGACAGGTGGGATGTCGTTAGTAAAGATTTAAGGCAAGTTAGCAGTGAAGGACTTGATATTTCTATGACCGAGGAAGAACGTTTCAACTTGACCGTGTGTAATTATAGTCCAAACCAAGAAACAATGAATTCACAATTGTTTGCAAGGTGTGTAATGAATGCGAATAGCATTAAACTCAAAGGGACTCCCCCCGCTGTCATTTTGGAGCTAAGTCTGGCTATAAGAGGATGGTTGTGTAGAATTCACACACAGTGGCTCTCCATACATTCCCTTTGAGTCGAAGAAATGGCCTCCTTGACAAGCAATGGCATTGGTGGCTCCCCATATGAGATTGACTGGGTGTTCAAGCAAGAAATCAAGGAAATGATATCCAGGATAGGTGTGCAAATAATTTCAGAGGCTCACTCTCACTTCACCCTCGTAACGGGCCAGTTGGAAGCCCTGAAAAAAGATGTTGAAAATGGGCAAGCGACAGTGGAGGTAATCATATCAAAGTGGAGAACTCTGAGGTCAAGGTGGAGACTGTAGTGGTTTCAGTGTTAAATAAATATTTGGTCTTAGTGACAGCGGTGAACAGGATATGTCATTTGGTGAGGGAGGGGCTCTTCCTCCAATGTTTCCCAAGCAACAAGAGTCGCAGTAGGAGCAGGGGCAACAAGGAGCATCAAAACCATACCAGCAGGACAAAACAGACAAGACTACTATGGAGTAATTTGGCCGAACAATGTGGAGGGAATTGGGTAGTTAATTTCAAAGTTATAGGTAGATTATGTTATGTAGGTATGTAAGTATTAATGGGGTATTTTGGAGAAATTACAAGAAGAATGATGTAGTAAATCTGGAAAAACCATCACTGCATATCCAAAGGCATTGGTTAAAGCAATTTTGGAGGACTGTGGAAATTTTGATGCTTTTGAATGTAATGGCACTGGCCAGATTCCAGTTTTTATTAATAGAAATATATTTGTTCCTTTTACAACAACAAAAAATATTACCAAAATTGGCAAAACGCGTCAATGATTCCCATGCTCACAAAATTGGCGATATTACACCCAATAAGTGGGATGCCTAAATGCCACCTTGATATTTTTTCAATTTTTTATCCAACCACCCTTTAAGATAGAACAAAGATAGGGTATAGAGCTTTGAGGAGTTTGTGACCTTGGTAATTAATGGTAATATTAAGAAGTCAAAGGAAAGATAAAAGAGTGTCAGTTTTCCTCAAATTTTTAACATTAATATTAATTGTTTCGGAATGTTTGAGAATGGTTCGAACCTCATCATATCACAATCAGAATTCAGTATACATAACAGTTTTCAAGATTTTCAAATCTGTTGCATTATAGCATTTCCACTGGGCTGCACAATGATGAATTTGCATGGCATGAATTTTTATTGTTTGGATTTATAATTTTATAATTTTAGAGACAAATCCCTATGCTAGGGACCCCAATGTCACCCCATCCCCACCTCCCCCACCCCCCCGCTCGACATTCCCTAAAATTTGGGGGTCCTCCCACACATCCCCATGTGTGTCTCCTCTACAAGGTTGGGTTAAGGCTTCCAACCCCACAATCCTACAGGACACCATCAAGAAGACTCGAGATATGGGAGGTGTAGCACCAAAAGTAAAGGCTCCACCCATTTCATCGGTCCTTCCAAAAGACAAGGGCAAGAAGACATCTATGGATAACAAGACCAAGAATGATCGATTAGATGAAGAGAGGCAAAACGAGCATAGAAGAAATGAAAGAAGTCGTGTTTCACTTGCAAAGAGCCATGGGAATCATGTCACCGATGTTTGGGAAAAGGTAAGATTCACTACATTGAAGTACTGCTCGATAGTGACGGTGAGAGTGATACAACGCAACCACCAAGCAAGGAGTTTAGCATCTATGAAGCACCACCAAGTAAGATTCACTACATTGAAGTATTGCTCAATAGCGACAATGAGAGTGATACAATGTAGCCACCAAGCAAGGAGCTTAGCATCTATGAAGAAGCACCACCTCTAAAAGTAACAAGGAAGCCACTTCCAAGGAATGAAGGAGGCATCATCACCATTCTCTCAGGAGTTCCTAAATATCACACATTCAAACCAAGGGCGCCATACAAGGGCAATGTGTCATAGAATTGTTAGATGATGGAGAAACATAAAACTTTATTGATGGAGTCGTAGTGGTAAGGAGAGGCATCCTCATTCAAGATTTTGAGTGCTTCAGAGTGAGGGCAGTTGATGGGTATCATATGACATGCACCCAAGTAGTTCCACAATTGAGTGTCGCTCTAGGTAAGTACACGCTTACTAATGATTTTTATGTGATAAAATTGGCAAATACTAATATGGTGTTGGGAGTTTAGTGGTTGTACTCGCTAGGAAGAATTGTGATGAACTACCAAATGATGGAAATGGAATTCCAAGACCCAAAGGGCAGCAAGGTAGTTTTGAAAGGCATGACCTATGGTGGTCCTCGCATTGTCACAGCCCAACAAATAGAGATCATACCCAAACAACAAGAAGTCACTTTCATGTCAACTTGTAGAACTACACGTAATAGCTTACAATCTAATGAGATTAGGCATGCCGAGCACGACACATTCTTGAGAGATTAGAGAGCCCATCTCTTAGTAGAGTAGTCCAAGAATAAATCAGCTTGTCAAATATTGGATGGACTCATTCATGATGATAGGTTCAAGGTGGAAAACAAAAGCATCTTTTACAAAGATGAAATATATTGTCCCCAAATCTACGCTCAAGGAGAAGCTCGTTAGAGCTACACATAACAAACCAGTTGAAGCTACAATAAAGTTTCACCCTCAAGACAAGGATTGCTTAGACAATAAGAATTTAATTGCACAACAAGGGAAGAAAGGAACACTAGACAAACTGGCATGCAGACACAATATCCAACCAACACCAATATTTCATACTCTCACTGGCCTATTGTTGAACAAGTGGGGTCAAACAAGATTAAGACATCTTTACCAAGAATGATTTTGAACCCAAGGAAATCCATTACCTACGAAGTCTATCTTGGTGTGAATTATAGTTTATATGCTAGCAAACTTAACCATATTCTAGGCCATTTTTTCTTGTGTTTCTGCATCCTGGACCATTTTGGGAGATGATTAAATGGAAATTTCATAGAAATTATGTTGGAGGACGTTCTTGGAAAATTTTGGAGCAAGGTGGAAGTCTACATGAAGACATAATGGGCCAACCGACTACTACATAATAGGGAGAAAAGTGCAGCCTACACATTGTTGAAAACTCTGATAAAGGAATCGACTGGATTGTATATTGGCAACATAAATTCTGCAAAATTTTGTGCCTCATGGAAGTACAGAATTTAAAGCATTCAAGGGTCACCATCTTCAAGTAACTAATGAAGACATGGGCACAGGCAGTAGAATGCAACCTCTAATTGACGAAATGACATCTCACAGTGTTGGTATGTTTGGAATGGAAACTATAAAGTTTGAAGGAAATTTTCCATGTTCAAGGGTTGATAAGAAAAAATTGCAGCACCCAAATCTATCATTGCTTGGGGACAAGCAATATCGAGAAGGGGAGATTGTAATGTCCCCGAGGGATTAATTGGCCCAGGGGATGAAGTAGCCTATCAATCCCCATAGCTATGGTTCTCGATAAAGGGGAAAACCTCAAAATACCCAATGTTTGGGCAAGTTTTGGGCAGCTAGGGCAAAAAAGCCAAAGTTGGGCTTTAATGTGAACCTCACTGAATTAATTAAGGAGAAAAATCCCCTCAAGGAAATCTATAAATACAAGAGGGTTGGATTCATTTGAGGCATCACTTGGATTGGATTATTTACCTATGTTTTGTTGAGCTTGAGGCTCTGAGGGTTTAAGACCCCATTTTCTCTCTTGGACTAGTTTCAGTGGAGGAGATCCAACCCTACCTAGTCAATCTTTTGTTGTTTTGGCACAGGTTTGGATCAACTCTAGTTTGGTATTTTGGTTTGTTCTGGCAACAGGGATCTCACTATAGAAGGAACAACAAAGTAAATGTGTGGAAAAAGGCAAGACAAATCGAGGTTTTCTTAGGTTCACTCTATGGCAAGGAAGAAGACTCTTTGAAGCCAGCCAAGACTCTCCTAGAGTGAAGATCATCTTTTTGAGGTTGATTATATGGGATAGATCGAAGTTTTCCTATGGCTAAATCCTTTGCAAAGTTATACTATAGCATAGGGAGGTTCACCTGAAGTAAGTCGGCATACTCCTGGGGTTAACATCAAATTCTAAACAGTGTCTGAACAACCTTTTATGATCACCCAAACCAATCTGAGGATGAAGGAAATATCTTCAAGATAATCGAAGTCCTCCACTGAGGTTAAACAGAGATCTAAAGCAAGTACGAAGCCCCTGCAGTAGACACAGGAAGCCTTAAGGCAAATTTTGGAAGAGTGTTGAGTAGTTTAGGAGAAGAACTAGGCTTTGATCATCCACCCAGATGCTCGCAATCTCCTTAAGGCAATTCAGGTTCTAGTTCTGAGTTTAGTTATACCTTGGAGAGTCTTGTAGCAGAATAAGGGTTAGGTCTTGAAGCTAGTAAGGCAGTTTAGTGTAGTCTGAATCAGCTAATAAGGTACAGTTGATTAGTAATCAAGTTTTGTTAGAATTATTTGGAATTGTGCTAGACCATTGGAATCATACTGGACTATTGAATTTGATATATTTGAGTATTGTCAAATTGATGAATGATTAAATTGTAAGCTTCGCACTGTATGGTTTATTGAGTTGTTGAAGAACAGTACTAGGTAATATTTGTTGATATCATTTCTGATGGAAAAAGAATTTTGATGAAAACCCTAGTATTGAAGAAACTCTAGGGCAAAATTTCCCTAGAACCATACATCTTTTTGAAAAGTGAGTTTTACGAATGTGTTTGTATAGTTTTTGTTGGTGTGAATGATCAATAATAATATACACACCGATAGAAAACTACAGACACTAGTCGCGCTATTATGCTCCCCTCTGTCATTTTTTCACATATCGTTGTAAACGAACTCCTGTGAAAGCATGATATAGCTAACCCCATGAAACTTGGGTTGAAAAAGGTGTTCATATCTTGTTTTACCCACATAGTCCTTTCAAAGTCCGAGTGCCAGTGAACATCACAACGATGGCGAGCACCATAACTTTCCAATAAATGCAACTTGCCTTGCCATGAGATGAGCACAACATACTAAAACAAGTCCATTGTATGTGGACATTGTGGAAGAAGTGTCCAGCTTTCAATGTTTACATCCAAGCACAGCGTGTGATTTTAGTAAGGCAGTTTAGTGTAGTCTGAATCAGCTAATAGGGTACAGTTGATCAGTACTCAAGTTTTGTTAGAATTATTTGGAATTGTACTAGACCCATTGGAATCATACTGGACTATTGAATTTGAAATATTTGAGTATTGTTGAATTGATGAATGATTAAATTGTAAGCTTCGCACTGTATGGTTTATTGAGTTGTTGAAGAACAGTACTAGGTTATATTTGTTGTTATCATTTATGATGGAAAAGGAATTTTGATGAAAACCCTAGTATTGAAGAAACTCCGGGGCAAAATTTCGCTATAACCATACATCTTTTTGAAAAGTGAGTTGTACAAATGTGTTTGTATAGCTTTTTATGGTGCGAATGATCAATGATAATATACACACCGATGGAAAACTACAGTCGTTAGTTGCGTTATCCTGCTCCCCCCTGTCATTTATTCACATCTCGTTGTAAACGAACTCCCATGAAAGCATGATATAGCTAACCCCATGAAACTAAAGGTTGAAAAAGGTGTTCAGATCTTGTTTCACCCACATAGTCCTTTCAAAGTCCAAGTGCCAGTGAACATCACAAAGACGGCGAGCGCCATTACTTTCTAATAAATGCAACTTGACTTGCCATGAGATGAGCACAACACCGATGGAAAACTACAATCGTTAGTCGCATTATCCTGCTCCCCCTTGTCACTTATTCACATCTCGTTGTAAACGAACTCCCGTGAAAGCATGATATAGCTAACCCCATGAAACTAAGGTTGAAAAAGGTGTTCATATCTTGTTTCACCCACATAGTCCTTTCAAAGTCCAAGTACCAGTGAACATCACAAAGACGACGAGCGCCATTACTTTCTAATAAATGCAACTTGCCTTGCCATGAGATGAGCACAACATACTAAAACAAGTCTATTGTATCTGGACATTGTGGAAGAAGTGTCCAACTTTCAATGTTTACATCCAAGCACAATGTTTGTGTTTAGTAAGGCAGTTTAGTGTAGTCTTAATCAACTAATAGTGTACAGTTGATTAGTAATTAAGTTTTGTTAGAATTATTTGGAATTGTACTAGACCCATTGGAATCATACGGGACTATTGAATTTGAAATATTCGAGTATTGTTGAATTTATGAATGATTAAATTGTAAGCTTCGCACTATATGGTTTATTGAGTTGTTGAAGAACAATACTAGGTTATATTTGTTGATATCACTTCTGATGGAAAATTCATTTTGATGAAAACCCTAGTATTAAAGAAACTCTAGGGAAAAATTTCCCTAGAACCGTACATCTTTTTGAAAAGTGAGTTGTACAGATGTGTTTGTATAGTTTTTGTTGGTGCGAATGATTAATGATAATACACACACTGATGGAAAACTACAGTCGTCAGTTGCGCTATTCAACTCCCCTCTGTCATTTATTCTCATCTCATTGTTGTACACGAACTCCCATGAAAGCATGATATAGCTAACCCCATGAAACTTGGGTTGAAAAAGTTGTTCATATCTTGTTTCACCCACACAGTCCTTTCAAAGTCCAAGTGCCAATGAACATTACAAAGACGGCGAGCACCATAACTTTCTAATAAATGCAATTTGCCTTGCCATGAGATGAGCACAACATACTAAAACAAGTCCATTGTATGTGGACATTGTGGAAGAAGTGTCCAGCTTTCAATGTTTACAACCATGCACAAGGTGTGTGGCAGTTGTGGGCCAACGTCGTTGAGCTTCAAAAGCACTATCAATCATGTAGCCCATCAAGATGTGATGTTTTGCGTTGGATTTATGGACATATCGTTGATGTATCCAAATGCTTCAAAGCCCACTCACCACTATGGTCAGCATTCATTATATATGTGAAGGGATGGTCGAGATCATAGTATGTCCAGCATACCACTGTGTGTCTAATTGCCTCCAGAAAGGGTTTTCCATTGAGCCATAGAAGGCTTTCTTTATTGGGAACACTATCAGGAAGGATGAATGCACACCTTTCCAATACCTGATTAGGGAGTCGTGATAGGCACTTGTCTAAAATGGTATAGTCCAAAACCTTGATTTCATTCACAATGTTGGGATCTTTCTCCCTTACACAAAACATCAAACTCAAGTTTGATGATGGTGGCCTTTGTGGACTTTGAACCAAATTTTGAAGTCTATTCATCATGGGTCCAAGCAGCGTGGCGTTCAAAATGAGACGGCATTGTGGAAAGCTGGAAGAACCCGATCGCTTATAAGATCTTCGTTCATGAGATTAAAACACTCCATAGTTGTTGAATTGGTTGCAACCTCTAAATCTTGGAGGTAGGTATTGGACAATCTCTTCTAGTTCATATTCGTCATCATATTTTCCAATGTTTTTGGTGGGTTCCACGTTCATCACAGTCACTTGAAAAAGTTTTTTCTCATTTTAAAGAGAGCTAAGAGATCTTGTTCTATAATTAATAATTGCAACATCATGTCTTCCATAAATTTCACCTTCATTATTCTTCTTGCTAGCAAGTAATTTGTTGCCGGTAATTGCCATGTCAATTTGATCTTCAAGATTTGGCTACACTTCGTTCATTTCGTTGGTTACACCTGTTTTATTGCTAATAGATGTGATACCCTCTCTCTTGGTAGGTTCACACTCGGAATGAAACGCGATGCTATATTTTCTATTGCTAATAATTGCCACATCATGAAAGCCATAAATTTCACCTTCACAACTTTCACCTTCTTTGATATAGAAGTTTGATTCTCCTAGTGGTTGTTCATTTGATTAGTCTCTGGAATCTCATTTATCTCACCCTGAATAGTGTTGAAATATGTAACTAGGTTCGGTCTTCATAATGACATATGTAGTCATGATTTTATGTATTTATTATAAAGAGAAAAATAAATTTACGATTGTCATTCATGAGGCAAGGGTTTCATGCTCAAGGGAAAATTATTTTTAGGTCAAGCACCCATTGAGTGCTTCTAGGGCTTCTCTTTGTGTCAACAAGTCATAAGAGTCATTGTCATGTATGAAAGACCCTTATGGGCATGTTACATATTGTAAAAAAAAATTATTTGAGTAATATTAGAGTTAAAGACCCTCCAAGACCTTGTCATTGTACCTCAAGCAAGTCGTCCTGCATGAAAGATCAAGTAAGCCTCAAGGAAGCAATTTGTACCCCTAGAAAACCTATAAATAAGAAGGAACTCGACCTCATTTGGACACACAACGAGCAAGTTCGATCTCCTCAAGAAAGAGGCTGGAAAAGGACGAAAAAGAAGAAGAAAAGCAAGATTGAAGTTTTTGGGTTTCTCTCTCTCTTTCTTGTGTTAGGATTTCAAAAATTGTTGGGAAAGTCGAAGTGTTGAAAAGTGTGAAAATTTCAACTTGAAATCCTACTACATTATCTAATGTTATTTCTTCTACTTATTATTCAAAAATAAGTTATTTTGCAAAAATCTCTTTAGTAAATATTGGAATAAATTCGAATGCAGACTTCACCATATAATTACTGAGCAGAACAATAAGGAAAATACTAGTACATAAATGACAGATATTTTGGACAATTGTCCCCGGAAAAACCCAATGCGGGAAAACCAGTGCAGCAGATGAGGGTTTCTATTATTCGGCAAAATATTCTTGCACAATTTATAGTCAAAAGTGACGAAGAGAAATTATGATAACATTGGAGAAATTACTCACAAAATAGACAAATGAGAAATAATCCCGGAAGGACCCTCCTGAGCCCCCTATATCACCACTGCCCTGCCTCTGCGTGAGGACTGCGCAAAACTGTGTCACCCCTTTGCGTTGCTCCCTCCCAGCCTCTGCAATGTCTCTTCCTTGTGTTGTGTCACCTGCTCCTACACCCCGGATCGCTGTTGAACCCTCTTTGCTTCTCCTCCACCTGCAACTCTCCCTCTGAGTTGATTTTCTCTTGCCGAACTTCGACCACTGAGAAAATCGATTTACTCGGGCTAATGAGTATTTGCACTGGTGTGTTTTCCAAAAGACCTTCAAGCCTTTCTTTATAATCTTCTCGTTGAGAAATCAACGGCTAAGATCATAACATGACTTGATCCATGTCCTCTAGAACATTCTCACTCTGTTTTATTTAATACCCTTTAATTATTTAATTTCCCTAAGTTTAGACTTAGGGTCCTCATTAAAATAATTAATTTTTCAAATAAAACAACATTCAAGTGGAATTTCGACAAACACTTTCTGGGTTCTTTGGAATACAAGTGTCTAAGCCTCTACACCAAATTTGAGACTTAGAGCACTTTTTGATGCTACAAAAATCAACACTCCTTCTTAGCGAGGAAAGTGCTCTAGCAATAATGCATGTTGTACACTGCTCTGTCCCTAAAGCATCCTCCGCGCTGTTGAAGTCCATCAGTCTCTGCGCTGCTGCTGCCACTGTACTGTTGCCCATGATACTGCCACTATCATTGTTGCATCTGTACTGCAACGCCCTCTCAAGTGTTGCATTATCCGCTTCTATTGAAACAGATTCTCAACCATCCCCATCTTCTCCCTGAAATAAACAAACTTTGTTCTCCCTAGGGCCTTGGTGAGAATGTCTGCCACCTATTCTCCTGTAGGAGTGTACTGTAACAGTACCACTCCCCGTTGGACGTAGTCTCTGATAAATTGACACCCGATGTCATTGTGATTCGACCGATCATGAAAAACCGGATTCTTAGAGAGCTTGACGCAACTCTGATTATCACACAGAATACTGGTCGCTTCCATCTTTCTCCTGAATAGATTCACGAGCAGCTTTCTAAGCCATATGACTTCACACGATGTCGTGCTTGCCGCCATATAATTCAGCTTCAACTGAGCTCAGTGTTACGGACTTTGCACCAGGAGGTCATTCCTGATCCAATACTGAAACAGTACCCTGTGGTACTTTTCCGATCCACTGAACTTCCTCCCCAATCTGCGTCAGTGAATCCACTTAGTCTGATGTCATTGCCTTGGATGTACTTTAATCCATGCTCTATTGTTCCCCGTATATATCTGAGAATGTGCTTCGTTGTTGTCCAGTGTGCCCTCTTTATTTCCACCATGAACTAACTGAGGGTGTTTACCGCATAGCAAATGCCTGGCCTGGTGTTGACCAAATACATAAGAGATCCTATGAGTTGTCTGTACAAGGTGGGGTCTACTTCTTTGTCGTCAGACGCATCAATATTTTTCTAGTTGGTAATCATTGGAGTAGTGATGGGTCTACAATCCTACATCCTGAATCTCTTCAGAATTTCTGTACCATATCTCACTTGTCCAAGGAAGATTTCACCCTTCTGCTGAAAAACTTCCAACCCCAGGAAATAATGTATCAGCCCCAAATCCTTCATATCGAATTCTGCTGCCAGGATCTTCTTGCCATCTTTGATGAGCCTAGATGACCCTGTGAGAAATAAGTCATCTACATATAATCCCAGAATTAAAGGCTCATTCTCTACTTTTAGATAGTTGAGATTGGGATCTGCGTCACTCTTGACAAATCCCATCTTCTGCAGGTAACCATCAATTCGACCATACCAAGCTCTAGGTGCTTGCGTAAGCCCATACAAGGCTTTCTTCAACCTGCATATATGAGTTTTCTTCTTATGTGTCTCAAAGCCCTCTGGTTGTTCAATATATACTTCTTCTTCTATCACCCATTCAAGAATGCAATCTTGACGTCCATCTAGTGAATCTCCCATCCCATCTACGCTGCAAGGGATATCACGGATCTGATAGAAGTATACCTGGCTACAGGGGCGAAGGTCTCTTCATAATCGATTCCTTCCTTCTGAGCATACCCCTTAGCCACGAACCTCACCTTGTACTTTTCTACGCTGCCATCTGCAGCATACTCAATCTTGTAGATCCATCTCGAACCTCCAATTGATCTGTCTTGAGGTCTAGGTACAAGTTCCCAGACATCATTAATCATTATAGAGTTGTATTCTTCCACCATGGCATCTACCCAAACTTGATGTTGTACAGCCTCTTGAAATCTAGCTAGTTCCTCAACTTGTTCTACCAATGCTTGGTACCTGTCTGGGTGTCTACGCTGTCGTTTTCCGGTTCTAGGAGCACCAACAAACTCCTCTGCATCCTTTAGCGCCTGTCGTCCCTCTCCGTTGATCCTCCCACTGGTGGTAGGAGGCTCAATCATCTCCTCTTCCTGTTGTCCCATCTGTTGTGAGCTATCTGGATTTTCTTCTCTTGAAGGAATACTAGTACTAGGCACATCCTCAAACTATTCTTCGGTAGGCATTTCATGGAATCTTCTAAAGGCTCGATCCTCCATGAATTTCACATCCCTCCTTACTACCACTTTCTTGTTCCCTAGAATGTAGATTTTGTATGCCTTGGATGTCTCGCTATATCCTACGAGATACCCTTTCTTAGCAATCTGATCTAGTTTGCTTTGTTTCTCGCTTGGAACATGACAATATGCCACGCTCCCAAAATCCTTAGGTGACTTACCTCTAGCTTCACCCCCGTGAATACACTCTCGGGCGTTATCTTGCCCAATGCTCTGTGAGGAGTCATGTTCTGGATATATACAGTTGTGTTGCATGCTTCTGCCCACAAAAATCTAGGCAGATCTTGATCAAACAACATTGCCTTTGTTGCCCCAACAATAGCCCTGTTCTTTCGTTCTGCAACTCCATTATGCTCCGGATTGTAAGGAGTTGTCCATTCTCTTCTGATGCCTTCCCTTGTGCAGAAGTCTGTGAATTCCTTATCAGTATATTCACCTCCATTATCTGAGCCAACACTTTGATTTTCTTCCCTGTAGAGTTTTCTACCTGAGCTTTGAATTCTCTGAACCGAACAAAGACCTCATCCTTGGTCTTTAGAAGTAAATCCAAGACTTCCTAGAATGGTCATCTATGAAAGTGACAAATATTCAGTCACCAAGAGCTCTAGTGGACATTGGTACGCAAATATCTAAGTGTGTTAGTCCCAATACACTTTTCGCCCTATTGTTGCTTCTGGAATATGCTACTTTAACATACTTTCCTAGTACACACCCTCTGCACACGTCACCATGTTTGGTGCTAAGAACTGGAACTCCCATAACAGTTTCTTTTAGCATTCTTCAAGCTCCATGGTGTAGATTCCCCATTCATCTGTGCCATAACTCATTCATATCTGATTCTCCACTGAGGTTGTTGCCTACTAGCAACATTGGAGACTCGAGCTACAACTTGTATAGCTTGTTGCTTCGAGCCCCAATCTGAGCCTTCTTCTTCCACCTTGGATGCTTTACATATACTTTTCTTCCGATAAAGTATACATCATATCCCTTGCCCTGCAACTAAGACACTGAAAGTAAATTCATTCCCATACCTGGCACATGCAGCACAAATGTGGCTCGGAGACTGTCTCCTGCTTCTGTTTCAAATTGTACGATCCCTTTTCCTACAGGAGTACACTTTGTCTTGTTTCCCATAGTAATCTAGAAGTTCATCCGTTCTTCTTGATAGCTAGAGAAATGATCTCTTTCTCCAGTCTTATGGGCTGAAGCCTTGCAATCAATATACCAATCATCTGATGATGCAATGCTTGATAAGCACACACATTCCTTTTCCAGCCTAGAGGCCACAGCTCGGACAAAACTCTATCTTCCATCTTTTCCGTGATTTTCCTTCCCTGGACAATTTCTGCAGAGGGAATGCGTAAACCCTTAGGTGTACGATTTTCTGCCAAGGCAGCACCACGAAACCCCTTTGGCGTAGACCCTCCTACTTCCTTCCCTACTCGTGTTCTGATACCATGTGAAAATTTCAACTTGAAATCCTACTGCATTATCTGATGTTATTTCTTCTACTTATTATTCAGAAATAAGTTATTTGCATAAATCTCTTCAGTAAATATTGAAATAAATTCGAACGCAAACTTCACCATATAATTACTTAGCAAAACAATAAGGAAAATACTGGCACATAAATGACAGATATTTTGGACAATTTTCCTCAGAAAAACCCAATCCGGGAAAACCTGTGCAGTAGATGAGGGTTTCTATTATTTAGCAGAATCTTCTTGTACAATTTACACTCAGAAGTGACGAAGAGAAATTATGATAACACTGGAGAAATTCCTCACAAAATAGACAGGATGAGAAATAACCCCGGAAGGACCCTCTTGAGCACCCTGTGTCACCACTGCCTTGGCTCTGCGTGAGGACTGCGTCACCCCTCTGCGCTGCTCCTTCCCAGGCTCTGCATTGTCTCTTCCTTGTGCTACATCACCTGCTCCTGCACCCCAGATCACTGTTGAACCCTCTTTGCTTCTCCTCCACCTGCAACTCTCCCTCTGAGTCGATTTTCTCTTCCCGAACTTCGACCACTGAGAAAATCAATTTACTCGGGCTACTGAGTATCTGCACTGGTGTGTTTACCAAAAGACCCTCAAGCCTTTGTTTATAGTCTTCTTGTTGAGAAATCAAGAGCCCAGATTAGATCTCTAATCAACGACTAAGATCATAACATGACTTGATCCATGTCCTCTAGAAGATTCACACTCTGTTTTATTTAATACCCTTTAATTATTTATTTTCCCTAAGTTTAGACTTAGGGTCCTCATTAAAATAATTAATTTTTCATATAAAACAACATCCGAGTGGAATTTCCACAAACGCTTTTTGAGTTCTTTGGAATACAAGTATTTAAGCCTCTACACCAAATTTGAGACTTAGAGCACTTTCTCATGCTACAAAAATCAACAAAAAGTTGTTCGGCAAGTCAAAGTGCTGGAATGTTGTTGGGTAAGTCGACGGGTTGGATAGTTGTTGGGGTCGAAGTTGCAAAAGAAACTGTTGGTTCAAAGTTGTAGAATAAATCATTGGGTCGAAGTTGCAGAATAAATTTCTCGGTCGTAGTTGCAGAAGAAACTGTTGGGTCGAAATTGCTGGGGTCGAAGTTGTTGAAGAAGTTGTTAGAGTCGAAATTGCTGGAAAGAAAGCTCATCAAGGAGAAAGGTTGACTTGGTCTTGGAGGGGTCTTTGTCAAGGGTCTTAGGTCTTGGAATTCGTCATTTGAAGATTCTATAAGAAGACAAGAATCCTTGTGGGTTTTCCTCTCAAGAGGAGAGGTTTTGGCCCTAGCTGATCGCCTGTGTCCTCTTGTCTCATTGTTCTTTATGATTTGGTAGTTGTTTGATTATAAGAACACTTAATATAATCAAGATAAAGAAGAAGCTAATTAAGTTAAATAAAACTACATCACAAGAAGTTATCAAAGTAAGAGAAATCACCTAATGCAGCTGCCCTAGATTTCTCAATAAATAGTTCCTAATTCAATGTGTTCAATATAGTTTTGCAGGTTAAAACATTCTTCATTGCTAGTTTCTTTCATGTCAATGTCAGCTTCTATTGTGGGTGCCAAATCTTGTGTTTTAAAACTCTTCTGCCCTCTTGTAATTATTTCTTTCATTTCCTATAACAATTTTATTTGAGTTTTATGGTATTCCACTAATCCTTTGAAATATGTTTCCATGAGTCAGGACCTAAGAATATAATGGTAGGCTCACGTGGCTATTGACCAGGTGATCATAAAACGCGGCTCTAATATCAATGTTGTAAACAAATAGTATTTTGTTTGATATTAAAGAAGAAATATATTTGTAATAAATGTATTGATAGATATATAATTGATAGAATGATAGGATGATGATGTTACAAATGAGGGGCCCCATTTTAAATACTAGGCGGGGTTATATTGTTTGTTATTATTATTATTATTATTATGATATTTGTTACAGTGGCACTTGAAAACCCTAGTGCTACTTGGTGTGCTTGTTGGCGAGAGAGAAGGAGACGTCCTTGTACACTTGTAGGATGCAAGTATGCATGCCAAGAAGAACATGCCAGTGTTGATGCCAGCTCACTGAGGATCTTTGATGGAGTAAGCAATTGTGTTTAGGACTGATTCCTAGCTAGGAGGAGTTGGTGGCTAGGGTCTTCTTATGGTTTTCTCAGCAAGGGTTTGGTTAGCTTGACTTCTACCAATGTGTGATGAGCTGTTGATATATATATATATATATATATATATATATAAAGTGTTCCAGCTGTCTAAATAATACATACTTCAATATTTGAATTTCAGCTTATTTTATCTTCTAGATTGGGAAGATTCTAGCACTGGTTGTTCACACTGATTCGACATAACATTCCATTGACTTAAAGGTTAAGTGGTTTAACATATATATAGAAGATAAGAGGGCAGACTTACTGCTATTATAATCTGCTGTAAAATGGCATTCCAGATCTGTTCTATGCTTAAAAAATGTGCCCTAAGGGCTGTAGCTTTGTGGTATTGAAATACACTTAAATGATATTTATTTTCTAGGACTACCTTGTGAAATTGGGCTGAAGAGAACTGCAATATTGTTGCTGTAATTCTCTATTTCAAATTCAGTCGTAGGGCTGAAATTTAACAGTAAATAAATCCAGGAAACCTCAAGGTTAAGGTGAAATTTGCATTAATTTCCCTATTCTCAAAATTTTGACATGGTACCAAAGCATTCCAGAGATCTCTACAGTTGGCGCTCCGCCTTAACAAAGCATTGACATGCTCATTGCATCATGGTGATAAAGCTTTGTATAGTGCTCATATGAATATTCTGTGTATGGTAGTAAGCAAAGTCACCTAACACGGGGACACGGGACACAATGGACACGCAGATTCGAGTGTCGGACACGGACACGGTGACCCCCCAGAACAGGACACGTTCGGACACGTTATATATTATTTTATTAAAAAAAAAATATATATATATATATATATATATATATCAGTGTTGTGAACATCTCGATAACATCTCGATTTTATGTCAAAATCACAATTTTTGGTCTAGCCAATGTTTGCCGATTTTTAAAAATATTTTTATGGTATCTTAATTTTGTGGATGTTTGCCAATTTTAACTGATATTTTCCCAATTTTTACGATTTTTTGGTTTTCCAGACCCTTGCTGATTTTATCCCAATGTCGATGTTCGCAACACTGATATATATATATATATATATATATATATATATATATATATATATATATATATTAAAAATTAGATATTTCCTACATAAATTCATACAAAATCATTGATTCAAACATAGATCTTCATCTAGATGTAAGTTTTACAAAGATACATCATACATCATATAATCATACAAAGTAATAGACATATTCATCAAATGATCCAATAGGAGAAAGACAAGATACTGTAGTTTTCTCATTAAGTCATCAAAATCAAAATGTGCTACATAAGTACTAGGTAGTACAATGCCAATGGCAAATAGAAATAGCAAATACAAAACAAGTACAAATCTACAAGATTACAAGCCTCAAGGCAGTGCTGCAATAGGTAGCTCATGAATCATCAATCCTCATCATCATAATCAGCATCACTATCCTCGTCATGATCCTCATGCTCACCACTGCTCTCCTCTGTTGCATCCTCCTTCTATGTATCCAATCTCATCTCTGCATCTGCTGGTGTGGAGGATGACCCCTCTACTGTATCGCCATCATCAAATGTGACAGGCTCTAGCACTGGCTCTTGAGATCCAAGTTGGCCAATGCCAACTCAACACTGTTGTCCAAACCCATATCATCCCATATCATCAGGAAAGACATCCCACATCTTTGTCTTTCCCTTCAACCAATCCTACCTCTGCCTGTAAATAAGACGAAGGTTGGTGTGCACATACACCATTGTCTCCGCCCTGGACTGCTCAAGCCTGCTCTTCTTCACACCATACAACTTCCCATATGTGCGTCAATTCCTCTCGCAATAAGAGGATGAAGTCACCTGAGAGAGGAGCTTCATGGCTAACTATTGTAGGGCAGGGCTTGTTGCCCCATGGGTTGCCCACCAAGAATAGAGCTTCTTAGTCCCCCTGTCTCTAATCACATCATAGCCTGCAAATCGCTCAGTGCCAGTGGAAAACTCTGCCAAGGCATCCTCCACCTCATCAAGGGATGCCCTATCCTGAAAAATCCTCTTGAATGCATCTTTCCTCCCCTGTGAGATTTCATCATCCATGTGAGGAGGGAATGTGCGGGAAGGTCCATCATTCATCCACTCATTGCTGTAGTATTTTGGGTTGAAGGAGTGAGCCAAACAATGTAAAGGTGTGCAATTCTTGTCCCATCCGCTGACAAGAATATCCTGTATGTTGGTGAAGAAGGCCTCTGGTGATGTCTCATACTTAGGGCACTGACTATGTAAAATAATGTTCCTCATAGACTCAATCATGGAATCCCATCCCTCATAAACCTCTCCTAGGATGGGTTGGTCTGTCTCTGCAAATCGAAGCAAGGAAATGATAGGGTCCATGATCTGAATAAGTATATCTACCCTCTCCCACCAGACATCATCCAACACTGTGTCCTTCACTCTTTTTGAGGCTGCTTGATCTGTCTTTCTCCAAAAAGACCAAAACTCTGAAATAACCATGGCCCCAAGAGCAGTCTTGACCTCCCTCGACCTCTTCAACATGATGAATGAAGAGGCAAACCGTGTATCTGCAATCTTCAACAATGATAGATTGGTGTACTCCTTGTAGACAGTGAGTGCATTTGTATGGTTTTGTACAAAGTTGCGGATATGTCGTGCATCCTCAATAATGCTTCCGATCCAAAGCACATCAGAGGCAATAGATTTCAATGCTAAGTTCAATGAATGGACAATGCAAGGTGTCCAAAATATTTGTGGATATTTAGCTTCCACATTCATCCCAACAGCGTTGCAAACAAGTGCATTATCTGTAATGATTTGCACACAAGAATCGACACATACATCTTCAATAAATTTAATAAATAACTCACCCATATATTGTGCATCCTTGTATTGTCCAAGTGCATCCACTAATTTCAAGAAAACTGGACCATTCAAGAAAGATACCATGAAGTTGATGAGTGGGTGTCGTGTTGGATCTGTCCATCCATCAGAAACAATGCTAACACCAAATGTTGGCCATGTTGATTTAATAGGCTCAAGCATTTTTTCCACCTCTTTCTTTGCCTTCGTCAACAATGTGGTTCTAAGTTTCTCTGACCCAGAAGGCACATACCCTGATGGCGTTGTTTGAGTTAGAGCTCGGCACATCTCAATAAATAGAAGTGAGCGTGCAACATTGAAGGATATGAAGTTCTAATAGAAAAAAAATGCAATGGTGAGATCAAGCTCTTCCCTCTTCTCTTTCTGGAAAATCTTGTCCATTGGACCAAGTGCAGTTGCTTTTCTTTTTGCTGCTTGTCCCCCACTAGAACTCTCAAATGGGAACCTGTTGTTGCTTTTCCTCAAGAATGGAAGGGGGTCATCATTCTTGTTCTGTTTTGTTTTTTATGCCACATTTGCCACACCAATAAATGCATCTCTCTCCATTTCCTTCCTCTTTGCTAATGGCACATGTGTACAAGTTGAAATGCCACAACTTGGCAAAGCCAACAAATGAGCTTTCACATGGTAATATGTGCTCATGAAATCACTGTGGCAAAAACTACATTTCCAAACAACACTGCCTCCTCCCCTCACCTTGTTGTCTGGGCCTGGTTCTCTTGTCACATATTTCCACAATGGATATTTGGGGTCTTGAGTCTGTTTTCCCTGAACATTTGAAGTTGTTGTTACAGCGCCACTTCCAATAGATGGAATACTTGCAAACCCTGATGAAATAGCGACAGGGGGGGCATCTCCAATGGGGACATTCTTCCCCTTTCTTTGCCCTTGCCTTGCTGCCCTTGATTGAGCCACGAACGCTGTAAAAAATAAACAAAAATGACCAAATTTGTAAAACATATGCACATGCAAACCAAATGCAAAAAAATAGAGAGACAATGCACTTACCAGTTGCTTGAATCTCCTTGAAAACGCCCTGTTGCTCCTTGCTACTCCTTGCTCCTTGCTCAACTCACACACTAACAAATGTGAAAAACAAATGAGAAACTTCGTTGTTTATAACCCTTCGGGCGCTTTTTAGCGCAGTACAAATCTGGCAAATTGGGATTCAATCGTGTCCGTACAGGACACGATCGGGACTCGTCGTGTCCTGTACGAACACGATCGAATCCGAGTAGATGGACTCGAATCCCCACGAATCATGTCTGATTCGCCCGATTCGGGACAGTATGGGGGGTAGGCACGAATTCGGTTTCAGAGGTAGTAAACTATGTTTCTACTAGTTAATTCTATACTCTTGAGTGCATTTGTTAGTTCACGTATGTGTCGATCATACATAGTACAATTAATTGTTATTTTACTTGAACTGAATTGAAATTTTTCCATGCCACAAATGTGGAACCACTATTGCATTGAAATGATCCATGGCCTCCCACTCCTCTGCAATCATGCTCAAGGTGGGAGCACTGTGGGAGTAAATTCAAGAGTGCACTCACCTTATCAAAGGCACTTTCAAGCACTCCAAGGTCTACTCCCGTGATCACTCCCAGCATTGCCCTAGGGAGTGCACAAACATTAATGTGTAAATATACAAACCTTCCTGACACTACTTCACTGCTGGGATATTTTTGTAAAGGATTGCTTCCTGACAACACTATAAACCTTTAAAACTCAAATTTGACCTAATAATTATTTTTCCTTATGTTTTACACTACTATCATGAGTGTTGAAATCTGTCAATATAATATTCTTCCTCATATGTCCAACTTCCAAACTCAGTCTTCTACTCTTTCCCACAGTAATTGTTGAAAAGAGAAGGCACGTTTCTACTACAACTACGGAGGTCCATTTTATTACAAACCTGTTAGAAACCTACTTTGCCCAACTGTATTCAAAGGATAGCCCATGCCCTGAGAATATTCTTTGAGATCTGGAAGACTTGTCTTGTTAAGGCCATTCAAATTTTGTTAAAACCATATGGGACCCTTGAAGAAGACCTGTGTTACTGGATCCACAGGGTCTAGGTCCATTCTATTACAAACCTGTTAGAAACCTACTTTGCCCAGTTGTATTCAAAGGATAGCTCATGCCCTGAGAATATTATTTGAGATATGGAAGACTTGTCTTGTTAAGGCCATTCAAGGTTTGTTAAAACCATATGGGACCCTTGAAGAAGACCTGTGTTACTGGATCCACGGGGTCTTGATGCTAGATCCACAAATTTGCATTTTGGATATGGATAGAGATACTGATCCACCCAGATCCACATGATGAAAATAGTAGCAAGTAAGGTGTTATTTGACTTGTGCCTTAGTCAAGAAGACCACAAGCAATCTCTCTTTAGCATGCATGAGTTCCTAAAAATTAGGACGAGTTCATGAAGCAGTTTAACTCATGCGAATAGTTTGAGGCTCAGTTTGTTTGTCTCCTAGTGCAAGTTAGTTTCGAAAAAAGGACAAGGGACAAGTCTCAATGGTTATTTGTGGCTAGGACGAGTTACATGAGTCAATTAGACTCGGTCAACTAGTCAAGGAGGACGAAGGCACATTATTGTATCATTATTGTGAGCACGAGTTTGTGTGAGAGAGACTTCTTGCTAGAGAGCGTGATAAGGAGAAGCCTACATGTAATTGAGAAACCAATATTTGCACTAGGAAATAGGGTGAATTCCCTATAGAATAGGCGCTAGAATTTCACTAGGAAATAGGATGAAATAGGGCTCAGATTGTGCAAGGATTTATGGAGCAGGATCAAGTCTTCAAGTAGGATGTTTCAAGCTTATGTCAAGCAAGGAGAACAAGTGTGTTGTCTATTGAAACAAGATTGTTCTGCAAGAGATCTATTGCTCAATAGTCTATCAATACAATCTCAAGCAAAGAAGTGGGCTTTCTCAGTTGGGTGTTGATTTGGGGTAGCATTAGATGTGCTCTAAGTCTCAAAATTTGAGAGGCGGCTTAGACACATGTATTCCAGATAACCCATAAATCATTTGGGGAAATTCCACCCAGATTGTATTTTATTAAAATAATTAATTATTTTTAAAGGGACCCGAAGTCTAAACTTAGGAAAATAAAATAATTAAAGTGAATTAATAGAATATGAGTGTGAATGTTCTAGAAAAGGCGAATCAAGTCAAAAGTTAATCTTAGTCGTTGATTAGAGATCTAATCTGGGCCGTTGAAGTTTAAACGAGAAGACTATAAGAATGGCTTGAAGGGTCATTTGGAAAACACATTGAGACGGAGAAAGAATCCAGAGATCGAAATTCTTTAGTGAGCAGTGCTCAGGAAGAAGATCGATTGAGAGGATTCTCATAGAGAGGGGCAGGGATAATTTCCAGAAGGAAGAATTTCGGATCAAAGAGTGCATAGAGAGAAGGCAGTAGAAGCCACAGGTAGTTGTGCAGAGCTAGTGACGTAGAGCTTACATTGGGACTACACAAAGCTGCAAAGGGAGTTTCATTTTCTGTTGAGGAGAAAATAGAGGGTCAGTGCCAGTTCCCGGAGGGTATTTTCGGAGAGCAAAAGATTCCAATTTCCAGCCAGCAAAGAGATCCAACTCAAAGACAAAGAGAAGCTTTAGTTGTGACGCAAACACTGCGTGGGTGACACAGTCACTACGCAGAGGCAGCATAGAGCAGCTCGTTCCAGGTGCAGGTCAGTGCTGGATTCCCGTGGCACTGTGAGTTTTGTCTCACGATATATTGTGTCAGATTTCTCCACGTGATTTGTCAGATTCGACAATCATAGATTTGTATTTAGAAAATTACTGCATAATATACAAACCCTCAACTTCTGCATCGGTTTTCCCACATTGGGTTTTTCCGGGGACAATTGTCCAAAAATAACGGTGTTATTGTGTGAAAACTTATGCTAGTATTTTTTTCCTTGTATTTTTATTGTGAAGACTGCAGTGTATTTTATTTTGATATTTACCGTAGCAAACGTTAAATAATTTGTTAAGTTAAACAAATAAAAGAAATTTAATCAGTGTTGTAGAAGGATTTCGGGTAGCAAAATTTTCACATGGTATCAGAGCAAAGGAAATAGATCCAGAAGAGCCAGTACTGAACAAAGAGGGAGGAGACTGTGCAGGCAGTAAATCAAATTCCCTCAAGCATTACGCAGTCCGGTAAGGGGCTACGCAGCAAGTTCAGCGTAAGCAGTCTTCTGGAGGGACGCAGTTTTGCTAGACTGCAAAAGTGTCAGAAATCGAAGGGAAAATAGCATAGGTAAGTATGGAAAATTTAGATGTCTCTGAATTATCTTCTAGATTGGAAGAAGACTTTGCATGTTTGTCAAATTCAGCATTTGCAGGTGTTTGGTATATTGATAGTGGGGCTTCAGCTCACACAACTGGAGTACGAGAATATTTCTCAAGCTATCAGGAAGAGTAGATGGAATTTTAGATCACTATGGGAAACAGAACCAAATGCACTCCATCAGGGAGAGGCACCGTAGTGTTTCAGACGAAAACAGGAACCAGCATCAGAGCCACCAATGTGTTGCATGTGCCAGGGCTAGGGATGAATCTGATTTCAGTTTCTCGGTTACAGGACAAGGGATATATCATATGATGTATACTTCATTAGAAAGAAGGCATAAGTCAAGCATCCGAGTTGGAAGAAGAAAAGGCAAATTGGAACTTGAAGTAATAGACTCTACAGATTGCCGCTGGAGTCTCCAATGGCACTGATAGGCAGCAATATTGATGGAGAGAGGAACCTGAATGAACTATGGCATAAAAGAATGGGACATCTGCATCATGGATCACTGAGGATGCTTAGAGAGACTGTTACTGTAGTACCAGTTCTCAGTACGAAGCATGATGACGTATGTAGAGGATGCGTACTAGGGAAGTACGCTAAGGCATCCTTTCCTAGAAGTGATAACTGAGCAGAAGGCATATTAGGATTAATACACTCAGACATTTGTGGTCCCATGTCCACTAGAGCTCTCAGTGGGAGAATACTTTGTCACATTCATTGATGATTACTCCAGGAAAACCTGGATTTACTTCCTAAATACCAAGGATGAGGTCTTTGATCGGTTCAAAGAGCTTAAAGCTCTCATGGAGAACATGACAGCGAAGATAATAAAGGTGTTGCGCTCAGATAACGGTGGAGAATATACAGATAGAGACTTCACATATTTTTGCGCAAAGGAAGGCGTCAAGAGAGAGTGGACAACTCCATACAATCCACAGCATAATGGTGTAGCAGAGCGGAAGAACAGAACTATTGTTGGGGCAGCAAAAGACATGTTATACGACCTAGATCTGCCTAGATTCTTATGGCAAAGGCATGTAACAAAGCTTTGGATATCCAGAATAGGACTCCTCACAGAACATTGGGGAAGAAAATGCTTGAAGGTGTTTTCACAGAGGAAATAAGAAGTAGGACACCTCCGAATATTTGGAAGTCTGGCATATTGTCATGTGCCAAATGAGAAGAGAAGTAAACTTGATCAGACTGCAGAAAAGGGGTACCTCGTAGGATATAGCGAGACCTCAAAAGCATACAGAATCTACATTCTTAGCAGCAGGAAAATTGTAGTGAGACCAGATGTTAAGTTCATGGAAGATAGGGCCTTCCAGAGATCTCGTGAGATGCCAGCAAAGGATCAGTCAGCAAAAGTTCCTTTAGTCCAACAGCAGCAGGGGCAGCAACGAGGACAAGAAGGAGGACAGACACCAACATCAAGTACAATGACCGGTACTAGTATCTCAACAGGAGGAGAATATTCTAGCAATTCTCAGCAGATGGAACAGTGGGAACAAGAGGAGGAATTGAGAGAATCTCCTACCACCAGTGGTCGAACCAGTAGGGAGGCACGACAGACACTGAGGGACACAGAGGAATTAATTGGAGCTCCCAGAACCGAGAAGAGACAGCGTAGACAAATTGATAAGTGCCAAGCGTTGGTAGCGCAAGTAGAAGAACCCTCCAGTTTTTAGGAATTCGTACAACACCAAGTATGGGTGGGTGCCATGGTAGAAGAGTACAATTCTATCATGATGAACGATGTCTGGGAAGTTGTGCCTAGACTAGAGAATAGATCAGTTGTAGGATCAAGATGGATCTACAAGATCAAGTATGCTGCAGAAGGTAACATGGAGAAGTACAAGGCCAAGTTTGTGGAAAAGGGGTATGCACAAAAAGAAGGAATTGACTATGAGGAGACCTTTGCCCCTGTAGCCAGATACACCTCCATCAAATATGTTGTATCCTTAACAGCTCAGATCGGATGGGAGATTCACCAAATGGATGTTAAGGCAGCATTCTTGAACGGGGTGATAGCAGAAGAGGTGTACATAAAACAACCTGAAGGCTTTGAGACCCGTGAGAAGAAATCTCATGTATGCAGACTAGAGAAATCCCTATATGGGCTCAAGCAAGCACCCAGAGCTTGGTATGGTCGGATTGATAGCTACTTGCAGCAATTGGGATTTGTCAAGAGTGATGCAGATTCCCAATCTCTACTATTTGATGGTGGAGAATGAACCACTAGTTCTAGTACTATATGTAGATGATATGTTCCTTACAGGATCATCTAGGCTCATAAAGGACTGCAAGAATAACTTGGAAGCATAATTCAACATGAAGGATTTGGGGTTGATGCATTATTTTCTAGGGTTGGAAGTATGGCAGAAGAATGGAGAGATCTTGCTAGGGCAAGGAAGATATGCCACAGAAATTCTGAAGAGGTTCAGGATGCAGAATTGTCGATTCATGGCAACACCCATGATAACCAACTGGAAAAAGATATATGCATCAGGAGACAAGGAAGTGGACCCCACCTTGTACAGACAGCTCATTGGGTCACCCATGTATCTGGTCAACACCAAGCCAGACATGTGTTTTGTTGTCAACACACTTAGTCGGTTCATGGTAGAACCAAAAAGGGTACATTGGGCAACAGCTAGGCCTATTCTCAGATATGTGCAGGGAACAGTAGGATATGGGTTGAAATACACCTGAGATGATGTTAGATTAACAAGGTTCACAGACGCAGATTAGGCAGGAAGTTCAACAGATCGAAAGAGTACCTTCAGGTACTGTTTTAGCATTGGATCAAGAATGATCCCTTGGTGCAGCAAGAAGCAGAAGTTGGTAGCACTGAGCTCAGCCGAAGCAAAATATATGGCAGCCACCACAGCGACATGCAAAGCCATATGGCTTAGGAAGATTCTTGTGAATCTGTTCAGGAAGAGGATGGAGCCGACTAGTGTTTACTGTGACAATCAGAGTTGTGTCAAGCTCTCTGAGAATCTAGTATTTCATGATCGATCCAAACACATAGATATCAGATGTCATTTTATCAGAGACTGTGTTCAGTGTCGGGCAATACAGCTACAGTATGTGCCCACAGAAGATCAAGTAACAGATGTACTCACAAAGGCTCTAGGAAGAGCGAAGTTCATTCAATTCAGGGAATAGATGGGTATGGTTGAGAACCCATTCCAGCAGCAGATGGGGCGTCAGTTACAGCAGCAGCAGATATTGGAGAGTTGCAGTGCAGTGGCAGTTGGGAGCAGCACGAAGGGTCAGCAGAAGCAAAGCAGAAGTTGGTAGCACTGAGCTCAGCCGAAGCAAAATATATGGCAGCCACCACAGCAACATGCAAAGCCATATGGCTTAGGAAGCTTCTTGTTAATCTGTTCAGGAAGAGGATGGAGCCGACTAGTGTTTACTATGACAATCAGAGTTGTGTCAAGTTCTCTGAGAATCTAGTATTTCATGATCGATCCAAACACATAGATATCAGATGTCATTTTATCAGAGACTGTGTTCAGTGTCGGGCAGTACAGCTGCAGTATGTGCCCACAGAAGATCAAGTAACAGATGTACTCACAAAGGCTCTAGGAAGAGCAAAGTTCATTCAATTCAGGGAATAGATGGGTATGGTTGAGAACCCGTTCCAGTAGCAGATGGAGCGTCAGTTACAGCAGCAGCAGATATTGGAGAGTTGCAGTGCAGTGGCAGTTGGGAGCAGCATGAAGGGTCAGCAGCAGCAAAGCAGAAGTTGGTAGCACTGAGCTCTCAGCCGAAGCAAAATATATGGCAGCCACCACAGCAACATGCAAAGCCATATGGCTTAGGAAGCTTCTTGTGAATCTGTTCAGGAAGAGGATTGAGCCAACTAGTGTTTACTGTGACAATCAGAGTTGTGTCAAGCTCTCTGAGAATCTAGTATTTCATGATCAATCCAAACACATAGATATCAGATGTCATTTTATCAGAGACTGTGTTCAGTGTCAGGCAATATAGCTGCAGTATGTGCCCACAGAAGATCAAGTAACAGATGTACTCACAAAGGCTCTAGGAAGAGCGAAGTTCATTCAATTCAGGGAATAGATGTGTATGGTTGAGAACCCATTCCAGTACCAGATGGGGCGTCAGTTACAGCAGCAGCAGATATTGGAGAGTTGCAGTGCAGTGGCAGTTGGGAGCAGCATGAAGGGTCAGCAGCAGCACAGTGTTGATGCGCAGCGATGTCAGACATCAGTAGCGTAGAGGGAGATGTTACCCTTAGTCAGTTCATGGTAGACCCAAAAAGGGTACATTGGGCAGCAACTAGGCACATTCTCAGATATGTGAGGGGAACAGTCGGATATGGGTTGAAATACACCCGAGATGATGTCAGATTGAGCAGGTTCACAGACGCAGATTAGGCAGGAAGTTCAGCAGACCGAAAGAGTACCTTCGAGTACTGTTTCAGCGTTGGATCAAGAATGATCCCTTGGTGCAGCAAGAAGCAGAAGTCGGTAGCACTGAGCTCAGCCGAAGAAAAATATATGGCAGCCAACACAACAACATGCAAAGCCATATGGCTTAGGAAGCTTCTTGTGAATCTGTTCAGGAAGAGGATGGAGCCGACAAGTGTTTACTATGACAATTAGAGTTGTATCAGGCTCTCTGAGAATCCAGTATTTCATGATCAGTCCAAACACATAGATATCAGATGTCATTTTATCAGAGACTGTGTTCAGAGTCGGGCAATACAGCTGCAGTATGTGCCAACAAGAGATCAAGTAACAGATGTACTCACAAAGGCTCTAGGAAGAGTGAAGTTCATTCAGTTCAAGGAATAGACGGGTATGGTTGAGAACCCATTCGAGTAGCAGATGGGGTATCAGTTACAGCAGCAGCAAATATTGGAGAGTTGCAGTGCAGTAGCAGTTGGCAGCAGCATGAAGGGTCAGCAGCAGCATAGATGCAGCAGCGTAGTGTTGATGGGTAGCGATGTCAGACATCAGCAGCGCAGAGGGAGATGTTACCAAGTCAGAGTAGTACTCAGAAGGTGTATTGCTAGAGCACATTCCTTGCTAAGAGGGAGTGTTGATTTGGGATAGCATCAGATGTGTTCTAAGTCTCAAAAATTGCAGGGAGGCTTAGACACATGTATTCCAGATAACCCATAAATCGCTTGGGGAAATCCACCCAGATTGTATTTTATTAAAATAATTAATTATTTTTAAAATTGACCCCAAGTCTAAACTTAGGAAAATAAAATAATAAAGTGAATTAATAGAATATGGGTGTGAATGTTCTAGAAAAGGCGAATCAAGTCAAAATTTAATCTTAGTCCTTGATTAGAAATCTAATCTGGGTCGTTGAAGTTTCAACGAGAAGACTATAAGAATGGCTTGAAGGGTCATTTGGAAAACACATTGAGATGGAGAAAGAATCCAAAGATCGAAATTCTTTAGTGAGTAGTGCTCAAGAAAAAGATCGATCGAGAGGATTCTCACAGAGGGGCATGGATAATTTCCAGAAGGAAGAATACCGGATTTGGAGAGTGCATAGAGAGAAGGCAGCAGAAACCACATGTAGTTGCGCAGAGCCAGTGACGTAAGCTTACGCTAGGACTGCGCAAAGCTGCAGAGGGAGATTTGTTTTCTGTTGAGGAGACAGCAGAGGGTCAGTGCCAGTTCCCGAAGGGTATTTTCAAAGGGCAAAAGATTCCAGTTTCTAGCCAGCACAGAGATCCAGCGCAGAGACAGAGAGCAGCTTTAGTTGTGACGCAGAGACTGCGTGGGTGACACAGTCACTGCGTAGAGGCAGCATAGAGTAGCTCGTTTTAGGTGCAGGTTAGTGCCAGATTCCCGTGGCAGAGTGATTTTTGTCTTACGAGATGTTGTTTGTCAGATTTCTCCACATGAATTTTTAGCAATCATAGATTTGTACTCAGAAAATTACTGCATAATATACAAACCCTCAGTTGTTGCACTGGTTTTCCCACATTGGGTTTTTCCGAGGACAATTGTCCAAAAATAACAATGTTAATGTGTGAATACTTGTGCTAGTATTTTTTTCCTTGTATTTTTATTTTGAAGACTGCAGCATATTTTATTTCGATATTTACCCTAGCATATGTTAAATAATTGTTCAGTTAAACAAATAGATGAAATTTAAATAGTTGTTGTAGTAGGTTTCCGAGTAGCACAATTTTCACATTAGGTTCTTAGGAAAAATTTATTGTGTTCTTTACCTCTGCATATTATTTTATTTCCGTTACTTATCTATGGTAGAGAAATTTTGTGTCTTAATGAAAAGATTTAAGAAACTAGTGTTCAGATTGTAGAATTTCAAGGAATTTCTACATAGTATTAGAGCAGAGATTAGAATAAAGGCCAGCACACAAAGTACACATTGCTGAAGAACAGAGAGCAGATTTGTCAAGAGAAGTCTTTGGACAAGGAGGATGGCATACCAAGGACTGAGAGCAGATCACTGTCTAGAGGGAGCATTGAACTTCATCTCTTAGAAAGGTAGGATCACGATAGTGTTGGAGGATAATGGTGTAAGAGAGTTTGTCAATAACGCTATTCCCCCCACCACAAGATCCCAACAATTGGCCCAGCGTAATAAGAATGACATCAAGGCATGGAAGATTATTCTAGAAGGAGTCAAAGATCACGCAGTTCCTCATATCCATGAGAAGAAGACATCTTTTGAGATGTTCAAGACTATTTTAGATCTATATCAGAGTTCCAATGATACCAGGAAGCTAGCTCTTAAGGAGAAGCTAAGGAGTATCCGGATGAAACAAGGAGATCCCACAGTCACATATCTTACGAAGTTCACTCAGGTTCGAGATGAGCTAGGTGGTGTGGGTGTCATTGTATCTAATCATGACCTTGTGATTTTTTCCTTACTTGAACTTCACAAGTCTTGGTATGGCTTCCAAGATGTTGTCAGTGATAGAGAGAATTTTCCCAGTTGGGAAAGGTTATCGACCAACTGTATTCAAGAAGAGATCTAGAGAGGGACCACAGAAGGTAGCTCAGTAAAGACAGATGACGAGGAGAATTTTTCTCTTGCAGGCAAAGCCAAGGGCAAGAAAGGAAAAGGGAAGATTGAGTCTAGTCATAAGGGCAAGAAGAAGAAGAAGGATCTAAGTAAGATCAAGTGCTTCCAATGCCATGAGTTGGTAACTATGCTACTAAGTGTCCAAATCAGAATAAGAGGGCCAACAATAATCATGCGGCTGCATCAGCTGAGGTACATGAGTTTGCTTCTCAATTTGAGAAAGATTTCTCATTGATAGCTTGCATGGAAAGCTCAGTAGGGAGCAGCACGTGGTATATTGATTCAGGAGCCTTCTTCCATATGATCAGGAATAGGGAGTATTTCAGCTAATTGGAGGAGAAGAATTTGGAGGTTCATATTGAGTAAGGAGATAATGGAGAGTATGCAATTAAGGGAGTTGGTACTGTCAGCTTTGAGAGGGAGTCTATGAGCTCTCTCCATCTCAAAGATGTTCTCTATGTTCCAGGGCTGAAGAACCTAGTTTCATTAGCAACTCTTGAGGACAAGGGATATGATGTCATCTTCAGTAGAGGTAAGGCGTACCTCAAGCACCTAGCTTCTATATCAGTGAAGCGAATAGGTGTGAGGGTGAAAAACTCATACAAGATGCAGGTAGAGACTTGTGAAGCCTTGAGCAGCAAGGTAGGTGGTGACCAGAGTAGAGATGTTGGAAAAATTTGGTACAGGCACATGGGACACTTGCATCATGGGGCATTAAAGATTTTTCAACAGATAGCCACAAGAGTACCAACATGCAGTTTTGATCAACATGATGTGTGCAAGGGGTTCACACCTGGAAAGTATGCCAAGACTTCCTTTCGGGGTCGAGACAACAGAGCGAAAGGGATTTTGGAGTTGGTGCATTCAGATGTATGCAGGCCCTTCTCTTCACCATCTCTTATGAGATACAAGTATTATGTTACTTTGATTGATGATCATTCTCGTAAAACTTGGATATTCTTTAATGAAGAAGAAAGATGAGGTCTTAACCAAGTTAGACAGGGAAGAAGATCAAGGCAGTGAGGAGTGACAATGGTGGAGAATGTGTCTCCAATGCCTTCAAGGAGTTGTGTGCAAAGGAGGGCATTAGGAGAAAGCTGATAGCACCTCATAACTCTCGGCAAAATGGGGTGGCTAAGAGGAAGAACCGCAGTGTTTTCAGAGCAGCCAAGGCTTTGTTGCATGATAAAGGACTACCTATGTTCTTGTGGGCAGAGGCATGCAACACTACAGTATTTCTGCAGAACAGGAGTTCACACAGAGTTCTTGGACGAGTTACACCAGAGGAGGCTTCACAGGCAAGAAACCTAATGTTTCACACTTATGTATCTTTGGCACAAAATTTTACTGCCATGTGTCCAAATATAGCAGGAAGAAGTTGGAGCCCACAACAAAGAAGGGCATTTTCGTGGGATACATTGAGACAGCACAAGCATACATGGCGTATCTTCTAGGACTCATTCTCAAGTGGGATGTGAAGTTCCAAGAGGACATGGCTCTGAGAGACTCCTTGAAGCGTAAGCAGATTGGACTACCTGAAGAGAAGCTACTCACTTCCAAGGAGTCTCAGCCAGGATCATAGATTGAATCTCATCCTATGTTGCACGGGGACCCGTCCCCACCAAAATCCATGGTGTTCCCTTCATCCCAAAGTTCTGAGTACTTTGGAACTCATCGGAAACTTCCCCAATTGGTTGGGAACTCCATCGGGGACTTGGGGACTTCCAGGCCATCCTCGGGTCGTCCCTCAAAAAATTAGGGACTTTTTGGGGGACTTTAGGACGTCCCCCAATATCATGCACATTAAAGTTTAAAAAAATATAAATTAAAAATACAAATTTTGAAACCTAAACCCAATCGCAAACTTAACCTAGCGACTAAACTAAACCTATCGCGTACACACTAACTAAACCTATCGTTTACACACTAACTAAACCTATCGAACACTACACATTATAATACATGGCGGCGACGAAGGTAAACATTGTTACAAAGACACGACGACGAATGTAAACACAAGTTGCGAAGGTTGTAGGTAAACATTGAACTCGAGCGAAGGTTGCAAGTAAACACAGGCTAGGAGGGTTGCAGGGAAAAGTCGAGTGAAGTCTGAGACGACATGCAAAGGTAAACGCTAAACAAAGAGCTCCATTCACGACGGCAAAGGTAAACAGGGCTGAGAGGACTCGAGCAAAGGTTGAAGGTGAGGTAAGAGTTGAATGACAAGGCGAAGTTTGAGACTCTTAATTTGGGATTTATAATTAAATTTTAATGACTTATTCATGTTTATAATTTACAACCACTATACTCAATGAATTAATTTGCCTTCAATTTGAACTTGTCTCTTTCTCCATGTCTGTGACAAACCTTTTCTTGCCATGAATCTTTGAAATTTCCCTATGCCACAATCACCATGACTTTAATACCATGTTAAATATATGCAAAAGACGAGCAAGAGAGACTAGATGAGAGATAAAATGATATATCAATGTGCAACTGAATTACTAGTGGTGTTGTCTATATACGTAGCAAGTTCCATTATTAATTTTAGGAACCAATCAACTAATCCCTTAATACATTAACATAAACATCATTTATTATATATATTTTATTTCACTTTATGACATCATTACTTTTGTACATAACACTAAATTACTAGTGGTGTTGTCTATATACGTAGCAAGTTCCATTATTAATTTTAGGAACCAATCAACTAATCCCTTAATACATTAACACAAACATCATTTATTATATATAATTTATTTCACTTTATGACATTATTACTTTTGTACATAACATTTGTTACTCCTGAAATAAACATTACAATGGTTGACTCATCTTTAATGCTTAATGTTATAAGTTAAATAGTGTAATACTTTTTGTGCTCTGTAAATAATAGTGATTCTAAAAGATTATGATATATATTACACTGATGACAGGTCCCACATAGTTCTTAATTTCTAGGCTCTTAATTTGGGATTTATAATTAAATTTTAATGACTGGTTCATGTTTATAGTTTTATTAATTTTTACTTTTAGTCTTTAAAGTTTAGTTGTTATTTAAATTTTGAAATGATTCATCATGCATCATAGAATGATTATGTAGATAGTAGTAGATTGTAGATTGTAGCAAACTAATAGTACTTCTTAAATTCTTGACAATGGGCAATGATGACGAGATTTGTTTTTTTGATGCACAATGATGATTAGATAGTATTAGACTTTAGTATTTTATTTTGTAATTTGAATTTCAAAATTAGTAATAGTTCTAAATTTTATATTTTAATTTATCATTCATGTTTATGCTGAAATACTAAATTTTATTTTAATTTAATTTTTTTAATAAATATAAAATTAGTTACCACACTTGTCGTCCCCAACCTGTCATCCCCTGAAAATTTGGGGGTGCGCTCTAGCCGTCCTTGAAACTCGTCCCCCCCGCACCTGTCGTCGCCCCGTCCCCACAACCAATGCAACATAGGTCTCAGCTAGGTGGCATGAAACCTGCACAACAAGATCCACAGCAGGATGTAGAGAATGATGATGAGGAGAAGAGACCAGGTCGAGAGCAGGTAGCTACTCAGCCAAAGACTCCTAGCATGGGGAGGAAGAGAGCCAAGTGGGCTTACAAGTTGATTCAGGAGGCCTACGACCATGTTGAGGCTCCTAGCACCATGTTCAGGCAGAGCAAGCAACCACAGAGATACACAAGATATATGGCACTGATGACAGAGTTGGTGGACACTGAGCCTTCTTCTTGGAAGGAGGCAGCTTCTTAGCAGGTGTGGTAGGATGCCATGGTGGAGGAATATTCCTCCATCATGAAGAATGATGTCTAGGAGATTGTGCCACGACTTGAGGGAAAAACAGTAATTGGCTCATGTTGGGTGTACAAGATGAAGCATGGCACTGATGAGAGTGTGGGGAAGTACAAGTCCAGGTTTGTGGCCAAGGGCTTCTCACAGATTGAGGGCATAGATTATGATGAGACCTTTGCCCCAATAGCACGATATTCATCCATCAGGGTTATTTTGGCACTTGCAACACAAATCAGGTGGAAGATCCACTACATGGGTGTGTAGACATCATTCCTCGATGGAGTGATCTAAGGAGGAGATTTATGTGGAGCAGCCAAAGGGGTTTGAGCAGTTCAGCAAAGACACACGTGTGTCGGCTAAAGAGAGCTCTTTATGGACTCAAGCAGGCTTCGAGGACCGAGAATGTGGTACAATCGTATTGATAGCTACCTTCAAGGATTGGGCTTCACTAAGAGCGAGGCAGATTCCAACCAGTGCTACATCATGCTTGGAGGGCTTTCGCTCATTCTAGTGCTCTATGTTGATGACCTTATATTGACTACAGCAGACAGCTTGTTGTAGATCAGTCAGTATTTTTGGTCCTAGATCAGCCAGGAGCCTCAAAGCCACCGACTTCTAATTCCTGCTCATCCAAGATATTGAAGCAGAACCCAAGGTGAAGCAACATCCAGATGTGTCCTTGCGATCCACCACACTGCCAGCCCAATCGGCATCAGAATATCCACGGAGTCTCAAACTCCATGCAGTGTATCTCAGCCCATGGTTGATTGTGCCCTAAAGATATCTCAATAGATTCTTGGCACCAATCCAATGAATGTGATGAGGCTCAACCATATGTTGACTCAAAGTGTTCACTGCAAAACATATGTTGAGATGGGAGTTCACTAAGAACATCAGGGGCCCCACGAGCTTAGTCACCAGGTTCGGGTTCGGGTTCGAGTTCGGCAATGTTGAAATTCGAATAAAATTCGGCAGCGAAAATTTTTCCGATAAAGTTCGGCATAAAATTCGACATATAGAAATTTGAAAAAAAAATATATATATATATATATATAACAAATTTAAACATGTTGAAACTTGAAACTTGAAAGATAAATATGATGCACTGTGCACATAAATAAGATGATAGGATTATTGCTCAAACATTTACATCATTTCAATTTTCCACATATAAACCATGAAAGTGAGTGCCAAAATTCCAATAAATAACCAACTTCAGCTTCCATACATAGTAAACAAGGTGAGAAATTCATCATAGACATTAGCTATAGGCTAGTAGCACTGTAAGAACATAAAATTCAACAAAACCATGGGCCATATCAGATTTCATATATTGAAAACAATCTGATAAAAAAGTGTTCAAAATATATAAACTTTAAAGTACTCTGGCAGTTTTAGAATATTGTTCATGCAAAAAGTAAACTAGAAGTCTAAAATGAACACAAGTTTTATTCTTGATGTTCTGGTGGCCCACTTGTGATATCAAAAAGTTCTATATCATCAAGAGCAGTATGGGTTGTGAATCCGCTAGATGCCTCAACATCAGATTCATCACTCAGTGCCCTGTCAATGTCACTATCATTGTAAAAACCAGCTTCGCCTTCATCCGTTGATGCATTAAGAACAGGATCAATGTATGGAGTAGAGGAATTGGATGAATCTTTTGACACATTTTTCAAAGCCAAGTGCAAGTTACTACGAACATAGACAAGATCTTCTAATCTTCCAAATAACAATCTATTTCGTTTCTTGGAATGAATGTGGTCAAAGGAACTCCAATTCCTTTCACACGCTGATGCACTTGATCCCTGACTTAAGATACGAATTGCAAAAGTTTGCAATTCTGGCGCCTCTGGACCATAAAAATCCCACCATACTGCTGGATCACTTTTGCTCCTATCATACTTTGCTGATTGTGTACCAAATAGCCCTTCTTCTAGCCTGTATGCCCTCAACTGAGATCTGACCAAACCTGCAATTGTTGGATCTGGATGTAGCTTCTCAATAGCATGAATAATTCCATTCATGACTTCTGCATCCTTATGTCTTGGTAACCCAAACAATCTAGGGTCCAAATAACATGCTGCTGCATGTAATGGACTATGCATCATCTTCCATCTTTGATCAATTACTTCCCATATCTCCTGGTAATCAGCTTCCACATTATTAAAAGCACTTGCAATGGCCTCTTTGTAACGATCAATACTTTCATAAACAAAACCCATACAAGGTTTGTCACCATCAACCATGCGGAGCACATTAACAATTGGGCCACATATTTTTAAAACCTTGTCTGCATTTTCCCAAAAGCCATTATTGAACACTATTTGTTCAACATGTTTCCCCTTAGATTTCTTTGAAAGGGGAGATCTTTCCCACTCAGTATTACAGAAAACAGCTCTTATGCTTGCTTTTTCCTCAACAACTCTTTTCAAAGTAATATAAAAAGTAGCAAACCTTGTATCACAAGGCCTCAACAACTCTTTAGATGCATTCTTCCTGTATATGCTCAAAGTGAGACGATGGTTGATGATGAAGTTTGCAATTGTTTTGCCTCTCCGTATTGTTTCATTGACCCAAGGAAATTTGGCTAAATCATGCAACATCAAATCCAAACAGTGAGCTGCACAAGGGGTCCAATAAATATGATTATACTTTTCCATAACATTCTCCCTGCACCAACACAATTTGATGCATTATCTGTAACAACATGGACCACATTTTCCACCCCAACCTCTTGAATTGCTTCATCCAAAATTTCAAAAATAAATTCTGATGTCTTCACCTTATCCATTGCATTAACTGCCTTCAAGAAAAGTACCCCTCGAGGACTGTAAACAAGCACATTGATCAATGGGCGATGACACAAATTTGACCAACCATCACTCAAAATTGTGCACCCTGTATGCTTCCAAGACTCTTTTATCTCAAACAATTTTGCTGTGACTCTTTCTTTTGTTTTCTGTAGCAAAGTGGTCCTTAAAGCTTCAGATCCGGGAGGAACATAGCCCTTTCCAAAATCAATGGCCTTTTTAATTAGATTTTTAAAATATGGACTCCTGGCCACATTAAAGGGAATTGCACATGCATAAAAAAATTCTGCACAAGCATCGTCAACTTCCTGTCTCTCCACAGTTTTCCAGAATTGAGTTAATGTTTTGGTTCCACCTGTTTTTACAGCAGTAGAACTTGATCCACCAATGGCTGAGCCTGACATTGAATTAGTGGTGAACGTGTTTGAGGAAGAGATGGCAATCTCCCTCTCAATTCGCTGCCTCTTCTGCTCCCTTTTTTCCTTTTCCGCCTTTGAAGAGGAATAGCTTTTTTCCACTATAGCTTTTTGTTCATCTGAGATTTTAGTGTAGCCCTCAACACCACCTCCACTGCCATTGCTAACACTGAGAAGGTGATCCACAGCTCTAGTTAAAGTGCCTGTGAATTGATGCCCACAAATCTCACACACAAGATTTTTCCCATCTTTTCTAACATAATTCCATGCTATCTGAGTTGATTTTGGGGGTGCCATTGTCCTGAAGGCTGACTCTTGATTGCTGAAGTGTTGTGATTTGGATGAAATGTCTGCAATTTTTTTAAAAAATAACATTAGAATTAATTCTAAAAAATTTTGCATTGACTGTACTGTAATTTAAATAATTTAAATTTTGCATTATGACAGTCTGTACTGTAATTCTGCTAGACTGTAATTTATTTATTTTTTTAATAAACAGACTCACAAAGTTACAACTTACAAGCAAAGGACAGATAAAAAATTTAAAGCCTCTGTTATTAATATTTTTATGAGGCATTACAGACTATAAATCTGTCACACAAATAAAAGACCATATTCTGTTCATGCAACTTTGCAAGTTCCAATGTCCTGTGATAACCTCTGTTCTATGCATATTGATATAAGTTCCAAGTTCCACAAATTTGTCCCAAGTGAAGACCTTGTATTCTCGAATCTCAACAGAAAAAATTGTGTGGGATAATATAAATATTTGAGAAACTCATAACAGTAAGAAGAAATCCTAGATAGGCTTGTTTATAGCCTACAAGTGACCGAGAGACACAGTTTCTTAGTCACTTTTTGGAGTACATTGTGGATATTATCAACAGGGATACATCATACAAATAAATCACGTTTTCATATTGTGTCTGGGGACGATCCTAGATGTGTAGTGGATTTAATTGATCTTCTGAGGGAAGACAAGTTAGCCAAGATGCAGAGGATTCTGTGAAGAATATGCAAGCTGTACAGTGTACACTGGCATAGGAAGAAGCTACAAACTTGAAACAACAAATGAGTAGTTTTGGAGAAATGCAGATTTGCACTGGAGAGAGTTATCAATAGGGTGAAGGAGTCATGGTTTACTGGTGCAAAGAAAGATTTCCTCAAGGTACTTACCAGGTTACCATAAATTAAAGCCAAAGAAATTTGGCCCTAGCAGAATACTAGAACAAATTAACGAGAATGCACATTTGATAGATTTGCCAATTCTTAACACAGTTCAGTAGTAAAACGAAAATCCGAACCCTGGGCACTGCAAAGTCTGTATATATAATATACCTCAGAAAGGAATGAAGAACTTACAAGTTACGTGTGAGCCACTGAGCAGTAGCACTGAGGACTGTGAGGCTTGAGCCCGGGCCGGCAATGTGAGCTTGTGGCGCTGTGGAAAAGTCACAAATACACTGCAGTCTGCGACCACTGACCGTTTGACAAATTGGATTGTGGTTTGCTGGAACTTGGAAGAGACCAATGCCGCTGTGATAACTGTGAGCCCGTTGCCCGTGGAGCTAAGTCTAACTTCTAAGCCTGTGCTGTAATGGCCGCTATGGAGTTCGCTAGATGCCGAGAGTAAGTTTTTCGGGCCGAAGAATTGTCTGCTGTGAGTCGTGACAACAATGCGGCTGCCTGCCGGCAAACCTTTTACCAAACGACCGTCGATAAACCCTAAACACGAATTTCACACGAATTTTTTCCGAATTTAATAAAAACAACACGAATTTAATCGAATTTTTTTCAGATTCGGATTCGACATTAAGTTCGGCTTTAGATTCGACGAACATAATCGATTAAATTCGGCTGTCGATTAAATTCAGCGATTTTCGAACTTCTTCCTTCAGATTCGCCGAATCCGGTGACTTAGCCCACGAGTTGTCAATACTCAGTGGGATTTCCCAGCTCGGTCCCGGCAGCGTTTCCACACAACTTCTTAAAGTTGAGTTCCATCGGTGTCGACACAGACTTACAGTCCACCATACCAAATCTCTCCAACAGCTTCACGACATATTTTCCTTGATAAAGGAAAATCTCGCCTGGCCTTTGCGAGACCTCCAAGCCTAGGAAGTAATGCATCAATCCCAAGTCTTTCATCTCAAACTCGAAAGCTAGCTCCCTCTTACATTGATGAATGAGAGGGTCAGCACCTGTTAGAAAGAGATCGTCCACATAGAGAACCAAAATGAGAGGCCTTTCTTTATCAACCTTAAAATAAAGGTTTGGATCAACATTACTTCGAGAGAAGCCCAGCTTCATCAAGTAGCTATCTATCCTCTCATACCAAGCCCTAGGGGCTTGCTTCAACCCATAAAGGCCTTTCTTCAACCTGCATACATAGGTGTCGCTATCTTGGACTTCGAACCCCAGAGGTTGCTCCACATAAACCTCCTCCTTTATTGAGCCATGCAGAAAGGCAGTGTTCACATCCATCTGATGGAGACTCCATCCTTGTATTGCAGCAAGGGCAATGATAGATCGGATGGTGGTATAGCAGGCCACAGGTGCAAATATATCATCATAATATATGCCTTCTTTTTTAGAGAAGCCTCGAGCAACAAATCTTGCCTTGCACTTTTCAGCACTTCCATCGGCTCCATGCTTGATCTTGAAGAGCCATTTCGAGGTGACAACAGATTTGTCCTCTGGTCTCAAGACCACTTCCCAGACATCATCCTTCACAATGGACTCATATTCTTCGTGCATAGCATCCTTCCGTGCATAGCATTCTTCCAAACTCGATGCTTTACGGCTTCTTCAAATGATCCAAGCTCAGATTGTACAATTGTACTCATGGCTGCTAAATACCCTTGGTATCTATTCGGCTTCTTGCTTTCACAGAATGTCCCCTTGGGGCAATATGTCTCTCGACATCTTCGAGAGTGTCCCTGAGCCATGACGGTCTCTTTTTATTTGAAGGAAGTGGATCAATAGGATCCATTGGTCCTTCAACATCGAGTATCGATTCATCCTTCGATTCTTCCTGCCTTCCAGCTTCTTCTTCTTCTTTGTCTTCCTTTGAGCTAGGAAGATTTCTTACTTTCTTGAGGGCAGCATCTTCATCGAAGGTGACATCGTGGCATATCTCCACTTCTCTTTGACCAGGCACATAGATTCTATATGCCTTTGAAGTTTCACACTAGCCCACAAACATTCCCTTCTTGCTAGAAGCATCCAGTTTACTTCTCTTTTCTTTCAGCACATGAAAATAAACAGGACTACCAAAGACTCTAAAATGAGAAACATCAGGTTTCTTACCAGAGAAGACTTCTTCGAGAGTCTTGGAGTCCAAGGCGGAATGCGAGCATCTATTTTGAATGTACACAACAATGTTCGCAGCTTCTCCCCATAGAAACTTCGGAAGACCTTGGTCATATAGCATGGCGCAAGCAGCTTCCACAATGGTCCTGTTCTTTCTTTCAGCAACACCATTTTGCTCAAAAGTATACACAGTTGTGGTCTCCCTCTTAATGCCAGCTTCTCTGCAAAAGTCGTTGAACTCATTTGACTCATGCTTGGTCCCATTGTCGTTCCTCAAAGTTTTGATTTTATTCCCGGTATGATTTTCCACTAAGGCCTTGAAGGTACAAAACCATTTGAAAGCTTTGTCCTTCTTCTTCAAGAAATATATTCAGGTGTTGCGAGAGAAGTCATCTATAAAAGTCATGTAATAGGAACATCCTCCGAAGGATGTCACAGCCAGCATACCAGATAAATCAGAATGTATTAATTGCAAGATATCAGATGTCTTTGTGACACTTGAGGGGAATGGCCCCTTTGTATGCTTCCCTTCGGCACAACCCTGACATATACCTTCATGATCATCTTTAATCTCGAGCATCTCTGTCACCACCTTCCTTGTTGCGGGAAGGGCTTTGTAATGAAGGTGTGCAAACCTCTGGTGAGATAACTCAGCTTGAAGAGTTGTATCACATAACATAGCTCCCAATGGACTTCCTCTAACCTAGTAGAGTGTATCAACTCTAAAACCAATAGCAAGAGCTTCTTTAAAGTTCTTCTTCTAGATGCGTGCCTTTCCATCAACGAATGCCACCTTGAATCGTTTGTCTTCCATTGTCGAAATAGACACAAGGTTCTTCTTCAAATCAGGTACGCACAACACATCTTGTAAACGGAGGACTTGACCTTGAGATAGATGAAGGGTTACACTCCCTGTTCGTTTCACGAGATAGGTGGAATTATCTACAAGGATAATTTCTAAATTAGTATCCTTCTCAATCAAATCAAAGAGGGCTTCTTTATAACCAGTGAGGTACTTTGAAGCACCACTATCAATCAACCAGACATCCAGAGTGTCAGGAGGAGATGCAACAGAGAGGGCAGATACAAGAATAAATTCATTTTTCTTATTATCAACAACTTAGATTCATCGTACCTAGAATTTCTTGACCTCTTGAAAGGTTGCCCATTTCCACTACAATCAGAGGGAGCCTTCCTCTTTCCTTTGAACCTGTTGTTCCTTTGATTTCCATTCCTCCTTTTTCCCATACTGTAATAACCCTTAAACTTTACTTCACAGCATGATTATCAACCTTAATTCTTTGCATAACATGGCATCCATATAGAACACAGACCTTAGGTGTATATAAGGGCATTCATTATAGGTTTGACCATACTCCGTTTTACCGCAGCTCCTTCATTCTGATCCACATCCTATGCTTCAGAGTGCTTCACAACAGATCCGCACCATACATAGAACACTGTCTTCAATTCACATTTACACCAGACTTTATCATGATATATCTATCTCAGAGATATCCGCACTAAACCCTGTACTTGTCCGAACTTATATCCTTCCTGAAATCACAGATGTATCTACATTGTTTCCTGTCCTCAGATCCGTTGTTCCTTGGCGAAAATGACCGCAGAGATGACTGTATATATAGGCATCATGTCATTGTTTTTAGGCCGACCCTTCAAGCTGATTGGAGGTCGACTCAATCACTGTGTATATAGGCCGACATGAGAGAGTATATTTTCCATCGTTTGATGAGGTATGTCTTAAGCCATTCTTTCACTATTTATGACAAGATCTTGGAGCATTCTCTAGCTACTTCATATACATGACACCTGCTTATATTTATGACCAGAAGACAACCCTAATACACATCAAGAAGAAGGCTATTGACCTATAATAAAAATCTTGCTCATGAAACCCATGAAGCAAGTATAACAAAAATACATTTTATTATCTTTGTCTTCTTCTTTACATAAATACATAATTACAGAGTCAACATGAAGACCGATCCTAGTTACACTTTTCAACACACACGACCTGATACTTGTTTTGCAGTCAACCAGCTAAGTCAGTTCATGATGGAACAGACTAGAGTTCATTGGGTTGTTGCAAAGCATCTCAGAGGCACAACAGATTATGGATTATGGTACAAGCAGGTTGATGACGTGAGGCTTGAGGGCTTCTGTTAATTTTGGACAACTAGGTCCAAACTCCATGTTGTGATGCTCAGATGAAGATGCCAATACTTTTATTGGACTCTTCTTTTGGAGAGGTGCAAGATCGATCTAAAGATTATCTTGATCCGATGAGCAGAACATTTATTTTGAATTAATTCCACTTATGTGCAAAGCTGGCCAGAATTGAAATGTAGGCTTGAAGCCCCAACAGATGTGTCACACACCCTCATTGATGGATATATATAGGTCAACGTTGGAGGTCATTTTCATCACTCATCACACATTCTCTCTCTACATCTGATTGGTTCAATCATCACTTGGAGTCTCTTCTTCTCCACACGTGGGAAAATTGTGGCAAGGATATTTCTGTTTTGACCTAGGGTTTCAGCGCAGATTTGACCAGCGTTAACTTTGGTCAACGCTTGGTCAAACTGACCCTAATCTCTCCAAAAATTCCGATTTCTGAAGTCTGAATTTTTTGGCACGAAAATTGATGTTGGACGTTGACTTTGACCGAGCTGCGTTGACTTTTGATGCTGTTGTTTTTGCATTGACTGTTGACTAGGACAACCTTGACTTTTGTTGTCTTTGGGTTGACTGATATAGAGCTGTCTGAGAGGGTTGTGTGACACATTCTGGTTGGCTGACCGTACTAAGACTTTGTTGCTTGAAGCATCTTGTTGACCGTCGTAACGCACCACAACACATATATTTTTCTGATCAAGTTAAGTGTACTTTTGGCTTGTCTTCTGTCGATCTACTGGTATGTTCTATCAGCGTATAAATTTCTTGTTTATGTGATTGTTGTTTGATATTGGGGATAAAAGTAAAGTTGCATCAAGCATAGAACACCTACGAAATTTACATGGTATCAAAGCTAAGTTGAAGACAAAGCCCAAGTTTGTAGCAATCACCGAAGAAGAGCATGGGTACCTCAAACTATAATGGCTTCAAAGCTGATGACAAATTGACTGGGAGGGAAGACTTCCATGCCTGGAAGATGACTTTGGATCTTATGTTGGAAGACCAAGGTGTCATGGATTATGTGCAGGGTAAAATCCAAGAGCCTCCATCAACTGCACCTATTGCCACCAAGTCAAAATATAAGAAGGGGGAAATCAAAGCAAAGTTGATGATCAAGGACTCAATTCATAAGAATTTGGTTGCCTACATCTCTAAGCTACACACATCCAAGGAGATGTATGATAAGTTGGTCACATGTTCAAGGCCAACAATGCAAATCAAGTCCTTTTCTTTAAGAACCAACTGAAGAATCTGAAGAAAGGCAGGGATGAATCCGTTCAATCCTATTTTCTGAAGTTGACCAAAATCAGAAATAATCTTTTGGCCATTGGGGAGACAATAGCTGATCGAGAAATGGTTCTCACCACTCTTGAGGTCTCCTCCGAATGGCATGTATTCAATACTACCATTCTCAATAACAATGTGATACCTGATTTTGACAAAGTATTATTGAGATGCGTACAAGAGGAATCAAGAATGAAGGAATATGAAAATGAAAGTAATGTTGCCTTCATTGCTCGTGCTAAGAAGAAGAACAATGGTGGCCCGAGGAACCAAGGAAGAGCAGTGGCCCAGGGAAAGAAAGGAAGATGTCACACATGTAACGAGACCAGCCACTATGCTAGAGAATGCCCTAATAGAAGGGATTCTCCAAGGGATGATGATAACAACAACAACAGGAGGAATGACAATCAAAGGAACAACAGGTTCAAAGGAAAGAGAAAGGCTCCCTCTTGTCGCAATGGAAATGAGCAACCTTTCAAAAGATCAAGAAATTACAGGTATGAGGAATCTAATGTTGTTAATGATAAGGAAAATGAATTCATTCTTGTATCTGCCCTCTCTACTGCATCTCCACCCGACACTATGGATGTCTGGTTGATAGATAGTGGTGCCTCAAGGCACCTCACTAGGTTCAAGGAAACACTTTCTGATATGGTTGAGAAAGATGTTAATCTGAAAATTATCCTTGGAGATAATGCCACATATCTCGTGAAAGGGGCAGGGACTGTGACCCTCCACTTATCTCAAGGTCAAGTCCTCCGCTTGCAAGATGTACTATATGTACATGATTTGAAGAAGAACCTTTTGTCTATTTCAGCCATGGAAGACAAAGGTTTCAATGTAGCATTCATTGATGGGAAGGTGCGCATCTGGAAGATGAGTTTCAAGGAAGCTATCACGATTGGGTTTAGAGTTGATACACTCTACCAGGTTGGAGGAAGTCCACTAGGAGCGGTGACATGTGATACTATTCGTCAAACCGAATCAAGGCACCAGACGTATGGACCAATGTTTTGAAAATCGCGATCGGGATTAAATCGGCGAGGGGAAAAAATCGGAAAAAATCGTAAAAATCGGGAAAAAATAGGCACATACAAAAATATTCATTTTTTTTCAATTTTTTTAATATCTAAAGCACCCACAACATAAAATAAATGCATTGACACGTAAATATGAAAAAAAAAACTAATATATAAGACATGTAATATCATGTCTAGTGCTACATCACACATAATAGTGAATCATGTCCTGAATACTAAGTCCTGAGTCTCAACTCAACCTCAAAATATCAACAAAAAATATAATAATGTATCTCATATCATGAGTCATAATGTTATATACAAAGGAATGCACCAAATAACCTATGCTATTGATTTCCTCTGCCCCTCTTGCGAGAAAATGTAACAGCTTTACCTCTAGACGAAGAAGCTGGCGGGGCTGACAATGGACTCTGTTGTGCTCCAGATCCTGAAGCACCGGGAGCTAAAGGAGGCAGACCACGTCCTCTACCGGTAGCAGGGGTAGGTGGTGTCACCTACTCCTCCTGCTGTTGCTCCTCCTCCTCCTCCTCATGAAACTCATCATTGATTCATCGCTACTAGAAATGGGATCTTCAACAAGAGATACATAAACATCATCTAGCTCAAAGTCTTCAGACTTGGATTGCTCAACCTTATAACATGATAGAAATTGAAAAAGTTTAACATGCCTAACCAATGATTTTGGTTTGAGTGAAGGGTTCATCTCCTCAACCTTAAAACGCGGTAGAAAAAGATTAACATGCCTAACCAATTGTTTTCCTTTGAGTGAAGGGTACATTCTTGTTAAGGCCACGGTAGGGGAGTTCAACAATCAATACCACCAACATCAACAAAGTTCAACAATCAATGCCACCAACATCAAGGTTCTTAAGGGACTTCATACTCTTGATCAAATGCCAATCTCATACCCTTACACATAATAGAATCAAATGGAAACAATGCAAATCCCCAAACCATGAAACCCTGAAAACCATTAAGTCTGCTGAATTTTGAGTGAAATCTAAAATTCTAGTTTCTCCATATGAAATCCAATGAGGTTGAAACCACTCTTAAACATCCTGAGTCATTTCATGGTAATCTTAAAAATTTAAGTAAAAGTGATATTTCCTTTATTTTTCATTTTCATCCTTCCTTTATTTTTCATTTTCATCCTTTTACTTTAAGAATTTAACATTACCATTAACTGCCAACAGGGTGTGTCAGCAAAAATGACAAAAAAAAAATCGATTTTTGAACTTATAGGGTTGCTATTTGATGGGCCCACGATTTTTACCAAAAAAATCGCGATTTTTTCCTGATTAGCGATTTTTTCAAAATATCGTGCAAAACATCGCCGATTTAATCGTTTTGTCGAAAAAATCGCGATTTAATTGCGATGTTCAAACCATTGGTATGGACACCTTCACTACACAGCCCTTCCCAAAGTAAGGAAGATGGTGACAAGGATGCCCGAATTCAAAAATGATCATGAAGGTGTATGTCTGGGTTGTGTCGAAAGAGAAGTGGAGATATGCCACGATGAAGATGCTCCCCTCAAGACAGTGATAAATATTCCGAGCTCTGAGGAAGATCATGAAGTAAGGTCTGGAAATCAGGAAGAACAGAAGGAAGAGACGATGCCCAATGTTGAAGGACCGATGGACCCTATTGATCCACCTCCTTCAATGAAGAGAAGACCCTCATGGCTCACAGATACTCTCAAGGATGCCGAGAGACATATGGCCCCAAGAGGGACATTCCGTGAAAGCAAGAAGTCGAATAGATACCAAGGGTATCTAACAACCATGAGTACAATCGTACAATCGAAGCCTGGATCTTTTGAAGAAGTCGTAAAGCATCAAGTCTGGCAGGATTCTATGCACAAAGAGAATGAGTCCATTGTGAAGAATGATGTCGGGGATGTGGTTCCGAGACCAGAGGACAAAGTAGTTGTCACCTCGAAATGGCTCTATAAGATCAAGCATGGATGTGATGGTAGTGCTGAAAAGTTCAAGGCAAGATTCGTTGCCCGTGGCTTCTCTCAAAAGGAAGGCGTAGACTATGATTATATATTTGCACCTGTAGCCCGATATACCACCATTCGATCTATCATAGCCCTTGCTACTATGCAAGGATGGAATCTTCATTAGATGGATGTGAACACCGCATTTCTGCATGATGCGATAAAGGAAGAGGTGTATGTGGAGCAACCTCAGGGGTTTCAAGTCCAGGATCGAGACACCGATGTTTGCAGGTTGAAGCAAGCCCCCAGGGTTTGGTACGAGAGGATAGATAGCTACTTGATGAAGCTGGGCTTCACTCAGAGTAATGTTGATCTGAACCTTTACTTCAAGGTTGATAGGGAAAAGCCTCTCATTATGGTGTTGTATGTGGACGACCTCTTCCTGAGAGGTGTTGAACCTCTCATTCATCAGTGTAAGAGGGAGCTCGCTTCTGAGTTCGAGATGATGGACCTAGGACTAGTGCATTACTTCCTAGGCCTGGAGTTCTGGCAGAGACCTGGCAAGATTTTCCTTTCTCAAGGAAAATACATTGTGAAGTTGTTGGAAAGATTTGGAATGGTGAACTGTAAGTTCGTGTCGACACCGATGGAGCTCAACTTTAAGAAGTTGAGTGGCAGCACTGTTGGACCCGTGCTAGGAAATCCTACTGAGTATCGTCAACTCGTAGGGGCCCTAATGTTCTTAGTGAACATCTGTCCGGACGTATGTTTTGCAATGAACACTTTGAGTCAACACATGGTTGATCCTCGTAACATTCACTGGGTTGGTGCCAAGAAACTCTTGAGATATCTCTGGGGCACGATAGACCATGCGCTTGGATACACTGTCAGGAGCATGACACTCCATGGATATACTGATGCCGATTGGGCTGGCAGTGTGGTGGATCACAAGAGCACATCTGGATGCTGCTTCACACGTAGGCCTACTTCAAGCAAGAAGCAAAAGTCAGTAGCCTTGAGCACCACTGAGGCCGAATACATTGCAGCATGTATGGCCTGTTGTGAAGTCACTTGGCTGCGAAAGCTCTTCAGTGAGTTGTTCGAGCATGTGCTAGATGCCACCGTTATCCTTTGTGATAACCAGAGGGGGATTCGTTTGTCAAAGAATCTCGTGTTCCATGATCGATCCAAGCATGTTGATGGCTGGTACCACTTTATCTGGGATATGGTACAGCGAGGCATCGTAAGGCTCGATCATATAGGAACTGATGAGCAAGTCGCAGATATTCTCACAATGCCCTTAGGGAAGGTCATGTTCCTAACCTTCCGTGAGAATCTTGGAACAACCCGATTCTGAGGCTCCTGTTGAACGATGAGCTCTGGGAGCTCCAGGGGGCTTTGGGGATAGCCTCTTGGAGCTATAAACAACCACAGGGCTAGGCTTTCCGAACCTTGTTGGTATGCTTCTACCCCACCGTTATGATATTGAGTTGGTTCACCTCTCATGATTTGTGCCCCGTATGCATCCTACCCATTGAGTCTCAGACTCCTAGGAAGCACCTCTCATTTGGCAGTGAGGTGGGAAAAGCTAGAGACCAGTAGCAAAGACCGATGGACGCATCGGAGATTGTCGTACTCTTTACATCTAGGATGGCACGTGTCCAACCACTTGATCTGGGATTAAGTCTAGTGAGCTTTCAGACCTCCAACTGACTTCGGGTCAGTTAAACTTACTTCGGGTTAGTATATGACTCTCATGAGTCCAAGTGAGGTTTCGGACCTCGAACTAACTTTGGGTTAGTATATCACTCTCTTAAGTCCAAGTGAGGTTTCGGACCTCCAACTGACTTCGGGTCAGGTAAACCAACTTTGCGTTGGTATGTGACTCCTTTGAGTCTTATAGAGGTTTCAGACCTCTGAGCTGAATCTATCAACTAGGAGTGATGTCTTTGTGACTCACCATTTTGTTCTGAAATAAAGAAGCCAGCAAAGCAAGTTACGGCAGGATGATGCACGATGTTTGGATGGCACAGGGGGATGAAGTTCTCTCTAGTTGAGAGGGAGTGTTAATTTTGGAGTCTGGACAACTAGGTCCAAACTCCATGTTGTGATGCTCAGATGAAGAAGCAAATATTTTTATTAGACTCCTCTTTCGAAGAGGTGCAAGATCGATTTAAAGATCATCTTGATTCGATGAGCAGAACATTTATTTTGAATTAATTCCACTTATGTGCAAGGTCGGCCAGAATTGAAATGTAGGTTTGAAGCCCCAACAAATGTGTCACACACCCTCACTGATGGATATATATAGGTCAACGTTGGAGGTCATTTTCATCCATCACTCATCACACATTCTCTCTCTGCATCTGATTGATTTGATCATCACTTGGAGTCTCTTCTTCTCCACACATGGGAAAATTGCAGCAAGGATATTTTTGTTTTGACCTAGGGTTTCAGCGCAGATTTGACCAACGTTGACTTTGGTCAAACTGACCCTAATCTCTCCCAAATTTCCGATTTCTGAAGTCTGCTTTTTTTGCACAGAAATCGAGGTTGTACATTGACTTTGATTGGGCTGCGTTGACTTTTTCTATTATTGTTTTTGCATTGCCCGTTGACTGGGACAGCATTAATTTTTGTTGACTTTGGGTTGACTGATATAGAGTTGTCCGAGAGGGTTGTGTGACACATTTTGGTTGGCTGACCGTACTGAGACTTTGCTGGTTGAAGCATCCTGTTGACCACTGTAACGCACCACAACACATATATTTTGTTGATCAAGTTAAGTGTATTTTTGGCTTGTCTTTTTTCGATCTACTGGTATGTTCTATCAGCATTTTACTTTCTTGTTTATGTGATTGTTGTTTGATATTGGGGATAAAAGTAAAGTTGCATCAAGCATAGAACATCTACGAAATTTACAGCTTCACAGATGCAGATTGGGCAGGGAGCTCCACTGGTAGGAAAAGTACTTAGGTGGCATCTTCAGCATTGGGTCAACCGCTGTTACCTGGTACAACAGGAAGCAGAGATCAGTTGCACTCAATTCAACAAAGGTCAAGTAGATGGCTGCTAGTTTGGCAGCAAGTGAGGCTATTTGGATGAGGAAGTTACTTGTGGGACTTTTCAAATAGAGGATGGAGCCCATCGCAATACACTATGATAATTAGAGTTGCATCAAGCTTTTTGAGAACCCAATGTTTCATGATCGCTCAAAGCATATCGAGATCAGGAGGCTTAGTTTATTTGCCTCCTAGTGCAAGATAGATTTGGAAAAGGACAAGTGACAAGTCTCAATGGTTATTTCTGGCTAGGACGAGTTACATGAGTCAATCACAAGTCGGAGTTCCAAAAATAAACTTGTCGAATTTAGATGGGTCGAATTGCTTATAAGGAGGACGAACACACATTATTGTATCAATATTGTGAGCACGAATTTGTGTGAGAGAGACTTCTTGCTAGAGAGAGTGATAAGGAGAAGCCTACACGCAATTGTGAAAGGGAAGAATTCTTGCCAGCATTTGCACTAGGAAATAGGGAGAATTACCTATAGAATAGGAGCCACCATTGCGCTAGGAAATAGGGATTTCCAGCCCTATGAAATAGGGCTCAGGCTGTGCAAGGATTTAGGGAGCAGGATCAGGTCTTCAAGCTGGGTGTTTCAAGCTTATGTCGAGCAGGGAGAACAAGTGTGTTGTCTATTGAAACAAGATTGTTTTGTGAGAGATCTATTGCTCAATACTCTATCAATAAAATCTCAAGCAAAGAAGTGGGTTTTCCCAGCTGGGTTCCGAGGAAAAATTTAATGTGTGACTGTGTTCTTTATCTCTGCATATTCTTTTATTTCTGCTGCTTATCTATGGTAGAGAAATTCTGTCTGAATGAAAAGAAACTAGTGTTCAGATTGTTCATTATAACAGTTGCAGAATTTCAAGGAATTTCTACAGGATACGCCACGTAAACAGATCCCATGCCACTGAAACAGATCCTTTGCCAGCTAGCCTTCACACTGGACCCCAAACAAATAACATTAGAGTTTTCGGTTTGTTTTTTAGTTTTTTAAGGATATTTGCCACTTGTTTGAAACCCTGAAAAGCAAATATTCAATTTAAATTTCTTAGTTAGATTACTTATTAGTAATCTGTAGGTTGTATATTTGTACAAGTTATTAATTAACTGTACACTATATAGCACATATAATGCTAGCAGGAAAGGTCTAACACATCAAAATTTTAATTTTCAACTTCTGATAATGCTAACATGAAAGCTTTGAGACAATATATAGATAATAATATAGAGTGTACAAAGGATGGTTGTGTCATTAATAATTTAATTAGATCAATCCCATCTAATTCTAGGTGAAGAGTTCTCTTAGAACAGTATGATACCTTAGACTATAATATGTTCTCAAACAGGGTACAATATTCAGTTACTATTGTAACTAGATGGGAATTTTTAAGGCAAATTTCAAGGAAGATGACAGGTTGATCACGATGTAGAGTCGAAATATTCAAATGATGAGCATGTAGAACCATTTTCGGACATGAGACCCTCAATTTTGTATTTACAGTTATCCTTTTTGTATAAAGCACGATGTATCATGATTGCAGTCTTCAGATTTATAAATTAAAATTATCTAACAATTTCAGTTCCAACGTTGTGATTTATAAATGGTTTTGATTTTTAACTTTAAATATATTTTTTAAAATTAAAAAAATATTATTGTATTTTTGGGGTGTGGAGTTTCCCCACCGTATCCGGATCCTGACTTTTCAAAATTCTAGTGGATCCGTATCCAGATCCAAATCCAGATCCATATCTGTTTCCCTTTCCTGGTAACTTAGAACAAGACTAAAGAGCACACTGTTAATTTCTTTCATTCAGTGAGTGAAATCAACTGAAGTATAACTGAAAATCATTCTTTTCCTTACTCAAAAAGCTAATTATGAACACTCACCTCCAATGAACTGCTCGATGCTTCTGTTTTCTCCATTTCTCAGATCATCCTTTTCCAGGAAAGCCTGCCAACATTCTCAAAAAGGTAGACATATTTAGATAGTAATTACAACAGCAAAATAAAACAAATACTGATATATTATGCCAAAAAAAACACTACAGGAACCACTTTTCCATGAGCGACACCCTTTTCTCATAAATTCTTTCATTTTATATTTCAATTTAAGATATAAACGATTTGTATCTTAATTTATTTAAATATATTCAAAACCTCATTATAATCGTTATCTAAACAATAAAAAAGCACTGAAGGGTGTTCATCAAATTATTGTTGCATAGAACTTTCTGATTTTTCTCTTTTAAGGAAAGGGTTTTAATTCATCAAGCCTAAAATTGGCCTAGTGCATACAATAACCTTTTCTGTTTACCCCAAAACTTTCGACTAAACCATATTCAAAATTCAGACAGAACAACTTTCACCTCACCCATCCACAAGCCTTTATACACTTAACATGCATATCTATAACATGAACCAAAATGACAAAACTAAAACTGCTCTATTTTCTAAGTTGTAACATTATATCTATTATGCTATAAACTGAGATAAAAGTCCACGACATTAGATAAAGTGGCATGAAGACAAGAAATGAATGAGCAATTTTAATTAAGACTCGATCTTTCTTGCCTCTCTGAAACCATTCCATGGCATTGATTTGGGGCCAAGCTACCATAAGAGTTTACTCAAATATAGAATAAATATTCTCCCATGTTATCCTATGAGAAATCTTAATACAAACAACGTGACATGTTCTGATACTATTTTATTCCTTAAGCTTCCCATTTCAACCATTGTGCAATTTAATCTTAACATTGTCCCTCATCTGCATGCACAGGAGCTCATCATAATATGAAATACAATTTGACAAGTTCTCATACTGTCTATCACTTAGGATGCCCATTTCAACAATGGTGCCATGTAACAGGGAAGTTCCTTTCCTTTCATACATTTTGTTTCTATGTGTTTTCATACGACAACGTGCCAATATCAAATTAACTTTCTGAAAGAACTAACCTTTGGTTGGCAAGAATTGACTCTAGTAATTAGGGTTTCAACCCTACACTATAGGTTTCCTTACATTTCACATTTGCCACACCCATTGCAAGGGGAGGATGCTCCCCTTTGGTCCTTCAAAAATATTCTCAGCAACCTCGAAGTTGCCAAAAGTCTTAACCCTACTAATTCTCCAACCGAAAAGACCTTTGCCATCTCTGCCAACATGCCAAAATCCAAAGAGCTTGTCCAACGACAACAGTTTAGCTTCAACTTCAAGAAAACTACAGGAGGATATCCAAACAAATCACAGGGTACCCCAAGCTATACTATCACCTCGAGATAGGTCAAAAGTATAATCTGATACATGAAAGGCCAAAACATAATACGCATATTCTTAGTCATCTGGCCTGTTATCGCTTGCTGCCTACACCTACCTACAGTTAGCGGGAAAAGCCTTTAACCCCACAAGGTGTGGTTGGTGGCAAGGAACTCAGAGAAGGGGCTGTCACCTATTCCCGACTCTCTCCGTTTAAGCTATCTCCTAGGTTAGCTATGGGGGGCGGTCCCTAAATGGAAAACTAAGTTAAAAGATGTGAGTTTCTAGGAGAGTTGTTAGAGTTAAATAGATTATTTCTTAAGATTCATGAGCATTTATGAGCAACTTTGAAATAATGACAAACCATTTAACCAGTGCCTTTACAAATAACTTGCTCAAAAGTAAAAGAAATGCTCAAAAAGATGAGAACACAGTAATCCTGAAATGGAAACAAAAGACTGTTAGCACAAGATATCAGAAATGCTTTCAAAATAAAAAAGATTTATGAATCAAGGCATGAGAAACTATCTTGCTCATAAGGAAACATTTAGTGTTCTACTATTGAAAAATGTAAATGAGATGATAGAAAAACTCAAATGTTAGACCAAGATCACAACATGCAATTAAATTTGCAACACCAAATAAGGGTATTTGCCAATGAAACAAAATATATCAATCATCCATAAGCATAATGATCATTAAAATGACAACATGCAATGAAGTTGCAAAAGTAGAAGCAAATTTCCAAGTACCATAGAACTAAACTTGTTGCAAAATTTAAGGAATCAATATGTTTGAATCCAAAGTGCTTCTTGAGATAATATTTGCATGTGAATCTTTAAACCGTCAAGATAGCAAAAAATTTGGGAACTTTGCAAGTAAATGTGATGAGATAGTGCTCTTGGTTTAGTTTATTAATTAGTTCTAAAGTAAGGTTACAATTGAACTCTAATCCTCAGACCTCATCCTCGCCCAAATATTTGGATCTCACAGTGAGGAGTCCATAGAGGTAGAGGGTCCCTAAAACGTCTATTCAACCAACTTAAGTTGGAAGTAAATTTTAGAGATGCAAGTCTAGTATGAAAGTGAAATGCCTAAATGATATGAAAGTGAGTTTGCAAGTGCTATGTAAAAGATGGAGATGATTCAATTAAATATGCTTCATAGTTAGAACAATAACTCAAGTTGTCATAAATTGAAAGTGTTATACTTCTTTACTTGTAGTATATTGTGAAACTTATCCAAATGAGATACAGATCACAAAACATAAGTAAGTGATGGCAAATGAGATTGCAAATTAAGAAATTAAAGGATTATGTGATTTGTGTTACTTCCCAATTAGAGCATGCATATGTGATGTGAAAGAAAACGCAAATGTCAAAACCACTAAGTCAATCCATCTACAAATTCTCTCCTTTGAAATGGAGAGATAGGGATGCCAATGGGTAAAACCCATGCTCCCACAACAAAAACAAAATTTTTTATTAATTTTACAAGAATGAAATGACCATGAGGCCTTTTCTAAACCAAGGAAAGTCTTTACAAATAAAAATTGAGACCATAGACTTTTCCTCAGTGAGAATTTCTAAGAACTCAAAATAAATTCAGACTTTACAATAGGAGAAGAGAAGCTAAGCCTCTTCTATGCCCACAACCAAAGAAGAGAGAGTTATCTTCCTCATTTGAAATTCAGCCCAAAGGTCCTGCAACAACTTGTTAGTAATTTCCTGTAGTTGTCCACTCAAGTTGTCACAAGAAAAAGTTTGGAAAAAGAGCTACAAAACCAATCAAATATTAAATAGATAAAATTACAAAATATTGCACAACAATTTACAAAGGGCTAAGCCAAAAAGTTCGAGTAAACTCTCATCTTTGCTTAGTCATCTTCAAGCTCTTAGATAACAAATGAAAGCAATGAAGTATAATGTTTTAAAAGATATTCAAATTTAGAAGTATTCGGCTTGTATACAAGCTATGTCCCAAAACCCCTGCAAAACCACTTTGTAAGATAAGACTATGAAGGTTTAAAGAACAAATGAGAGCTCCTTTAATAATGTATCAAGAGTGGGTTGGTCTCTCCAAAGACTTCCCCCAACACTTGATTCTTTGATCCCAACAAGATGTTCCCTCTACAAAACTTCAATCAAGAATTATTTCCATATAGATCTAGCAATAAACAATGATAAGAAACTCTAGAGATTTATTTGAAACCAACTAGAGCATTCTATACCTAGAGCATACTCCTAAATCAAATGTCTATGTAAGATAGCTCTACATTAATAAATCTACAAGAGCATATGGAAACAAATTAGATCAAAGCATGAGTAAAATGAATTATACCAATGATCAACAATTCATGACACTCCAAAAGGAGGAACACCTCATGAATGAAACCCCAAAGTCTTTATTGATATTTCTAAAAGTGTACAAGGCAGCAGCGCTTCCGCAAGCACAATAGCTAGTAAACAATGATATAATATGAGAGCCCATGGCTCCATTATATAAAAAGTTGAGAGCAAATCCCAATGAAGAACCATATGCCAAGTGGTGAGAGGGAGGAGATCTCAAGGAAAATTCGAATTTGATTAGTGGAGCTTCAATGCCAAGTGTAACAATCGAATTCTGGCAAGTGGACATCATTTTCTTCTTCCCTTATGTGCCAAATTCGAATTTTATGATGAAATGACATGTGTATATGGTTGGTAACCCATGTGGGGACAATTTCCCACAAAAATCTCCACCAAATATTCTCCCAAATCCTCCCAAATATGCACTAACTTCACAAATTCGAATTTCCAAGTAAGCAACTCTCATTTAATGCCGGAAATTCAATTTTATTTGAACACGTCTTTTCCTTGATTTTAGGAGTCCATATCACCTTGGGACTTCACTTTAACTCCTCCATAATTTTCCACCTCATTTCCACCTCATTTAGTATGTGTGGATATTTATTTTTCTCCATTTATTTAATTTATGGCTTAATTAATTGCCAGATTTCCCAATAAACTTAGGAAAAGTGGGTTTTGAGGGTTCAAAACACATTTTTAACCCCTCAAAGTGTCTCATAGTAGAAAGTTGAGCGTGAGAGGTGTAATTTTGATTACTCATACCCCATACAACTTCTCTAGACAACACTTATTACAATTCAATTACAATTTTTATTGCAATTTTCGACTTGCGGGAAATCTAAAAAATTAAAAAATCACTACCTAGACCTAACCAAATTCCACGAATTTTTTTGTGTGATCTAGTATAGTAATATACATTGCCTCTAGACACTAGGACTCACCCAAGGCCTCACCATCAAGCCGTACTCCGGCTTTGGGGTAAAATTGGAGGAAAAAACTCAATTAATTATTAACTCCTAGTAGGGAGATGATAATTAACTAAGTAAAAAAAACCTCCCAGAGTAATACTCACTTGCTGGCAAGGTCCCAGGCTACCTAGGCCTGTTACAGACTCAATATTGACTCAAAACTCATCATTACTAGCATCACTTATTATAATTCCCCATAGGGCATCGAATCTGGGTACAAGAGAAAATGATAAGAAGTGGAAGTAGAGTTTAAAAACTTTGTTGAATTGATGATATTTGATAATATCCAATGGTACAAATGTCTTATGGTTCATCCTTGGGCATGGAGTCTTCTCATTATCATCAGGTGCCACTCCAGTGGTCAACATGGCCCTTGGAAACAACTCTAAGATAGTGGGCCAAGAACCAACAGAAGCTCAAGGGAGTCATCAACCTCAAACTAGGCAAAGTGGACATTTTTCACTGTCATTTTCTCCTATGCATAGGACAGAGAAACCATTTTTGAAGCAGGAAAAAATACCTTTTCAACTTTGTTGAAATGTATGGGCAATATTGGGTGGAGAGATATTAAGCCAAACAAGGAACACTTCTCAAAAGCCCCTATCTAGATAAGACTCTACTCCTTGCCATTGGAGTTCTAGGACAAAGAAAGGCTGACAAGTATTAGCAACACCATGGAGTATTAGCAAAACTAAATAAAGAAAACCTAAGTTGCACGAAATGTGGAAATGTATGACCCCCCCCCCCCCGCCCCCAAAAAAAAAAAGAGGACTGAAACACATAAATGACATCTGAGAGATATATAAATGACATCTTAGAAGGAAAACCAAATCTATATTAAATCTCATACATGATTACATGATGCAAAATCCAAAATTATCCTTTATAGATGAGACCATAGATCCAAGATTTCAAAATCAACCTTTATACATGAGGCTATACATCCAAAATCAGCATTTATATGTGGCTATATATGCTGAAAATGAAATAAAACATGAGCTATAGACAAGTACAATTACATATCCTAATAATCCTCATTAACAAAAATAGAACAAGTTGCTTGTTCAACAAAGCTAGAGCATTGTTTGATTAGAGATGAAATAATTTGTAGAGTGATTAAGATAAATTTTAGTGGTAGGTTAATATTTTTTGGCATAGAAGGGCCCCACACCCTTCTTGGGTGCTTGAGTGAGCCCGCAAAAAGCAACATCAGTTGCGAAAATGGGGCAGATTTGGGTCGAAACATTGCCAAAATGTTTCGGCAGCATTTCCAAATTAGAAAACTCCTTTGGTTGCGTTTTGGGAGTGTTTTGATGTTTCAAGGAATTTCCAGTACAAGTACACCAGCTTGGGGGTTGTTTCCTATAACATAGAGGAAAACTCTTACATTCTTTTCATTCAAGAAACCAAGTGCTTAGAGACTTGCATTCATTCACTTTCTCAAAAGATCTGGTGAGGTAGCCCAAGTGTGCAAGACTTCTGAAGGGGACTGGCAATTCTCTAGAATCCAAACTTTGTTCATCTTAGCAATTTAGTTTCTTTTGGAAGGTGGTTATCAGGCCACTTCAAGTTTATTGAATCCTCTACCTTAGATCCCTCATCCATGTTTATGGACTAGTCAATGCCCATGACAAGGTAGCTTTCCTTTCTAGTCTCCACAATATAACCCCAAGTGCTCTTGCTAACCTACAAATAACTAGGGGAGATTTCAACATGGTAACCTACCTCGAGGGAGAAAAAAAGGACAACATAGGTTGATGGAATTTGCACCAATTTTGTATACAAAATCGAAGATCTCTAATTAATAGAGTCCACCCACAAAAATGGTAGTCGTCCTTTGAACAAAAAAAGAGAAGGAATCTACCATGTGGCAGAAAAAATTGATCGCTTTCATTTATCAAAAATTCATAGATGAAACAATAGAAAGAGAGTCCCTCGTCCTAACAAGCATCTGGCAGTATATCTGCGTGGTTTCGTGGCGTTGGTAAGGGCTTGGTAAATTCAAGATTCCTGGCTGCGTGCAGCAAGAAGGCGCTGATGGTTGACGGGTTGGGGCTACGATGGCGATGACAGAGTGTGTAGTCGACTCGGCAATTATATGATCAACGACAGATTTCTTTGGTCGATCATGGTGGTGGAAGAGAAGGCATTTAAGGATAGTTGCTTTTTAGATTTGTTTTATATATGTATATTTTTTTATATGTTGTTTTTATTTTCTATTTTATATATATATATATATATATTAACTCCTTTATTTTTTTAAATATCTCTTTTTCTTTTCTAATTTTTTTTTTAATGTTTTTTCCAACGACCTTTTTTTTTAACTTATTTCTTCTTCTTTTAATTTTAATGGCCAAAGGCCTCTGGCGAACTCAGCAACGAAGAAACTCCAAAATTTGTAGTGAATGCTTCAGTCACGACGGCAACAAGGTTGAGGATTTTTATGGTCAAATACCTAGATCGGAGAGCTTGGCTCTATGCAGCGGTTAAGCGGCCGAAGGCTCGAACTGCTCTGATACCAAATGAAGTGAACAAAGTTCATACTTCTCGTTAAATACTCCAAAAGACTTGGAATATGAAAATATCCATTGAGGATACAAATATTGTATTAAAAATGTGTGAGGAATGAATTGATTGATTGTTACGAATGAGGTCTGCTTATATTCCTAGGCAGGTGCCTCTTCACAGAAGGTCATGTCCCATCAGACATGCCCCTTCAACCTAATTACTAATTAACTAATTAATCATTATTTATATATTCATTACAATTGCCTACCTAGGCAAAGGAAACCCCTTTTTGCTTCAAAAAACTATCTGATTAATCCAGCTTTACAAGACAAATAAAGAACTACTAGAATCATGCAGAAATTCAAACGGTCTCAGTGATATATGCCTTTCAACAAATGTTGAAATATCCAAAATCCAAGATCAAATCATGGAATTTGAACAACATCAGTGATATTTTTGCAAAAAAAAAAAAAAAGAGTTGGAATCACACATGATCAAAACATGATAGAAAATCATGGACATATGCATGAATGTAGCCTTAAAGAAAACTAAATGAGACCTCGATAACCAATTTGACCTATACGCTAGGTAAGAAGAGATTCAGTAGAATCAAAAATCACACATTTGTTGACTCAAGGAAGGAGAAAAAAGCTCCAAACTCTTCCAAAAGTCAACTCTAAACCACATAAACATTGACATGATTATGAAGTTGTGTACACCCAATAGGTAGGAGGTCTATGACCAAAAAGATTTCTAAACAAACTGTAATGTACCTCTTGGAGAGATTACCCTTGGTATGCAATTATGAGTTAGGGTTTTCAATAAAGACATGAAAGAATAGTTTTTCATAACAGTGTTGTAGTACTCATCAATCTATAAAACAAGAGGATATTTATTGAATACACAAGTAGTATAGTAAAGAACTCAAGCAACAGTTGATTCCACAAGCAACCATTATAAGTGTAGAAATTTCTGAATCCTAATTCTTATGCACAAATTATTTCTGTTAATCTGGTTAAGCTTCTCCTACTTATACAAGTTATCAAGTGAATAAATTCAAGTTAACATCAAAGCAAAACACATAACAAATCTCTACCAATTCCAATCTATAATAAGCACATGCACACATAGACAAAGTGACACAATTATTTCTGGACAAACTGTCCCTGGAAAAACCCAATGTGGGAAAACCGATCTCTAGTCGCTGGAGGGCTCTATTTTTAAGAATATTTCTGAATACACAACTCTGGGTTCCAGATCTAGAAAACCCTACAGAGAAAACTCTAGATCTGCAGCACCTGGCTGATCTAAGACCAACAATACTGACTAATCCACACCCTCAAATGGGATTTACAGAACTCAACCAGATCTAAGCCTAGAAACCCCAGATTTGCCCCTGAAAGACACTGCATCAGCCTTTGAAGGCCTCAAAATGCTCAGCGTTGTCACTGGAAGGGACTGCGTTACCCCAGGCTGGGTGACGCAGTCACTCCGCTGCCCCTAAGGGTCTCTGCGTAACCCCTGAAGGGTTTCCTGAAAATCACACTATCCTTGTTGCTGCTGCTGCCGTCTGCAGCTGTTGCTGTTGTTCTTGCCTTCCTCTGCGTTGTCTTTCCTGATCTCTTCTCTGCTTCTTGTGTATTCTAGACCCCGAGATCAGATCATCCCCTTGGTCTAAATTCCCCTCTCTACAACTGAAACACTTCTGAGAATTCTTAGCAACCCCGCCCTAGAATCTCAGCTTAGCTTCAGTGCTCTATCTCTGTGTGTGTTACAAATGACCCCAAGCCTTTTCCTTTATACTTTTCTCGTTGACAAATCAACGGCCAAGATTAAATCTTTAATTAATGGCTAAGATTAAAAGAAAGCTTGATCCATGTGACGTAAGACAATTTCATCACATGTTTAATTAAATTCACTTTAATTATTTTATTTTCCTAAGTTTTAACTTAGGAAATACATTAAAATAATTAATTAATTTAATATCTCCTAAACCAAATGAAATTTCCCAAATCCATTTCTGGGTCTTGTAGATCAGGTGAACTCTAGTCCTTCCTCAAAATTTGGGACCTAGAAAACCACTGATGCTACCCCAAATACACAAAATCTCAACACTCCCTCTTAGCATCAACGGTGTGCTCTAGCAATACATCACACTTACGCATTACATGATTTTGGACACTGGTTCTGTGTTGCTGAAGCTTGGCCTCCTGCCACTCAACTCTGCACTACTGCTGCCATTCTGTATTGTTGCCCATGACTCTACCACTGCCACTACAACCACTGTACTACAACTCCCTCTCAATATGTTGCATCTGTGCTGCTCATAGCACTGCCACTACTGATCTGCTGCACCGCAACTTCAGTTGTTGAGAGAAACAACTGAATCTCCTGCCCAATCTTTGACAGACAAGTTAGATGGGCTGCATCCTCATCATTGAAGCTTCATAGGCTACAGATCTGTGTTGGCATCTAAAGAACGATGCACAGCTACAGCTCTGCCTGCATAATCAAACTCCCTCTGCACTACTGAAGTCACATCAGCTCCTTGTGCTGAAATCTATCACGCTGCTGCTGCACTGCGATGTCCCTCTGAAGCTCTCTACGCTGCTGCAGCTTTGCACTGCGTAAGCAGTACTGCATTGCGTTGTTGAAGCCACATCAGCCTCTGCGCTGCTACTGCTTCTATGCTGCTGCTGCTATGCTATGCACTGCTCCTCCCAACAAGAGGAATTGGCAAGGGTTGTATCAATTTTGCAAGAGGAGTATGTTCAACCTTGTTCTACTGACAGGTCATGCACTCCTTCACGTGCCTCAACACACCATCCTTGAGGCCTTTCCGAGAGAACCCTTCTCTAATATGCCTTTAAGTTTTGAAGAACCCCCAGTTCCCTACTAGTGATGTGTCGTTTGCGGCCTTCAAGATCTTTGTGAGTGTGGAATCAGGGACCAAATATAACCTGCCTTTATAGAAAATGACATTTGTCATCCTGGATGGGACTGCCCATTAACTCACAAGCCAACTTGTTTCTGGAATATTCTACGAAGAGGTGGGCTTTCCAATCTCCTATGATCTCCATGAGTGAACACGTGGCTAGTTTCCCAAAGAGTGCATCAACCACAATGTTCTTCTCACCCTTCATGTACTCAATATCAAAATCATAGCCCTAAATCTTACCCATTTTTGTTGTCTTTCATTCAGGTCCCTTTGTTCTAGGAAGTGTTGTAAGTTGTTGTGATATGTTTTGATCATAAATTTGTTGTGATATGTTCTGATCATAAATTTGCCCCCTACCAACTATTGTTTGAACTTCATCGTAAATGGAATAAAGCTTCTTTGGATCTCTAATTTTTTGGCTTATGAAGGCTATCGAGGGTTTATTTTGCATCAACATAGCTCCTATCCCCTCATCCGAAGCATCACTTTCCAATACAAAGGCCTAGTTGAAGTCAAGAAGTGCTAACACTAGGCAAAGTTCATCACCACTTTGAGTTTATTAAATGCCATCTTTGACTCCTCTATCCACCTGAATGCCCCTTTCTTCATCAAGTCTATCAATAGTGCACCTAACTAAGAAAATCCCTTAACGAATAACCTGTAATAGCTACAAATCCCAAAGAATCCCCACAACTCATTAAGGTTCCTTGGTGTGGGTCAATCCAGTACGGCCTGTATCTTTCTCTTGATGTACCTGTACTCCCTGCTCATTGATCACGTGGCCCAAATAAAGGATCTCAGTCAACTCGAACCCACACTTTCATGCCTTGGCATAAAGTGACTGCTCCTCTCATGTTTTGTTGTATATGAGGTCGTCAAAGAATACCAATAAGAACCTCCTCAATTGTTTGATGAAGATGTGATTCAGGAATGACTGAAAGGTGGTTGATGCATTGGTCAACTCAAATGGCATGACCAAGAATTCAAAATGCCCATAGTGGCACCTGAAGGTTGTCTTATGCACATCTTGCTCTTGGACTCGGATTTGATGATAGCATGATCAAAGATCAATCTTCGAGAAATACACTGCTCCACGCAACTCATCGATCCTAGAGATAGAGTACCTGTTTTTTATGGTATTCTTGTTCAAGGCTCAATAAGCAATGCACATCCTCCAAGTAAGATCATTTTTCTTCACCAAAACTTCCAATGAGGAAAATGGGCTCCAACTAGGTCTAATGCGACCCATGGCTACCAGTTGTTTGATGGTCATTTCTATCTCATCTTTAAATTTCTTCAGATGCCTATAGGGTGTTACGATCACTGGTTTGGCCCCTTCCCCCAGCTCTATGGTGTGCTCAAAACCCCTGTCAAGAGGTTTCCATGGGGGAATCTCTCCAAAAGCTTGGTCATGCTTATTCAGCAATAACTAAATATTTTCTTGATAATATTGGCTTTTATATGACGACTTTTGAGTCGTAATTAGGCATTCTTTTTGTGCAAGCCATATCTCCAAGCCTGAATATAGCCTCCATTCTCTTAGTTGATATAGTTCAAGTAGCATTGTTGGACATACCCATCAACACAACCTTATTGCCATTTGAGGCCCTAAATTCCATCTCCATTACTCGGTAGTTCATTGAGAACTTCCCGGAGTATAACCATTGTACCCCCAATACAACATTTGTGGCTACAAGATCCAATACATAGAAGTCATTGGTAAATGTGTAATTTCCCAACGTCACATTCAAGCTTGGAATCCTCTATGTGCATGTCATGTTGTATCCATTAGCCACCACAATGTTAAACCCTCAAACTCTTCTATGGGAATACCTCACTTTACCACCAAGGCAACATCGATAAAGTTGTGAGTTGCTCGACCATTGACTAAGGTTGTAACTCGTTGTCAACATATGACCCCCCTCATCCCGAAAGTGTAGTACTTAGAGACTCCATAAAGAGTGGTGATAGTACCACCCTTAATCCCCATACAAGGCCTCTCATCCCCTTTAGCTTCCTCATGGACTGCTCCCCCTTTTAATTGTTAGGCTCACTACTTGGTGCCAACATTATATCTTCTCCATTGTCAATGTCTGATAATACCTCAATATAGTTGACCTTTCCCTTGCCCAAACAACTCTAACCTACTTCCCATGGTTCCTTGCAACAAAAGAAGACTTTCTTCCTTCTCAACTTGCTCTAAGTCTCGTCATTTAACCTATCCTTCCCATCCCACATCTCTGAAATGGCCCTTATATATGTTCTTCTAAGTAGTGGTTTGGATGGAAATTTTACGTATTACATCTTCCATGTCTCGCATCCTAGTGAGGGCATCTTGTAAGGTGGTGGGTTTGAAGACCTTGACCTAACCATGCAGTGGTTCAGCTAAACCTTTTGTGAAGAGCATGATCAGCCTCTTTCAGATATGTTTGTCACTCACTGAAATTCTGAAAGGTAGGTGTTGTCGCACAGAATGTCTAGGCACCGCGACAACGGCTCAGATCGGGGGTTGTCACCCTGATCCCCAATCTCTTTATTTAAATTGTCTCCTTATAGCAGACTAAGGGGGGTAGACCCTATGGAAATGGAATGAAAGAGAACTTGTTGGGAACCAACCATTTTGGGAGACACAATTAAACGACCAAATACTTGTAAAAGATCTAGCAAAATTAAATGATTCGATTGAATTGGAAAGACTAATACCAGTGCCTTATGGAGTCAACTATCCTGCTAAGGAAATTACAACCAAGTACTTGATGAGAAACTGCTGCTATGCAATGTTAATTTAGAATGCAGAATGCAAGAAAAACGATTTGAAGAAGGAGCGAGATGAAGCAAGCTTCGAAGATGAGAGTTAATGTTAAAAAGTCTAAAGCACTTAGATTATAAATAATCTGATCTAACCACTAAGTACTTAAGCGAGTGTGTCAATTATGAAGATGCCAAAATTACTCGATTAAAAGATACATAAATCCACAATAGAGCTCTCAAAATCAGATATCAATTACACTTACTTGAAAAGATTTCCCAAACATTAGTTTTCAATAAACATCCAATAATTCAAGTAAATGAAACAAAAGTTAATTAAACATTAGGCAATTTTAATTGATAGAACACGTTCCAAAACTCAGATGCCAATGATCATCAAACCCAACTGAAACATATGAAATTTACTAGCACTTAAATCTCAGTAATTATTCATCCAAATATACCATGAAAGTATAATGCTAATAAAACCACTTCATCAAGCAATTTATGAATTAAATGACATTCTTAAAATTGCAAATCCAAAAATTAAATTTTCTCCTATAGTCAAACTTAGGATATATTTTTCAGCAAGATTTCATATCTGAAATACAAATTATAGCAGTAATTTAAACCATAGATCAGCAAACAAACGATACCGGCACTAATCCCCAAAATGACTAAAAATAGTAAAAATTGTTGAACTTGAAGAAAAATCAATTTTTAGGACTTGATTAAGAGAAATTTCAGATCTGATATTTTTATTTCAGCAGTGAAACAGTGACAGATCAGCAAGATAAAACTGTCCAAAACAACTGCAAAATACTTCCAGAAATAGCAAAAATATATTAAAATTTGAAATTTTCAATTTTAAGGCTTTAAGAGAGTTTGATTCAGTAATTTTCAAAATTTATAAGTTTGTAACAGCAGTAAATTGATAACAGATCAGCAAACTGAAAATACTGAAAATGATCCCCACTATGTCTAAAAATAGTAAGTTTTGCCGAAAAAACTGAAAATTCAAATTTTTTAGACCTTATTTAAGATATGCATCAGAAATGTTCACATCTGATTTTTCACGGTTATGCAATAATTTCCAACAAGCTTTAAAGTCAGATCTAGGCAAAATTAAAGATGCCCAAATGGCCAAAAATTCTAAAAATGAAGATTTTGCAATTCTAAACAATTTTGACCATATAAAATGTGTTTTTAGGGCCTAATTATTTGTAATTTGTTTTCTGTAATAAAATTTGCAGAAAATAAGGGTTTAGAAATCAAACCCTTAGCCCAAGGCTTTGAAAATCCCACCGTTGAAAATTCTTGAAATTTTGGAATAATGTTGCCGCTTGAAAATTAGAATTTTGGAGACAAATCCCGTAAAAATAGCCTCAAAAACCTATACGTCCTCAAGGGTCTAGATCTGGCTCAGATTTGAAGATTTTCTTGGTTGATTTTTCAGATTTATCCCTGCACAAGTGAAAAAAAAAAAAAAAAAAAACCAAATACCCAATATGTACAATAATAGAGAAAATCCTAAAAACCCAAATGTTAGAATTAAAATTTATGTTACAAAACTTCATATTTACACATGTAAATTACAGATCTATACAATATATTTACATATCTATGCACACGAGTTGCAGATCTGTCAGATATGAGGAGCATAAGTCTAACTTCGTTCCCAGATCTGAAGATCTAAGGCTCTTACTAGCCAGATCTAACTTTAAATTCAAAAAAATTAAGATAATTTTTTTTATTTAGGCACAAGCTCTAGAAAGACCCTACAAAAAATATTCCGTAAGACAACCTTAGAAATTAGGAAACAATGGGTTTTTTCAGATTTTTTGAAATCTGAGAGTCAGCTGATCTAATTGAAGATTTCCCCAAACGCTCAAGTTTTGAATAATGGTCTCTGCACACTTAGATCTGAATTTTAGATTGATAGAGATTTAAAAAATAGCCATGAGACCTTTCAGAAATATAGATAACTAATATTTCTGTCAAATCAAAATGCAATTTAAGAAAACCCAGAAAACTGCACAAGATACCTGTATTCAGATCAATCTATAAAGGCCATCAACCATCAAATGCCAATAAAAGTAGCAAAATTTAGAGACAATATCACCACATAGATCTGGAAAAGGAACACCAAAGTTTGTAGCTCCAAAGTCTTTATGCTTTATTGATCAAAAAATTACAAGAGCTTCTGAGAACAAGTGCACGATCCAAAGATCGAATGCAAATGACATACAAAGACCTCTAATTTATAAGATAAAATCTCCAACGGCTAGTTCGGTCGATCCATGTCAAAATAATCTCGACCGTCGAAAAAGATTTAATTATCTTTTAATCTAGACCATCGAAATTATAATTTTGAGGAAATTCGAATTTATCATTTAATTCCATTTTAATTAACTCAAAAATAATATTTTTAAGTTAATTACCTCAAATATTTGACTTTGACTTAACCACCAAGGCCCAAGAGTCCAAAATTTCTTGAAATTCTCAATATTCCTTTGGCCTGGGACCTTTAAAAATTTATTTTTTAAGGACCCACGAATTTTGCCTATGAAGAATTTTAACTCACCTAGGACTTAAAATTAATTAAATTTCTGGCTTAAGATTTTTAATTTAAATTGGCCAGAAAATTTAATTAATTGACTGAGAGGGAATTTAATTATTTTTTCAACCCTCTTTACATAAAATAAATATATTTAGACATATAAAGAGGGAATAGACATATAAAGGGAGAATAGCTACCCAATTCTGCAACTCAAAACATTATCTAGTAGACCAAGTAGCTTATAATAAAATAATCTAGTCAATTAGCTAGCATTATTCCTAAACTACTTTTACAAAGACTCGATAGAAAACACTAAGACTCACTTAGCATCTTGATGACAAAATCCACCCGAGCTTTGGGGTGAGGCTGGAGGGGAAAACTCTGTCGATCACTTGTGTCGAGAAACACAAATGAATCAGTGAGACAAAAAACCTCCTAGGATAGAAATCATCACCAAAATACTAGGCTTACCTAGGTTGTTACATACATAGTGGTCTTACTTAGACCATTTATATCATAAACATGCAGAATGGGTTTACATCATTTATTAAATTGTCGACTGATGATGAAATATGAATGGCGTGAACACGTCAAACACGATGAATCCCATTTGAAAAAATGGGGGTGTACTGCTATGGGGTCGTTGAAAAAGTGTGGTCAACAGTAAGCATTTGGTGTTTCGATTTTCTTGAGTTGTGCTAGCTCCCTGAAGTGTATCTCCATATCCTTCCTGTCAAACCATTCTATCAATCTTTGTGTGAAGTCTACGTAAAAAGTAATGTTGGAATGTCCCAGGGTGATCAATCCCTGGTACCACCATTCATGAGCTTCTGCTTCCAAATGCAAGGAGGCAAATTTGATGAGCTCTACTTCCAACATTGCGTTAAATTTTAAGTAGTTGTACAACTTTTGTACCCAAGACCTTGCCAAGCATTTGGGTGACCCATCGAAGGAGGGAATAGATAGCTTCCAAACCTTATGCAGTAGATCAAAGTTACTGATCCCTGGGCCTATTTCCGTACTTAAAGTTACTTAACATCATAAAGGACATAGTTGTTCGAACATAAAATCCTAATGACACATACTCCCAGAAATAATCTGAAAATTCTTCATTATGCTCTAGTGGTCCTTGGTTTATTGTTCCCTGACCAACAAGAAACTAGTGTAATAGAGGTCTAGGTGTCTTACTGGTTGCCCCTATGTTAGTTTGTGCAAAGATGTTAAAAGAACTAGGAATATAATTGTTGCTTCTTGTTATCGCTTGCCGCCTACGCCTACCTACTAGTTAGTGGGAAAAGCCTTCAACCCCACCAGGTGTGGTTGGTGGCAAGGAACTCAGAGAAGGGGCTGTCACCTATTTCCAACTCTCTTCGTTTAAGTTATCTCCTAGGTTAGCTAAGAGGGGTGGTCCCTAAAGGAGAACTAAGTCAAATATGTGAGGTTTCTAGGAGAATTGATTAGAAGGAATTACTTATCAAAGATGACTCAATTCCAATATGTAAACAAGAATATAAGTATATGAGCAATATTCAATGATGTGTTCAAAATATAGACCAGTGCTTTAAAGTAAATGACAAGTGTTTGCTCAAAAATGAAATCCAAGATACAATGACAATAATCCCACAAAGGAAGTGTTAGACCAAGATTAACATATAAGCATCACTTGCCATAAATGAAAAAGTACTTGTAAGAAAGTGCTCAAATAACAAAGGATAATGACATTAAATATTCATAAGCAAAATAACCACCAAAGTAACAAGTACATGAAATAGAAAAATTGCGAGTAAATTTGTGATGTGAAGGTGCTCTTGGTTTATTTTATTAGTAGAATTCTAAAACAATTTTCAATTTAACTCCTGTCGTCAAACCTCACCCTCGCCCGAAATCCGAGTCTCACAGTGAAGAGTCAATAGGGGTGGAGAGCCCCTAATGTCTATACAACCAACTTAAGTTGGAGGTTAATTTTTAGAGATACAAGTCTATTATGAAAAGTGAAATGCCTAAATGATATGAAAGTGAGTTTGCAAGTACTATGTAAAAGATGGAGACCATTCAATTAAATATGCTTCATAGTTAAAACAATAACTCAAGTTGCCATAAATTGAAAGTGTTATGCTTCTTTACTTGTAGTATATTGTGAAACTTATCCAAATGAGAAATAGATCACAAAACATAAGTAAGTGATGGCAATTGAGATTGCAAATTAAGAAATTAAAGGACTATGCGATTTGTGTTACTTCCCAATTAGAGCATGTATATGTGATGTGAAAGAAAACGGAAATGTCAAAACCACTAAGTCAATCCATCTACAAATTCTCTTCTTTGAAATGGAGAGATAGAGATGTCAATGGGTAAAACCCACACTCCCACAACAAAAACAGAAATTTTATTAATTTTACAAGAATGAAATGACCATGAGGCCTTTTCTAAACCAAGGAAAGTCTTTACAAATAAAAATTGAGACCATTAAGCCTTCATAGTCTTATATTACAAAGTGGTTTTACAGGGGTTTTGGGACATAGCTTGTATACAAGCTAAATACTTCTAAATTTGAATATCTTTTAAAACATTATACTTCATTGCTTTCATTTGCTATCTAAGAGCTTGAAGATGACTAAGCAAAGAGGAGAGTTTACTCGAACTCTTTGGCTTAGCCCTTTGTAAATTGTTGTGCAATATTTTGTAATTTTATCTATCTAATATTTGATTGGTTTTGTAGCCCTCTTTCTGAACTTTTTCTTGTGACAGCTTGAGTGGACAACTACAAGAAATTACTAACAAGTTGTTGCAGGACCTTTGGGCTCTGAATTTCAAATGAGGAAGATAACTCTCTCTTCTTTGATTGTGAGCATAGAAGAGGCTTAGCTCCTCTTCTCCTATTGTAAAGTCTGAATTCTTTTGAGCTTTTTAGAAATTCTCATCAAGGAAAAGTCTATAGTCTCAATTTTTATTTCTAAAGACTTTCCTTGGTTTAGAAAAGGTCTCATGGTCATTTCTTTCTTGTAAAATTAATAAAAAATTATGTTTTGGTTGTGGGAGCGTGGGTTTTACCCATTGGCATCTCTATCTCTCCATTTCAAAGGAGAGAATTTGTAGATGGATTGATTTAGTGGTTTTGACATTTCCATTTTCTTTCACATCACATATGCATGCTCTAATTGGGAAGTAACACAAATCGCATAGACCTTTAATTTCTTAATTTGCAATCTCATTTGCCATCACTTATGTTTTGTGATCTATTTCTCATTTGGATAAGTTTCACAAAATACTATAAGTAAAGAAGCATAGAACTTTCAATTTATGGCAACTTGAGTTATTGTTCCAACTATGAAGCATATTTAACTGAATCGTCTCCATCTTTTACATAGCACTTGCAAACTCACTTTCATATCATTTAGGCATTTCACTTTTCACACTAGACTTGTATCTCTAAATCTTAACCTCCAACTTAAATTGGTTGTATAGACATTAGGGACCCTCCACTCCTATTGACTCTTCACTGTGAGACCGGGATTTCGAGCGAGGGTGAGGTTTGGGGACAGGAGTTAAATTGAAAATTGTTTTAGAATTCTACTAATAAATTAAACCAAGAGCACCTTCACATCACAAATTTACTCGCAATTTTTCTATTTCATGTACTTGTTACTTTGGTGGTTATTTAGCTCATGAATATCTAATGTCATTATCCTTTGTTACTTGAGCACTTTCTTACAAGTAATTTTTCTATTTCATGTACTTGTTACTTTGGTGGTTATTTAGCTCATGAATATCTAATGTCAGATCTGTATCCTCCAAGGCTGGATCTGATGGAGAGCCCTCTGCATCTCCACCTTCCTGTGCCAGATCTCCGCCATCTCTCGCATCTGCGCCTCCTCCAAGACCGGATCTCGCCAGCACCTCTTCGTATCTCTGCGTCCTTTCTCGCTTTTGGATAAATGATTGCTGCTCTTTATTATCTGATTCGCGTCCCTCCCGCTCGGATTCCCACGTCCTTCCTCTCTCCGGGATCGGGGCCCTATATAAAACAAAATGCTGGAACCAGATAATGGAACAAGTACACATAGAATGCCAGAATACTAAGCCATTTTATTAATGAAACCATGAATGAGGGTGCAAGACAAAGTGGTAAGTGCACCTATCCTTGCTCTAGGCAAGTGGAGACCCTCTCGGAACAACTAATGGGCTGCCCAGAGATAGGAATGCGTCCTGGTGTTTGAAAATGCTATGAAGAGGCACAAGCACTTTGGAATGCTGCTAGACTATGTTGAAGACTAGGCAGTTGGCTGATCTCAATCCTCAAACAATCCCACGAGGCCATGGCGATGCTCCACCACCAATTAAGCCCTCACCAATGAAAACGGCCCCCATCTCTGCTAGTGGCAATGTGAGAAAGGCTGAATGAAACGCTGGCCACAAATCCTCCAGATGAGATGATCAGCTCCTCAAGGCTGGAAGCACTGAAAAACACTGCCAAACCCCACACACAAGACCCTGCTCATCAGATCAGCATCCTCCCTGACTGGATCTGCGTCCTCTATGCCCAGATCTGCTGGATCTGAGTCCTCCTATCCAGATCTGCGTCCTATCACTCCAGATCTGCGTCCTCCAAGGCCAGATCTGCTGCTATCTCTTCAGATCTAGGCTGCATCTGCCAATATCTCCTCAGATCTGCATCCTCCAAGGCTGGATCTGATGGTATCTCTCCAGATCTGCACCTCCCAAGGCTAGATTTGCCAATATCTACTCAGATCTGCGTCCTCCAAGGCTGGATCTGCTACTAGTTCTCCAGATCTGCGTCCCCCAAGGCTGGATCTGCCACTACCTCTTCAGATCTGCGTCCTCCCTTCCTTGGACAGCTGGATCAACGTCCTCACTATTCAGATCTGCGTCCTCCTGCTGGATCTGCGTCCTTCCCTCTCTGGATCAGCGTCCTACCTCCTGGATCTGCGCAGTCTCAAGAAGGGCTTCCTCCTCTCCAAATCTCCACCAGAAACTGCTGCTAATCACCACTGAAACTGAAGGATGTTACTCAGAAAATAACCTTACCAGGGCAGGCACTCGAAGTCCCCCGAGGCTAAGGGTGAGATCTCCGAACGGAGACACTCGGTTGCACTAAACAGTGCTGCAGACCGACTAAACAACCGGCGTGCTGAAGCAGACAGAAGTCTAGCTCTCAATATCAATATCAAATCATGCATGCCCAAATGAGGTGAGAACCCACCTTTTATAGTGCTAAACTCCCTCCAAAATCTTAACTGCGTCCTTCACTCTCCTTGGCCTGCGCAGTTAACCTTGGGTCAGCCTGATGCCTCCCCATCATACTCATGTGGACCCCCAAGGCCCCCTCTCTAAGTTATAACGTCAATCAACTAGGAAAAACACTTTATTTATAAAGTGAGATGACTAAAGTGAGGTAACCCCTCTTATTTCTCACTTTATTTATTATTTCTAGCTAAGCGGCAAAATTAAACAAAATTGAAATATTCCAATTAGCAAAGCTAATTGGGAATATTACAGTCTCCCCCGGCAAAACGTTGCTTGTCCTCAAGCAACTGAAGTGATGGATGCTGTAAGATCCTCTCATCCTCCCAAGTGGCAATCCTCATCCGAGCAGAATTCTTCCATCTTCACCGTGGGAATTCTACGATCTTCTGCTGTCCATGGGAATGTCTCTCCCTAGTGTCGATAACAGCCTCCCAGCCGTAACACCCGCATGCCCCTCTATCGATGCAGTAGGCGGTAGCTCTCGGTGACCCTCACATGCCGGCGGTACCTTTTTCGGGCATGATACATGAAAGATGTTATGAATCCGAGTACATGCTCTGCGGCCCTACAACTCATACGCAACACCGCCCGATCCTCGCGTATCACCCCGTATGGTCCATAAAAACGAGGCTTTAGCTTCTCCGCCCTCCCTTCGCTGAGCGAAAGGCTCGTCGGTATGTTTCGTAGGTCGAGTAGACAGTCCCCCCTACCTCAAAGTGCCTCTCCACCCGACCCTTATCAAGGCATAGGCAACCCCGCGGTTCCCCAGTAGCTTGGCTATGTTGTCCTTGAGCGCCGGGAGGATGTCTTGGCTCTCTTGGATCCATAGTCAGCTCGCGGAGCCACTGCGCTAACACCAAACATCATATCCACGAAAGATAGGGAATAGATATCCATACAAAGCATAGAAAAGGTGTCATGCGATGGACATATGGTGGGTGGCTGTTGTAGCGATACTCGCACCAAATGTATGCCATTTACGCCATGCTCCTGCGCCGCGACCGACGTAGTTACGCAAGTAGCCCTCCCGTACCCACTTGTTAACTATCTCCAGGTCCGCCCGTCCGTCTGTGGATGATAACTAGTGCCTCGGTGTCAATTTCGTCCCCACTAGTCGGGAAAAGCTCCCCGCTGAGAATCCGCCCATAGCAGCATCGTTGTCCCTCATCACATCGACAATGGTCTTGGAGTAGCATAGCTAACACGAAAACCTCTCACGAAAAATAACTCCGCCACTGCGCGTACTGTGTGTGTGATGTCTTGACATATGGCGAAGTGAGCATACTTCGTCGGCTTTGTCAACCACCACGAAGATGCAATCACGCCTCACGCACTTGTGGGCAACCCTCGTGATGAAGTCCACTCGAAATGCTCTCCCCACTTCCCCCTCACGAGGAATGGGGAAGAAAGTCGCAACAACCCCTGTAAGGGATGGCTCATCTCTCCCCCTTGTTTCGTTGCGCAAACCTGCTCGCACTCCACGACATGCTTCGGAGTACGTCTCTCCTTGAAGGGCCCTTCCATGCGGATCTCTCTCGGATAGCCCCAGCAGTGTCTTGGTGAACCCCCGATGGCACCGTAATAGTGAATCATGTGGAGAAGCACTGAGTATCTTCTTCTTGAGTCGAGATCCCCTCGATCCAAAGCAAGATCCTCGTCCCCTGTAATAGATGACCTCATCCGCCACCACTGTATACGCTATCACTGCCACCGCCCATCCCGAACCTCGCATGGGAAATCTACTCTTTGGAGTACTCAACCGGTGGTCGAGCCTTCCGGTCGGCATCCGAAGCTCATGAGTGTAACGTGGGCCGGTCTACGAGGAAGGGCATCGGGAGCTACCACGTTAGTTCTTCCCCCTTGACATACTCTATGTCAAAGTCGTAAGCACGGATCTTGTCGATCCACCGCCACTGCTTGCCTCTCACACCGCTAGCGCGCTCCGTGAAAGCTACCCCGAGTCGTTATGATCTCGTCACTCGAGCTCAGATACCGCCACCTACCGAATGCATCGTCAGGAATTTGGCCAATGCATGCACATGATGGCCGGCATCTCCCTTGTCATATATGGGATATAGCCTCTCGTGTGGAAGGAGCTTCGGCTCTCGAATCGCAATCTGGATGACCCTCTGCATCAGCGCACCAATCCCCTCTCCTGATGCATCGCACTCTAGGACAAAGTGGGTCGCGTAAAATGCGGCAATGCTAACACGAGACAGCGCTCATCACCTCCTTGAGCTTGTCAAAAGCTCGTCAGTCTTTGTATCAGACCAGCTCGAATGCCCTCCTTCCTCGTCGGCTCAGAGTGAGGGGTGCAAGAGTACGAGAGAAGCCCTTGACGAACTTCCTGTAGTAGGTGCGAGATACCAATAAACCCTCGAAGATTCTGTTACATTCAGTGGCTACGGCCGATCCCACGATAGCCACGATCTTCTCCTCGTGGACTCTCACCCCGTCCACTCCTATAATGTGTCCTAGATACGACACTCTCCACGTCAACCCAAACTCACACTTGGAGAGAGCTTGGCAAAGATCTTTGCTCCTCCAAAATGTGCAAGACCGTCTCAATGTGGCTTTGGGAGATGCTCCTCCCAGAATCTCATGTATATAAGGATAACATCAAAGAAAACCAGAGACTAAACTTCCTCGTGATGCATCCCCACGAAAATGTGGTTCATACAAGGCGAGAAAGTAACGTGAGTGCGTGTGGTCAACCCAAATGGCATGACCGAGTAAACTCAAAGTGCCCATAATGACACCGCAGCGAGTCTTGGGAATATCTCCGTTTCCCTCGATGCGTAGTCCGATGCCAGTACCGGATCTCAAATCACATCTTTGAGAAAGCATCGTGCTCCCTCTCAACTCATCCATCGCCGCTCGTCGATTACGGGAATGGAGATTTTTGTTTCTTTCGCAGGGTCTTCTATGTTCAGAGCCCTATAGTCAATGCACATGCGTAATGTGCTCGTCCTTCTTTCGTTCATGGCACTACTCGAAGAAGTGCACAGGGCGTGGTCTTTGGGTCGAATGTGACCAAGGGCCAACAACTCTACGAATGCGCCGTTTCTATCTCATCCTAGATGCGGCCTTGGGAGGGTGCCTATACGGTGTGGTAATCACGACTGTATCCCTTCGCTCAAGCTCGATCGTAGTGCTCAAACCCCGATCCCGTGCAGCGCATCTGCAGCGGGATGTCCCTCAAAAACTACCGCAGTACCGTCGAGAATGGGACGCGTAGATCGGGATGCACTGCTTGCACGCTCTGTATCTACCGCACTGCGAGAAGCACTGTAACTCATCATGCCCGACTCGTATATCTCCCTTGCGGAAAGTCGCCTCACATGCCGTGTGTGTCGGAAATCCGTATCTAGGGTGGATATGTGTTACGCCTCTCGTATCTTCTTTAAACAGTCGTTTTCATATGAGCTCTCTGCCTTGGACTGTCATCCCCGACTCCATCTCTAAGGCCTTCCAATCCGTTGTGACCTTCCCCGTAGGTAATAAACCCTTTGAACTCCCAATATCACATTGGTGTCGGGATGTCCACCAGCAGAAGTGATCGGTCAATGGATAGGTGCCCATCGTCAGTCGATAATTCGGGTACATATCGAGCACATGCGCATGGTCCCGATCTCCTCGGGTACCAAACATGAGAAAACCCAGTCTATGCCCTCTGATCGGTATGCCTCTCCGCTCAAATCCATGTCCCGGGCATCAATGAAGTTGTGGGTGGCCCCACTACCGACTAAGGCCAAAACCCCGCCCGTCCCGCGCAACTCATGCCCCCGTACTGCTATGATCGTCGGATGGCTCGGGGACTCCTCGCAACGTCGGGCTAGAGCTCCCCCGATGGGTGCGACATGCACGTCCACCGTGCATCGGGTGGTGGAGGTGAAGTAGGTACTGCAGCGGCCATAACATCCTCTCGCCTCCTCATCATCCTCTCTCTATCCTCTTCTACCGTCCCGCTCTCAGGGGGAGAAGACCCTCGTGTGAAATGTGCCTTCCATGCTGCCCGAGCACGTTTGTGTCCTGGGTGCCATGGCTCGCTGCGCAGTGAGCATCACTGCGTAACTCGCCTCGACTCTCTCTGGCCTCATCATCCATACTGCACCTCGTCCGGATTCGCCTTGGGGAGGCGAGGCTCCTCGTGTCCTGCCTCCTTGACTGAAAGCATCCGTATCGGGGATAAGGTGGCCGAGGTCCGGGCAAGACATCCTGTTTTGAGATCTCGAGTCTCTTCGATAGCATCCTGGTGATGTAGCCGGCTCGTTGGCCAGGGCTGGGCCATGCCTGGCTGCGCTCGCAGCCCCCTCCCTCCATGTTGTTGACAGACCATCCGAGCTAGTCGATAGGTACGGTGTACCTCATCACTTCGAAACCCTCGAGAAAGCTCGAGACAGATAGTCATGTGCACTCTCCGGTCGTTTGAGAGCTTGGTCGACTCGAACAAAATGTTGCCCTCGGATCCCTCGTCATCTCCGCTCTACCACCCTCCACAGTCAAACTCGGCATATGTTGTCATCTGTAGAATCGCTCGTAGTGCTCGCCATCTCCATGAACCACCAATCACAAGCGCCTCACCCTCTAAATGCTTAAATGCTACGCCATCTTAATAGCACTCTGTCTCCGACATATCGATTAAGGCGGGAAATAGATGTCGCAGCTTCTCCACCAAGACTTTGTACGTAGTCTCTTGATGAACCATCAAACATAGGCAAATCGAATCTGCGGCGCGCACGGTGGTCATCATCGGTGGTATCCCAGGTGCACACACAGTGGCCGGTGCCGACTCATGGGGTTTGATGCTCGGTCTTGAGCGGGAGATAGCGCTCGAAAGGGGAGAGTATCCATGAATTCTCGTCCCTAAGGCCCGCCGTTCCTGCAAGCGGCGCGCCCGACGGAGTTGGACTCAACTCTCTCGGTGCTATCGACCGCCCTCGTCCTCTACCGGGGAAGGTAGCGCATGGTAGGACGTGTGGGTGCGGGGTTATCCTTCCGTGCACCTCCCGCACTCTGTCCCTCGTGTCTCCGGCAAGAATGTGGGCATAGTGGATCGTTGAGCGTGTCTACAATGGGAATAGACATCGTGCACTTTGGTATATGGCGAGACCCACTCGATCCCTCAACGCATGCGAAGAACTCTAGGGAGCTCTCTCCGGCGATCTCTATGGCCAAGAGCCTACGCGACGCTCTCTGCACCATCCGAAATGACGTCTCACTCGCATCCCACTGCGACGTCTCACCGCGTGTGTGACGCGAGGACCGCCTCTTTAAACCTCACATCATCATACGCTCATTGGATTACGACTGCGCGGGCCCTTCTTAGGGCTGCCCTGCCTACGAATCGTTGTCTCGGGTGGCTCTCGATTAGAATCACTTCCCCCCGAAAGGAAACTTCCACTCTATCCTCTTGCTCCTCTCACGTTCCTTCCGAGTAGATGTAGGGGGTTATCCCCGGCGTCATAGGCGCTAGCACACATCGTGAGCCGAGCCGGATCTATGCTGCGATACCACGCGTAATATCCCCCGTACAGGGGAAATAACTCGATGTACACGAGACATGCACGGACAAATATACATAAACAAATGTCAGGAAATCCGGATCATGGAACAAGTACACATAGAATGCCGAGGAAAACTAAGTCATTTTATTAATGCGAGAACACATAGAGAGGAGTACAAGATAATCGTGAACTGGCAGTGCACCCTATCCTTGCCTCTCGGGCAAGTGGAGATCCCTCTCGTGATGAAATAATGGCTACAAATAAGGACAAAATAAGTCCCTAGTCGGTCAAGATGCGCCTCTCGAAGAGTACGCTCGCGAAAATCGCTGTTGTCACAATGGAACTATGAGTCGAAGACTAGAAGATGGCTGATCTCAATCCTCCAAACCCTCACCGATAAAAACGCCTGTCTCGCTGGTGACGGGCGCGAGCAGTACACGGATGAGAATGCGGCCTCGGACCCTCCGGATGAAATGATCGGCTCTCTCAAGGTCGAAACACTCGGCAAAAGCGTCCGTCGAAGCCCTGCTCATCGCGCATCGGCGTCCTCACGCGGCCCGGATCCGCGTCCTCTATGCTCAAGGTCTCGCCGGATCCCGAAGCCTCCCAATCCGGATACGCATCCCTATCTCCGCAGTCGATGCTCGTCCTCACGGCCGGATCTCGCACGGCTGATCTCTTCCGCGATCTGAGGGCTGGATCTGCCAATATCTCCTCGGATCTCTGTATCCTCCAAGGCTGGGATCCCGATGGTATCTCTCCGTGTCCGCACCTTCCAAGGCTAGACACGCCATTATCTCTCTGGGGACTGCGTCCCCCAAGGCTACGATACTGCCACTACCTGTTCGGATCCGCGTCTTCTCTCTACCTTGGGCGACTGGATCGGCGCTCACACTATTCGGATCACGTCCTCCTCGCTGGATGCTGCGTCCTCCCCTCTTCCGGATCGGCGTCCTTCCTCTGGATGCACGCAGGTCACAAGAAGGGGCTCCCTTCCTCTCCCCATCTCCCACCGGGGAGCGCTGACTAACTCCACTAGTCGAAGGATGTTACTCGGAAAATAACCTTACTAGCGCGGGCACTCAAAAGTCCCCCGAGAGACTAAGGGTGATGTGCGTAGAAAATAACCTTACCCGGAAGCGTGGCACTCGAAGTCCCCCGAGCTAAGGGTGAGATCTCCGAAGCTGAGAGACTTACTCGGTTGCACTAAACGGTGGCTTTGTGAGGCGAAACTAAATAACGCCGGCGTCTTGAAAGCGAGACGAGACGAAGTCTAGCTCTCAATATCAATATCAAATCATGCATGCCCAAATGAGGTGACAGAACCCCCACCTTTTATAGTGCTAAACCCTCCCCTCCAAAACCTTAACTCTAGCGTCCTTCACTCTCCTTGGCTGCTGCGCAGCTTAACCTTTGCCGACGATGCCTCCCCATCATACTCATGTGGGACCCCCAGAGTCCCTCTCTAAGTTATAGCGTCAATCGACTAGGAAAAACACTTTATTTATAAAGTGAGGTGACTAAAGTGAGTAAGTGACCCCTCTATATCTCCTTCGCTACTTTATTTATTATTTCTGACTAAAGCGGCAAAATTAAACAAAAATGAAATATTCCAATTAGCAAAGCTAATTGGGAATATTACATAGAAGCGTCACATTTTTCATTTAGTTTTCCTTTAGGGACCACCCCCCATAGCTAACCTAGGAGATAGCTTAAACGGAGAGAGTCGGGATTCGTGTGATAGCCCCTTCTCTGAGTTCCTTGCCACCAACCACACCTTGTGGGGTTAAAGGCTTTTCCCGCTAAATGTAGGTAGGTGTAGGCAGCAAGCGATAACACTTCCCTCTACCTGACTCTAGTTGCCTCCATTAGATCCACTAGCACCATTGTTACCCACATTACTCAGATTTGTCAAAATCTGG